>OZ012735.1:331321936-331647502 GCA_963859935.3 Lathyrus sativus | reverse complement strand
TTCAATAATTTGGTATTAAGAATGTTGAAATGAATATTTATAGAATAGGATTTGATAAAAAATTTTTTTTATTGATTTAAGAGTTTTTTTAACACAAGTGAGAAAGACACTACATATTCACCCAAAACATTAAGGTGATAGGTGTATGGATTCTCCCACTTATAAATGCTTAAGTCACCACATTCCTATCCAATGTGAGACTATTATCCATAGTTTCTTGATTGTGTTTTCAAGAATCACACGTCAGAGATCATGTTTCCGGGATCGTGGGTTATTGTTGATCAATCGCTGCAAAGATGGATGGTAACGGTAATTTACCAAACTCCCTTCCAAATCTTGACGACAAAAATTGACTTCGATGGAGAAAACAGATGCAGTCTCTATTTGCCTTTCATGAAACCCTAGAAGTGGTTACTAATGGCGTTCTTGCGCTTGGTGAAGATGCAATTGAAGCACAGAGAACCGCTCGCAAGGATGCCAAGAAGAGGATTGCAAGGCGGTGTTCTACATCTAATCGGGGGTGGATGCAAATAACTTCGACAAGATTGTTCATGCTAAATCGACGAAGGAGGCGTGGGATATTCTTGTCAAGTACTATGAAGCAGGTGAGAAAGTTAAGGTCGTTAAGCTGCAAACGTTGCGACGACAATATGAATTGTCGTCAATGGGAGAAGATGAAAAAATTGCAGGCAATGTGTCAAAGGTACAGAAACTTGTCCATCTCATGAAGGGTTGTGGTGAAACCTTAACTGATAAGATGATAGTTGAGAAGGTAATGCGTACGTTGACCTCTCACTTTGATCACGTTATCGTAGCTATTCAAGAATCCAACAATCTTGAAACCTTAAAATTGGAAGATTTGGTTAGTTCGTTGGAAGCACATGAGATTATGATTGTCGAAAGGAAAGGAGTTCAAGACTTGATACAAGAACTACAAGCGCAATCATGGAAGAAGAATGGTGGTTCCAACAAGTTCAAAGGCAAAATCGACAAGACTCAGAGGAAGAAGTCTTGGTCGAATCCTCACAAGAATAAGATCGATGATAGAACTTATGAATCCTCGAAAAGAGGAGAAGGAAATTCCTATCAGAAAGACAAAATAGAGGAAAGAGGCGTGCACTGTTATAACTATGAAAAATATGGTCACTTGGCCAAGCATTGTTAGTACAGGAAAGACAAAGGTTCGACAAAAGGCAAGGACGAAGGAGCAAACCCTGCACGCCAAGATTTAGATGATATGGTGGTTATGGCTGCAGTTTCAGATGACCATGTCGAATCCAAGATCTAGTTCCTCAACTCAGGCTGTTTGAATCACATGATTGGTAAAAAAACATGGTTAGTGAATTTCGACGAGTTGAAGAAGAGTAGGGTGAAACTTGCTAATAATAGATCGTTTCCAGTAGAAGGTACTAGCAACATAGTTATTCGAATGGGTAATGGAGTAAAATCCTTAATCAAAGATGTACTCTATGTCCCTATAATGAAGTGCAACCTGCTAAGTATTAGAGAACTGGTCGAAAATAGGTTCTCAGTGGTTATGAAAGATGGAGCCTTAGAATTTTTTGACGTCCAGAATAACTTGGTCTTGAAATCTCCTCAATCAAAGAATAGAACATTTAAGACCATGATCAGGTACAATGTCTAAAAACAGTTGTCGACCACGAGAATAGTTGGTTGTGGCATCTGAGGTTTGACCATCTGAACTTTAGATTGCTAAATCAACTAATCACTCAAGATATGGTAACTGGTATACCAAGTCTTGAGATGTCCGACAAACTCTGTGAAGGTTGTCTAATTAGAAAGCAGCCCAGGAAGTCTTTTGTTTCGACTATGCCATTGAGATCATCCTGCATACTCGAAGTTGTACATTCAGATGTATGTGGTCCTTTTCAAGAGCATACGATGGTGGAAACAGGTATTTCGTCTCATTTATCAATGAGTACAATTGAAATCTCTGTATCTATGTGATCAAACAAAAGGACTAAGTATTTGAAATCTTTAAGAGATTCAAGATACTTGTTGAAAATTAGCGTGAGAAGAAAATTAAAGTTCTGCGGACAAATGAAGGTGGCGAATACACATCCAAGATATTTGAAGCATTATGTGCAGAATATGGTATTGATCATGAGCTAATTGCTCCTTATACTCCTCAACATGATGGAATAGCAGAGATAAGAAACAAGATCATATTAGACATGGTGAGATGCATTCTGAAGCAGAAAAATTTGCAAAAATCTTTATGGGGTGAAGCTGTTTCGAGTGTTGTTTATATTCTAAACAGGTGCCCTACCAAGAAGCTGAAGAACAAGGTTCTTGAAGAAGCGTGGAGTGGCAAACGACCATCATTGGGCTGAAGGTGTTTTTCTCTATTTGCTATAAGTATATTCCTGGTGCTAGGAGAAGGAAGTTTGATGATAAAAGTGAATCTATGATTCTGGCAGGATATCATAAGACTGAAGTATACAGCCTGTTCAATCAAATTAATCAGAAGATTGTGACGAGTCAAGACATTGTGATTGATGAAAAATATGTCTGGGATTGGAATTCTAGTAATGCAATTGACAAGCCACTAATGAGCTATAATTTCAACGAAGCAAGTAATGATGTCGAAGTCAAAGACATTGTTGATACTCTAGTCGAAGAAGAAGTCGAAGCAGTTGCTGAAATTCTCGACACAGTCGAAGTCGAAGAGGATATTGCTGGCACAAGTCAGAGACCTCAAAGAACTAAAGCTCATCCAGCAAGACTTCAATACTATGAAGTGGTTGGTGATGATAAAGTTACAATAGATGGCTAACTAGTTCATTTTTCTTTACTTGCAGGTGCTGAACCAATCAATTATAGCAAAGCCTTCAAAGATAAACAATGGAAGTCTGCTATGGTCGAAGAGTTACAAGCAATTGAAAGAAACAACACATGGGAGTTGGTTGAATCTGAAGGTGAGAAAATACTTAGAAGGGGGGGGTTGAATAAGTATGACAGAAAATAATCAAAGATAAAAACACAAGTATTTTTATCCTGGTTCGTTGAACTCAACTACTCCAGTCCACCCTTTTCAAGAGTGATTTGCCTTTCTCAACAAGGACTTAATCCACTATTCAAATCAACTGATTACAAATAGCACACCTAAGAACAACTGTTCTTAGTCTTCTTAAGAGCTACTGATCTAACCTAGATCCTCTTAAGGAAAACTTTCTTTACAAATTAATGTAATACAATGAAAGAGTAAGAATTGCTTCTATGAAAGCTATAAACACAACTGTGTTATTTCTCTAAGTTTAGAACAATGTATGAACAGTGAAGAATATGAAAGCTTTGAGCGTGAGAGAGTTCTTGTCAATATTGTTGTAATTCTTGGCACTTGAAGAATGAGCTATGATGTCCTTTATATAGCCACTTGAATATTGGAGAGAATATTTTACCGTTAGAGAAAATATTTCCAATATCAAAATAGTACTGTCCTTTGTACTATTACAGCAGAGAGACGGCGCACAAAATGTGGGTGTAGCAATTGTCTGCTGAGCTGTGATTTAACTATATCAGGAATGTACCAGAGGAATAATCTTCTGTGCAGAGAATTTTGTCTATCCCAATTAAGGAAAGATTTGCTGGCATATTCCAACGGATATATTAAAATATTCTTCTTCAAATAATTCAGATCAACAATCAATATCAGAGTCTTCAGTCTTCAGAACCTTCTGGAAACTTCAGAGCCTAATATGTTCTTCAGATGTTGATGAATCAGAGTCTGGTGCAGCTGTGTGCTTGAAGCGTAACATGCTCTTAGATCAGAGTCTTCACTCAGATCAGAGTCTTCTCTCATTCAGAGTCTCTTCACTCAGAGTCTTCTCTTATTCAGATTCTTGATAATACATGCAGCGTGTTGTATCTTCAGAATCTTGATAACTAAGCTCTTATACTTCAGATTCTTCTAATCTTCAGATGCTCTTGAGCCATTCAGAATTCATTGTTCACATCAAATTTGCTCTTTAAGATTAAAATCTTTTGTGCCTGTAGAAAACAGTTTAGAACAAATTTAGAGAGTATAATTCTTGTATACAAATTATCATTAATGTTATCATCAAAACATAGAGATATTACTGAGACACAATCTGTGCTCTTACAATCTCCCCCTTTTTGATGATGACAAAACATGAGCAATTTGTTCAATAAAAAATGAATTAAAATTACTCCCCCTGAGATTAACAATCTCCCCCTGAAATGAATACTCTAATGGAATTAGATACTTCCCTTTCTGGTTGAGTATATTTCAGATTCAGAGCCTGATTTCATTTCAGATTCAGAGCCTGATTGCATTTTGGGTTCAGAGCCTGATTAACATCCTGATTGAAGCCTGGTTGACAAATCCTGGTTGATATATGTTTGACTTCTAGAGTCAAAGCTTGATGCCAAAGCTTGATGCCATATTAAAGCTTGATGCCAGATGAACAACTTCAGAACACTTGGTTGTTTATCTTGCCATTTCCTGTCTTGAGTTATCTTTCAGATCATAGTACTCAAGGTTAGATATCAGAGTCTGGTCTTTAGATATCAGAGTCTGGTTTACTCAGATTTAGCTATTTTTGATCAGGTTCTGAAAAGATAGATCTCAGGAAAAACTTCAATGAAATTTGTCAGAGTCTGGTTAGATAAATTTGTCAGATTCTGATTAGATTCAAAGAATGTTAGTAACATGTCTGACTTAGTTCAGATAATTGCTTATAGATTTGAACAATCGGATTCTATTTTGTTTCTCCCCCTTTTTGTCATAATCAAAAAGATTTTTTAAAAGACAGTAAAGATGCAGAAGAAACACATATCCAGATAAGCAAAAGATCATTTTCATTAAGATAACATCCAGATTCAGATAGAAGCAAACAAAACATATCAGAAGACAATCAAAAACAAAACAAAGCATGAAAAACTTGTGCAAAAGCATTAAGAAGGTTTGGCAGATGAGGCTTGTTGAGAAGCGATGAGTTGCAGCAGTGCTGTAATCCTCTCTGAATTCTCATCTTGCTTAGCCATCCAAGTTTTCATTTCTTCATTTGTCTTCTTTTGATCAACCATGAAGTCCTTTAGTTCCTTGACATCCTTCTGAAGATCTGTAGATACTGAAATAGAAGATTCTGGAACAGTGGATTCTGAAACAATCTGAGTGACATTGGGTGCAGGAATTTCTGGAGGTGGAGGAGCTTCTAGAAGAAGAATAGGAGGAGGGTTTTTCTTAATCCTTTTCTGATAAGCAGCAAACCTTACTTTTGATAATCTAAGACATTGAGTCCTGATTTTCAAAGCCTCCCTATTCAGTCTGTAAAGATATTTCTTCCAGACAGCATTAGCAGCCTCTTTATCCATAGTGGTCATGCACACATCCATAATGTCAGCAAAGTCTGAGACATTATCCTTGTCAAAATTTCTTAACATAGTATAAACACTTGATCCCAATTCTGCTTCATCAGGAATTCTGGGTTGGGTTGGTTGTGTTTGTGGTGTTTGTTTAGAAGGTTGAGGTTGTGGTTGTGGAGATGGATGTTCAGATGTTTGAGGTTCAGATGTTTGTTGGTTAATTTGTGGTTCAGAAGTTTGTTGGTTGGTTGGTTCAGATGATGGTTGTGGTTCAGATGTTGGTTGTGGTTCAGATGTTGGTTGTGGAGTGGATTGGATTTCAAGATGTTGTGGATTGAGAGTTTGAGTGGGGGAATTTTGTGGAGAAGGTGGATGATCAGAGGTGGGAGATTTAAAAAGTTGTTTCCAAACACTCTCAGTACGAGGTTGTTTGAGATCATTCAAACATTCATTAATGAAACCAGATGATTCATCATCAGATGATGTATCAGATTGGTTAGATTTTTCAGAAGTTGAAGATAAAATGATAGAACGGTTTAAGGGTGTAATATCTAAAATCTCATTAGGATCAATGGGATTTTCAGGTTGGTCAGAGTGTTCAGGGTGAACATCCTCTGGAATTGTAGATTCTGGGATGGGGTTTTGAGGTTGTGGTGTTGTTTGTTGAGTTTGTTTGGATTGTGGTGTTTGAATGATTGTTGGTTGTGGTGTATGAGTCTCAGATGGTCTAGATCTTTTAAATATGAGGGGTGAGTCAGATGGTGTGGTAGCAGAATGATGAACAGGATTAGAATCAGTGTTAAATACCTGTTTCAGAGTATCTCTTATCTCTTCAAAAGTTGCTGCAGGAGGATTTTGTTGAACCTTCTTCAGCTTCTTTCTTTTCTTCTTCTTCTCAGCATCTGAATGCTTTCTTTTCTTCTGATGACCTTCTTTATCAGCTTTTCTCTTGCGTCTTCTTTCCCTTGTCTGATCAGGAAGAACTTGGCCTTCCTTCTGCACAAGATTTGCAGGGATCTCAACACCATCTCTGATGCAGCAAGCAACATACTCAGCTATTAGCTCTCTGGGTTCATCTGAGGTAAATAGAGGAAAGTCCTCAACAGGAATCCTTCTCCCCCTAACCTCTTCAGAGTTAGTTTTCCTTGGTTTCTCAGATAAATCTTCAACCAATTTCATCCTTCTCAGAGTTAAGCCATTTATCTCAGAGCCAATGATAAAGTTCAGATCTTCTGTCAGCCCAGCCTCTTGCAGATGCGCCACAAGTTGGTTTTCTACCAGAATATCTGAAATCAGTCTTCCCATAGGAATCCATGATCTGACTTTTCCAGTTTTATCTCTTGCTGTTTCCCTTGTTTCCTTGACATGAGATACCAGATGATTGAACAACAGATAAGGAAGATCAATCTGAATGTTTTGATGCAAACAGTACATGAAGTAAAGTTGTTCAGCATTAACATAGTCAGATGAGTTTGAGGAGGGTCTGTGAAAAATGGTGTTCAAGAAAATCTTAGCCCAAATCTTGTAAGTGGGTTTCAAAAACTTAACCTTCTTACAAGGTTCACCAGTAGTGCAGATTTCTTGACAAACATCCTTCAGGTCTTCACGCGCAGAAGATAGAGAGGTTACTCCATCAGTTGCCTTGAAACCTATAAGTTTCCTGATCAGATTTTCAGTGATAACAATCTTCTTACCCAGCACAGAAGAATGAACGAACTTTGGAGTAGCGAATGCATGGATCCAAAACTCCTTCACTAACTTTGGATACACAGGACCCATCAGCCTATCAAAGTAACCATCCCAGCCTTGTGCCTTGATTGAAGGAACCAGATCAAACCCATTATCAGCAAGGTCTTCCAAATCCACGAAACTTTCACATAACACTTCTAGAGAATCAACAGGAGTCAGAAGAGTGCGTACTGGTTCAATGATAGTGGTAGAATCTTTGGTAGTAACTGCTTTTGATGTGGATGCCATTGTTGATGAAGAAGAAGGAGATGACGGTTTCTGGGTTCGTTTAGGGTTTGAGAAGAGAGAGAACAACAGACAAAAGCGCATATGTGTTGAGAATGTGAAAAGTGTGAATGTGTTGTGAGAGTGGTTTATATAGAAAAATAAAACACGCATGGGAAACACAACAGACATACATAGGACACATACGCACGTTTGCATTTAATGAAAAGTAATCATTTTTAATTATGATATGACATTTGGGGGGAAAATCAAGACAGATTGAGATTTTCAAAGCAATACCTTAAACGTCATAGTCAGTAGGTGTACTCCATCTTTTCAGATTCTGAGTGACACGTGTTTGCTTTGCATGTGATTCTGTAACTCTTAAGAAATGAAACGTTTTCAACTTTCAGATCCTCTGAGATGGTCAGTACAGAGTTTCACACAAAAATAAATCACAGATAAATTAAATAAGCAAAACAGATGAAATACTTCAGAGTGTTAAACACTTAGCATCTGAGAAGTAGACTCTGAGAAATATTACTCTGGACAAAAATCCATACAAATATTTTTCAGAATAAACTTAAACCTATCTTCAGCAAGGGGTTTTGTGAAAATATCTGCCCATTGATGATCTGTATCAACAAAGGCTAAATTTATTACACCCTTCTGAACATAGTCTCTGATGAAGTGATGTTTAATCTCTATATGTTTAGCCTTAGAGTGTAAAATTGGATTTTTGGATAAACATATAGCTGAAGTATTGTCACAGAAGATAGAAAGATTACTCTCATAGATTTGATAATCTTCTAGTTGACTCTTCATCCAGAGCATCTGAGTGGAACACCCAGCAGCAGCAATGTATTCTGCCTCTGTGGTTGATAGTGCAATTGTTGGTTGCTTCTTGCTGTACCATGAGATCAGATGACTTCCAAGAAACTGACAGCTTCCAGAAGTACTTTTGCGCTCAACTCTATCTCCAGCATAGTCAGCATCACAGAATCCAACTAGTGAATATTTGTCAGATCTTCTGTAACACAAACCAACATTAGCAGTACCTTTCAGATACCTTAGAATCCTCTTAACAGCAGTTAAGTGTGATTCTCTAGGATCTGATTGGAATCTAGCACATAAACAAACACTAAACAGAATGTCTGGTCTAGAAGCAGTCAAATAAAGAAGAGATCCTATCATACCTCTGTAGAGTTTCTGATCTACCTTCTTACTTACCTCTTCCTTACCTAGAGTGCTTGTAGGATGCATTGGAGTCTTTGCCATTTTGCTATCCAGCATGTTAAACTTCTTCAGAAGCTCTTTAACATACTTCGTCTGATGTATGTAGGTGCACTCTGGAGTCTGATTTACTTGGATTCCCAGAAAGAATTTCAGTTCTCCCATCATGCTCATCTCAAATTCTTCCTGCATACATTTAGCAAACTCCTTTCCAAGCATAATATTTGTTGATCCAAAAATAATATCATCTACATAAATTTGACAAATCAACAAATCTTTCTTAATGGTTTTACAAAATAGTGTGGTATCCACTTTTCCTCTGATGAAATCCTTCTTAAGAAGAAAATTACTCAACCTCTCATACCAAGCTCTGGGAGCTTGTTTTAGTCCATAAAGAGATTTTTTTAGTTTGTAAACATGATCTGGAAAATTTTCATTTTCAAAACCAGGAGGTTGGTGGACATACACTTCCTCTTCTATAATTCCATTAAGAAAAGCACTTTTAACATCCATCTGATAAAGAGTGATGTTATGTTGTGCAGCAAATGAAATAAGCAAGCGTATAGACTCTAACCTTGCAACAGGAGCATATGTTTCTGTGTAGTCTATGCCTTCTTGTTGACTGTAGCCTTGAGCAACCAGTCTTGCTTTGTTCCTTTCAACTTCTCCTTTTTCATTCAGTTTATTTCTGAAAACCCATTTTGTTCCAATAACATTGAAACCTTTAGGTCTTGGAACCAGATCCCAGACTTCATTCCTTGTGAATTGATTCAGCTCCTCTTGCATAGCTAAAATCCATTCATTATCTTCCAGAGCCTCATCAACAGATGAAGGTTCTATAATTGACACTAAGCCACAGAAGGAAGATTCAGAAGTTCTGAGAAATGCTCTTGTCCTTATTGGATCATCTTTCTTTCCAATTATCACATCCTCTGGATGAGAAGCTTTCATTCTGGAAGAAGATCCTCTGACTGTTGGTCTTTCAGAAATATGCAGATTGTCAAGTTGGGAAGTTAAAGGTGTAGCATCTGGATTTTCTTCAGAGTCTTTGTCTTTAGTCTTGTTTGCCTCTGAGCCTTCAGAGTCTGTGAGAATAACTTCTCTATCTGCAAAACTTTCAACTTGCTTTGGCTTTTCAGAGCCAAGCTTATCATCAAATCTAACATGAATAGATTCTTCCACAATCTGTGTTTCAGTATTGAATACTCTGTAGCCTTTAGAGCGTTCAGAATAACCAAGCATGAAACACTTCTGTGCTTTGGAATCAAACTTGTTTAGATGATCTTTAGTGTTAAGCATATAACAAATACATCCAAATGGATGAAAATAAGCAATGTTGGGCTTTCTGTTTCTCCACAATTCATAGGGAGTCTTTTCCAGAAGAGGTCTTACAGACACTCTGTTCTGAATATAACATGCTGTATTTATTGCTTCTGCCCAAAAATGTTTTGCCAGATTTGTCTCGTTGATCATGGTTCTGGCCATTTCTTGCAATGTTCTATTTTTCCTCTCTACAACTCCATTTTGTTGTGGAGTTCTAGGACAGGAGAAATCATGTGCAATTCCCTTTTCAGAAAAATATTTTTCAAAATATTTGTTTTCAAATTCGCCACCATGATCACTTCTGACTTTAATAATTTTGCATTCTTTTTCAGTCTGGACTTGATTGCAGAAGTCAATGAACACAGAATGAGACTCATCCTTGTGTTTTAGAAACTTTACCCATGTCCATCTGCTGTAGTCATCTACAATGACTAACCCATACTTCTTGCCTCTGATGGATGCAGTTTTCACTGGTCCAAACAGATCAATGTGAAGTAATTCCAATGGTCTAGAGGTGGAAACAACATTTTTTGGTTTAAAATGGGATTTTGAAAATTTACCCTTTTGACATGCGCCACACAGAGCATCTGAATTGAACTTCAGATTAGGGAGTCCTCTGACCAGATTGAGTTTATTAATCTGAGATATACGTCTCATATTAATATGTCCCAATCTTCTATGCCAGACCCATTGCTCATCATTCACAGATAAAAGGCATTTTACATTTTGAACTTTAAGTTCTGAAAGATTAATTTTGTAAATGTTGTTTTTCCTCTTTCCACTGAATAAGGTTGAGCCATTCTTTTGACAAACAGCTTTGCAACATTTTTGATTAAAGATGATATCATAACCATTGTCACTTAATTGGCTTATGGACAATAGATTATGTTTCAATCCTTCAACTAACAGAACATTAGAAATAGAGGGTAGGTTACCATTACCTATCGTACCAGAGCCAATGATCTTGCCCCTCTGGTTCCCTCCAAATTTCACGTCCCCTCCAGATCTAAGTTCCAGGCTTTGGAACATAGACCTTTCGCCCGTCATATGTCGCGAGCATCCAGAGTCCAGGTACCATGATTGGTGTCTGGATTTTGCTGCTAAGGATATCTGCAACAGGTATTATTTTGCTTTTAGGTACCCAGATCTTTTTGGGTCCTTTGGGGTTAGATGTTCTGCGGTTTTGCCTAAACTTCTGTTTTTCAACATAGTGTTTATTCTGGCTAACCCTTGGCTTAAACACATAAGTACTCTTTTCAGAGCTTGTATGTTTAATATCATTCAGATGACCAAACTTGAAATGAGAATACAGAGGAGTCTTCTTGATGAAGAGTTTATCAACAGACTTTGGATTGCTTCCAGAGGAGGATTCACATCCAATGCCTCTTCTGTTGTTCCCACTAACACCATAGATCATAGAAGCCATTTTGCTTCTGTCTATGCTTTTAGTGAGAAATCTTCTAAAACTGGAGTCATATTTTTCTAAAATATTTTCACTGGACTCTGTTTCAGTATCAGATTCTTGTTGAGTTGTTTCTAAATCATTTTTGAGTTTTAAATTTATTTCTTTCTGCTCAACAAGTTCTGTTCTCAGAAGATTAATCTCAGATTCAAGATTGCTTTTCAGCTTCTTGTATTTGAGTTTAATCTTGCTGTAGCTTTCCATCATGTCAGATAAACTTTCAACAAGTTCAGCTCTGGAGAGTTCAGAAAATACCTCTTCAGAGTCAGAGTCTGATTCTGACTCAGATTCAGATGATGACGTTCCTTCATCTTGATCATCTGTGTTGGCCATCAGCGCAACATTTGCACATTCTTCCTCAGATTCAGAAGATGATTCAGATTCATCTGAGTCATCCCATGTAGCCATCAGAACCTTTTTCTTTTTGTCAAACTTCCTTTTGGGTTTTTCCTTTTGAAGTTTGGGACATTCACTCTTGTAGTGTCCAGGTTCTTTACATTCAAAACAAGTGATCTCTTTCTTGCCAGATCTTCTGTGTCCAGAAGATTCTTTCTTTTGATCAGATCTTCTGAAGTTGTTGAACTTCTTCCCTTTGTGCTTCCAGAGTTTGTTGATCCTTCTGGACAACATTGATAGTTCATCTTCTTCTTCAGAAGAAGATTCCTCAGAGCTTTCTTCATTAACCTGCAAGGCTTTAACAGATTTGTTAGATTTAAAAGCTAAGGATTTACCTTTATCTTTCTTCTGGGGTTCATCTTCCTCCAGCTCAATCTCATGACTTCTCAAAGAACTGATGAGTTCTTCTAGTGAGATTTTGTTCAGATCCTTGGCCAGCTTCAATGCAGTCACCATAGGTCTCCATCTGGTAGGAAGACTTCTGATGATCTTCTTGACATGATCAGATGTTGAGTAGCCCTTGTCCAGAACTTTCAACCCAGCTGTTAGAATCTGAAATCTGGAAAACATAGTCTCAATGTTCTCAGATTCTTCCATTTTGAACGCTTCATACTTCTGTATAAGCGCCAGAGCCTTTGTTTCTTTCACCTGAGAATTTCCCTCATGAGTCATTTTGAGAGACTCAAACATATCATGAGCAGTTTCTCTGTTGGTAATCTTTTCATACTCTGTATGAGAGATTGCATTCAGAAGTATGGTTCTGGCTTTGTGATGATTCTTGAATTCTTTCTTCTGCTCCTCAGTCATTGATTTTCTATCAATCTTTTTGCCATCCTTAGTAGGATGTTCATACCCATCAATGACTAAGTCCCAGAGATCAGCATCATACCCCAAGAAAAAACTTTCAAGTCTATCCTTCCAATAATCAAATTTTTCTCCATCAAACATTGGAGGTTTGGTGCTGATTCTGTCTCCTTCATATTTGTTGCTTGATGTAGGAATATCACCCATATTAGCAACCAAATAAATAACAGAGTATTTTTCTCACTGGATCTTTATCTGTCACGGTTAAGCGAATGCACACTCAGAACCGGAGCTCTGATGCCAACTGAAGGTGAGAAAATACTTAGAAGGGGGGGGTTGAATAAGTATGACAGAAAATAATCAAAGATAAAAACACAAGTATTTTTATCCTGGTTCGTTGAACTCAACTACTCCAGTCCACCCTTTTCAAGAGTGATTTGCCTTTCTCAACAAGGACTTAATCCACTATTCAAATCAACTGATTACAAATAGCACACCTAAGAACAACTGTTCTTAGTCTTCTTAAGAGCTACTGATCTAACCTAGATCCTCTTAAGGAAAACTTTCTTTACAAATTAATGTAATACAATGAAAGAGTAAGAATTGCTTCTATGAAAGCTATAAACACAACTGTGTTATTTCTCTAAGTTTAGAACAATGTATGAACAGTGAAGAATATGAAAGCTTTGAGCGTGAGAGAGTTCTTGTCAATATTGTTGTAATTCTTGGCACTTGAAGAATGAGCTATGATGTCCTTTATATAGCCACTTGAATATTGGAGAGAATATTTTACCGTTAGAGAAAATATTTCCAATATCAAAATAGTACTGTCCTTTGTACTATTACAGCAGAGAGACGGCGCACAAAATGTGGGTGTAGCAATTGTCTGCTGAGCTGTGATTTAACTATATCAGGAATGTACCAGAGGAATAATCTTCTGTGCAGAGAATTTTGTCTATCCCAATTAAGGAAAGATTTGCTGGCATATTCCAACGGATATATTAAAATATTCTTCTTCAAATAATTCAGATCAACAATCAATATCAGAGTCTTCAGTCTTCAGAACCTTCTGGAAACTTCAGAGCCTAATATGTTCTTCAGATGTTGATGAATCAGAGTCTGGTGCAGCTGTGTGCTTGAAGCGTAACATGCTCTTAGATCAGAGTCTTCACTCAGATCAGAGTCTTCTCTCATTCAGAGTCTCTTCACTCAGAGTCTTCTCTTATTCAGATTCTTGATAATACATGCAGCGTGTTGTATCTTCAGAATCTTGATAACTAAGCTCTTATACTTCAGATTCTTCTAATCTTCAGATGCTCTTGAGCCATTCAGAATTCATTGTTCACATCAAATTTGCTCTTTAAGATTAAAATCTTTTGTGCCTGTAGAAAACAGTTTAGAACAAATTTAGAGAGTATAATTCTTGTATACAAATTATCATTAATGTTATCATCAAAACATAGAGATATTACTGAGACACAATCTGTGCTCTTACAGAATCGACAGCTCGTACAAAAGCTATCGAAATAAGGTGGGTGTTCAAGTTGAAGTACAATGTTGATGGGTCGACAACAAGGCATAAGGAGAGATTGGTAGCTTGAGGATTTCTCCAGAGATCAAGACTCGACTACTATGAAGTATTTGCACCTATCGTAAGATTGGAAGCTTTTTGACTAGTGGTGGCCTTGGCATGCAATCAAGGCTGGTCAACATTTCACTTATATGTGAAATCAGCATTTTTGAATGGACCTTAAGAAGAAGAGGTGTATGTCACACAACCTCTTGGGTTTGTGATACAAGAGGAAGCGAGTAAAGTATACAAGTTGCACAAAGCGCTCTATGGTCTCAAGCAAGCACCTAGGGTATGTGTCTATGTTCAAGTTATGGCACAAGATATAACAATAATATGCTTATAAGTCGATGACTTGCTAGTAACTTAAAATAGCCTGAAGAACTTGTCAAAGTTCAAAGAGCTGATGAAGAAGGAATTTGAAATGTCGGATCTGGGAAAGTTGTCATATTTCCTAGGCATGGAATTTCAAATGTCGAAGTAAGGCATGATGCTTCATCAAAGAAAGTATGTCAAAGAGATATTCAAGAGATTCAGAATGGATTCGATTCCTGCATCTTCGCCTATTGAACCAAATTTAAAGTTGGAGAAGCATGGAGAGGAAGACAAAGTTGATGCAAATTTGTTTAAAAAAATTGTTGGATCTCTAAGATATGTGTTCAACAGTCGGTCTGATATATGTTTCTCAGTCGGATTAGTGAGCAGATACATGAGTGAACTAAGTGTGTCACACATGAAGGCTGCAAGAAGAATCCTGAGATACTTAAAAGGATCGACAAACTATGGAATTTTATTTTGACGAGACTCTGAAAGAAAAACAGCTACGGTTACTTGTTATTCAGATGTTGGTTGGTGCAGATATAAGGAAGATTGAAGAAGCACCATTGGATATTTCTTTCAAGTATTTGGTGCCCCAATTTCATGGTGCTTGAAAAGGCAACCTGTGATGGCATTATCATCTTGTGAATATGGATATATAGCAGGATCCTATGCTGCATGTCAAACAATTTGGATTAGATCGGTACTTGAAGAAATAGAGGTCGAAGTGAAAAAACCTCTTGTGTTGCAAATCGACAACAAATCTACCATAAATCTGACAAAGAATCCAATTCTGCATGGAAGATGTAAGCATACCAAAGCTAGATTTCACTTCTTAAGGGAAAAGGTAAGTCGAGGTGAACTTGAAGTTAGACACTGCTCAAGTGAAGCACAGTTGCCGACATTTTCACCAAAGGATTGAAGATCGACAAATTCCTGAATTTAAGAAAGAAATTAGGAATAGTTCAGATCGACTATGATTAGCATAGATTCGACAACTTGGATTATGGGGGGGGGGGGGTATGTTGAAATATTAGATTAAATTTGATTTGATTAGATTTAATATTTAGATATAATCTAAGTTGTGTTAACCCAAGCCCAATTAGGGTTTGTTATTATTAGAGTATATAAATAGTCATAGTATGTTTCATTATTCACAACAATTCAATAAATTCTTATTTCCTTATTCTCTCTCTTTCTCTTCTCACAAAAGGTGCCTCACGCACTAACAAGATTTTGGGAGTCGAGAAGAAAAGGATATTAAATTGACTTAATTAATTACAAGCACAAATCTTATTATTGTAAGAGATTACTTGTACAATCAATTTATTATAAGATGTATTCAATTTAACATAAACTATATTTGATTATCTATGGAATACATACAATTTCAACTACTATTTATTGTAATTGATTTACTGTCGAATACATGCATATTCAACTATTATAAATTATGTTTGATTACTATTCTAATAACTGTTAGACGATAGGCTTCGATCTAGAGTGAGGTGAATAGATCACAAATTTTACAACAAAAAAACTTTTGGCAAAAATCTGTTTTCAAAATAAGGTGCAGCAGAAAAACAACCTAGATCAAATCGTCTAACCGAACCTACTATTGAAAAGCAATATACGTAACTGTTTACCATCGAAAATGGTAAATAACCGTTAGTCCTCGAAAGTTATTAAATCTTTGGTCACTTACAGGATCAACTAGATTGATCCTTGGACATGTGTTGTTATTTAGTTTTTGGGTTTATTGATTATGAATATTTAGACAATGTTCTTCAAATATATTTCAAAGTTGTTACTGAAATATTGTGATTTCTTTTAAGTAAGTACATAAATGTAGATTGCAAAAGGTAAATTGCTTGAAGATAAATGACAAGTAATAAATGTTGAAACTGACTTTAAATAAATTGCAAGTACAAGTAAATTACTAGAATTTAAATGAATTTGATTACAAGGTATGGTATTCAAACGTACATTTTCTCTCAAAAGCACTCTTTTCTCACACGCAGGTACTGGGAGTAAAGTTTAGAGTTTTTTTGTACAATTGTTGAACACCCTTATTCTAAATGCTAAGTGTTCTATTTATACTAAATCAAAAATAACCATCATCTAACAGCCTTCTTGCCAGAAAAGGCCACGTCTTCAGTCTGCATGTGTTTCTTCGCTTCAAAACTCTCCACGTGTCTTGAGAAACGGATAAGGCCAAAAGGTAGTTATCAGCCTCATTTGAATTACACTTGTCGAACGCTTCTTAAAACAATTATGTCAAAATCCAGTTTAAGCCTAAATGTTTCTAAGTCCTAAATCATAATTCCCTCTATGTAAAGATTTCTTTGACTAGATCTTCAATATTTCCCTATCGAAAATAATGTATTCTTTCTCAGAGTGATTCTTCAAACCCCAGTAACCCATTTTAAATCTTCAAATTCGTCAAAATGTCCTTGCCACAATTATTGTCATAATCATCGTGTTCTTCTTCAGAATATGATTTTGAACCTCCTAACTTACTTCCAACATTAATGAGTGTCAAAATCCCAGCCAACAAATTGCCCCCCAAAAATGTCATTTTCGATTATAAAGAGAAAAAGACATTTTTTGAAACTTTTTCGACACTACTGCACCTTTACTGCTATCACGCCATGGTCATCATGACCATGCCACTTCAGAAGTCTAATCAAGACGTGCATAAACCCAAAATGTAAGCATCACACCCCTATTTACTAAGAAGTAGTGAGCTACCTTCTACAACCGTACTATCACATCATAACGGGTCAACACGTGTCCCACGATCCCAACCACTACTCATAATGGCAAAAATAAAGTGTCTCACTTTTTCACTATAAATACTCTATTTCATTTCTCTTTTTACTTTTTTACACTCCTGATCTTTCTTCTCTCTCCAAAGCACAAGAACAACTATTCATCTTCTTACAAGCACACTCAACAAACTTAAGGCACTTTCAACTTTAATCATCAATGGCGTTCAAGAAAACACCAGTTCTTCCTAAGGATGCTAAGAAATAACTAGTCATTTGTCCTATTCACGCAATCTTCGGTTCTCAAGGTATAGTTAATCAACAATATGTTCCAGAACCTCCCCTTGAGGAAGAAAAAATATGAATTTGTCAATCCCAGGTGCTTATTCCTATTTCAATTTTTGGAAAAATATATGCTCTTCCTGGTCCTTTACCAGATATTGACACAATGCTGTAAAACTTAGAGAATTCTTCACAATCTATCATAGGTATAAACCCATAGCAAGTAGGATAAAATCTAAAACTGCTACTGAAACAAAAACTCCTAAACCACGTAAGGGAACTGATACCAGGCAACGTCTTCGACTGAGCCTGAAGAAAACACCATTAACTGAGATTATATGAGCAATGCTCTTAGAGAATTTCGCTCTTTCCCCTTATCAAAAGATTATGAGAACTATCTATTTTGGCTGGAAAAAATAGAAAAGAGCAAAATTGAGTTTTGGAAAGAAATGGAAATTTTTGACATAATCTAGCTGTCGAAATATGGACCCGGTTACTACCAAACCATGCTGCTCACTTCCTTGTACTTCTGGGATGACACACACAACAATTTCCATTTCCCTTACGGAATGCTAACCCCCACTCTGTTCGACATAGTTGCTATTACTGGCCTTCGACCCACAGGAGATTCTTTTGATCCAAACCTAATGACAGAAGACATTATTGGCTTCGACGGGAATCGAGCCACTTTCACCAATTACATTTCTGACCATCACAAAAAAGACACTGAAGAAGTATTTAACGAAGAAGACATTGCTTTCCTAGCCCTCTGGTTACCTCACTGCATTTTTTGCTCAAGGTCTTTACAGGTAGTGAAAAAGTTTATGGCTATGGCTAACTAACTACATGCTGGTCTAAAACTCTGCCGCAACCATATGATTCTGGGTTGCCTGTATGAATCCTTAGGAGAAAGCGTGGAACTTCTAAAAAATATTCAAATAGGATCAAATTTAAATCTAGCTGGTCCATTCTGGTTACTTCAGTTGTGGTTTAATGCCACCTTCTAACCCCCACTGTCTACTCGCAGCATAATTGATGAAGAAATTTATGAGATCAAGAAAATACAGATTGAAGGGACACGCCTTGTCCATGTCACTCCTAGTGATGAAGGATAGAATATTCAGAAGACCTTTACTGAGTATTTAATGATATATTCCAAGTGCTACCATTTTACTCCTTATATGACTCCCTTCGCCAAAAGGACATGTGGCCCAGAATGGTTCACTCGAAAGTTACCTCCTATGTCAAAAGACCAAGAAGAAAAATCCATAGCCATATGGGACGCCTTCCTCACACCCAAACTAGTTGAAACCAAACTTCAACCCTCCAAAAATCAAATAGTCCTTCTCAGTTACCAACCAAACCTTGTCTCTTGATAATTTGGAATTAACCAGATTTTACCCAAGCCCCTTTTCTCAAGGAAAGATAAAGTCATCCTTTACAACATGCATCACATAGAATCTAAATGGATCAAATAAGTAACTCGTTACTCTGAAAATAATCAACTTACTCCTATTTATTTCACACCGTTCTATTTTTGTTCCAAAGAATATGCCACTTGGTGGAAGCAATACTATCTTACGGAAATGTTCAACGTTAGTGCTTTGTTAGGTCTGTGATTTTATGATTGACAACAATTTTGGTAAAACATGTTTAATTTGTAAATACATGTATCACAGCCAGATGTTGAGCAAGATGTCATGACATCTTGGCCAACTGGTACAACAGGGCCTGCTGTTACTTTTCTTGACAGATGTTCTAACAGATGTTGTGACATGTTATAACAGAACATCAGAATAATTCAGCATTTTAAATCCTTGAAGATTTGATTTTAAAATATGAGATTTTGGATGATTTTAGTTCTCATACAGGTGCATCTAAGAAAGGATATTTTAAGAACATTGCAAATTTGATTTGGTTTTATAAAAAGGATCTTGGAGACTTTTTAGGAAACTTTGTATTTTTTCCCTATTATTGTGCAGGAAATTATGCTAATGATTGAAAGCTGATTCTTGATGATTTGCGCTTGTAGCACCCTAATTTTCGACCTTAAGATCTCACATGCGTGACTAACCAGGTCTTTGTGATTTTTTTGTCTGTTTGTTCACTGATGAATCAATGTTTACTTCAACGCAACTTCAAAGATTTCTCAGAAGATTCGAGAAGAATTTGAATCTCTATCCCATTGACACTAAGCATGGGCATGTGGGGATTGGCCAGGATTTTATGGTAAGTTGTATCCCCATTACCAAGGGCTCCTCGAGACATGATTCATGTAAGAGGATCATCATTGTCCAAAGGTTTTCTTGGAGTTTTCATTAAGTTAAGATGTTCCCAGTTGGCAGAGAGGAAGGTGGTCGATTTGTGATCATGTTGACGATCAAGGCTAAAGGGTTTATCGATTTGAGTTTGTCTAAACGACATCAAGTGTCTTAGGAATTTATTTTGATCAAGAATTTGGTTTAAAGACCGTGTGAATTTATTGGGATTACGAATGGATTATGCAAAGTTCATCAGTTAACCATTTCTATATACAAATCGTTGTCATTACCATATCCATATCCAAATTTCATGTCCATATCACCATCCAAGTTCAGGCTATGATTCATTCAAACTTCTAACTATGAGGAGAAATATAAGCTCAAAATAATTCACAAGTTAAGCACAAAGTTTATGCTTCATATTTAAATCCAATTTCTTTCCAAGTGGGATGTTCATTCAAGAATTACAAGGTTGGATATAAAGACCAAAGGTCATCTTTCAAAGTACCATAATTTAGAGTTCACACGATTTTAAGACTTCAAGTTCTTATAAAATTCAAAGAACATTCAAGAAAGCATATAATATCAAAATTTCAAAAGTTCAAGTATCAAAAACTCTAACACCATTCTCCATATTTAAAAATTCAAGTTGGAATTATTCTCACTACAAATAGTCTTTTCAAACTACAATGTGCCACCATTTTCAAGTTCATTGTTGTTACACAAAGTTGGTTCAATTTCATCCACCCAAGTTCATAAATCCAAGGCCCCATGTTTATGTCAAGCCCTATGTCAAAATTATGATTTTGTGAGATTAAACCCAAGATAAATTCATTTGTTTTATCTAAAAATCTTTGATCATTTCTTCTCACAACATATTCAAATCATAAGAGAACAAATCCAAATTTGAAGGCATAAAGATGGAGAATAAAGAAGGTTCAAAATCCCATAAATTCTCATTTCATCCGCAAATTTAAAGTGCCAGTAGCAATTATTGTTGCGATAACAAGGATTAAATTGCAAAGCCTACATGGTCATCATGGAAAGTGGCAATACAAAATCTTTTAGTATTTAGCATTCGTACACCATTTAATACATTTTTAAAATACACATCCTATAACTAAGGTCAAAGAATGAAGCATCCAGTAACACCATTAAAGATGCATTTGAGCATCTTATCAATCTTTGTCAGAACCGACCTGCAGAGTTGATTGCTAAGTTTTTGGATGATAACTTCGTACGGGTAATAAAGATACTTCAGAAGAGGAATTAGAGTGTACACTTAATAAAACCCTGGTTTTATTCATATTCATTCAGGGCAAGGACGTGTTTGAGGAACTTTATAAGAAGATCTTGCTAAAAAACTATTTTTAGGAAGGAGTGCTTCTATTGATGCAGAGAAATCCATGATCTCCATGATGAAGACATGTTGGAGCACTTTTCGTACCTGCATCTGCAATCAAGGCAATGGTTCCATGTTATTTTCTCAATGGTTTTTGCAACAAATGTCACGACTAATAGAACATGATGAAAGTGTTGAAATGTGGCTGCAATTAGCCAAAGGAATATCAGGAAGCTAGATTGCAATTTTGAGAAAGTTACCGTGAGATGAAGAGAAAGAAAATAAGTGCTCTTTCTTTAAGCAACACGAAGATCAAAGCGGCGACAACTCCGAGCGTGTCGATGTTAAGCTTCATCACTCTCCATTAGTTACAAATCCAACTATTTGCCGTAAGAGCCATAACCCGGTATGCCATTTCAACCTGTTATACAAGACTTCTCCACGCCAGCATCAACTCAAAGCCTGCCACAAACAAATAAGGGTCAGTTCATGAATAAGAGATTGAAACTGCATCATGTTATGAATATAAATAGGCAATGAGGTTTTAGGAAATGGGTCCACTAGTTCCATTACGTTTCAAGTGAACTTTATTTCCGTATTAGTCTCTAACTCACCAGAATCTTGACAGTGTTGGTCTGCGTTAAGTACTTCGCCTACCATTGAATGTGTGTCCTACACCACGCAATCTTAAGAAGACGACCACTTGTAACACCCATTTTAATTATTTACTCTTTTTGGTGTTATTTTATTTTGGTGTGTCCTTATGTGGGGGTGTGTCTGAGCGCGTTGGTGGGTGTCCACAATTTATAGGGATTATTTAATAAGCTATAGAGTTTAATATTAAGAAAATATAATTAATAATGATGATAATTTAATAATTAGTAGTAATATTATTATTATTATTATTATTATTATTATTTGTATTATTATGAGATTAAATAAATAAAATGAGGATTAAGAAATATAAGAAGGGGGTTTTGGGGTAAAGAGGAGATAGAACACGATAAACTTGTGGAAAGAGAGCAGATTGAGGAGGAAGAACAAGGGGAAGAGAAGCAAGGCTAGGGCTACCCATTCTTCAGTGTTCTTTAACAATATGAGCAATTAATTGAGGTAATAGGGGAGAAACTGATTGGGATTGGTATTTTACATGAATTGGGTAGAGGGGATTCCTTAACCCCATAGGGATTTGATGAACTAGATGAGTATATTGTTATGTTTATGATTGTTGCTGCTATTGATGAATTTGTGCGTATATTGTTGTGATTTTGGTGAGTTTCTGCGTAACGTAGCAGAGTTGTGATTTTGGTGGGGTTTTGTGTAACTTTTGTGGTTTTGGTAATGACCATGAGTATTGGTTCTGGAGAGAAAGTTTGAGGAGCAATTGATTAGAATAGTGTATAACAGTTGTAGTAATAATAGGTAGAAGATGGATGAAGAATGATAAGTTTGGAATTGTGTTTTAATGGTTAATGAGTAGGAGTTTATGTAGGAAAAACCCACATATCTCTTATGATTTGAATTAATTTTTGATTGTTAAGAATGCCCTAACATGGAGGGATTGATTATGGTAGCAAAGAGGGGAATAGTTGGTGAAAACACACTTTTCTGCATAATTTTTCGTAAACACACAGTGAGCAATCGATTGCACTAAGATGTCAATCGATTGCAGACTGAGAAAAGCGGCTGGAAGCTGAATTTTTAGCTGAGCAATTGATTGCACCTAAATGTCAATCGATTGCACAGCAAACCAGTGGCTAAAATGCTGAAATTTTTAAAGGAGCAATCGATTGCACCCTAACTCCAATCGGTTGCACTAGCTGAAACTTAGAAAAATCATGTTTTTAGAGGGTGGATTACATAGAGTCTTTGGTTAACTAAACCTTAACAAAACATGGATCAATTGAGATAATTTATTGATTATTTACTTGAGTATTGATTGATTATAAACCTTCGGTTGGCTATTGAGATATCAATTGTTGTTTAACAAGTTGATTTTGTATTGAGTATTGAATTCAATGATTTGTAATGGATTGATTGTCCTATGTGTAATCGTTGAATTTCGATTGAATCTAATGGATTCTTGTGCATTTGGTGTCGTGCATATCATAGTGTTTTGGTGGGGATGAAATCGTTGCTCAGGAGGAGCGTATGCGATCATCCGTACTCCTTTGTGGAGAATGGTGGGATGATATCGTTGCTCAGGAGGAGTGTATGCGATCATCCGTACTCCTTTGTGGAGAATGGTGGGGTAGATCATTGCCAAGGAGGGGTGTATGTGATCTATCTGGGGTTTGATCGAATGAACCAATGAGTCGGTACCGTATGCACGGTGTTAAGTTGCATATTTGCATTATTGTGTGTTGTGTTTGATGGTTGGATAGTAGGTCGTGGTTGATGCATGTTGGGTGATATTTTATATGATTGCTACCTTTATTTCATGTATCTTATTATCGATAATTTTGATCATGTTTTCTCACTCGTTTGTTGTTGTTGTGGTATGTGCTTCTTCGGAGGTGCAGATAATCCAAGTACTTAGCTAGCTTGGATAGTGGTGTGCGAGTCGTGTCTTAGGATGCTCTGATACGTAGCACGAGACTTGGGTGTTTAATTGTTTTATGTTGAACTTGCTTTACTCCTGTGACGTATCGTATTTGGTGAACTTATTAATGAATAATTTTATGTAAATTGGGCGGATGGCCGAGAATATTGGATTAATGATTATTTTCGCTGTTTATTTTGAAAACCAACTAATGAAGAGTTATGTTGAATTATTTGATGTGATATCCCACTTGTGAGGGGAAACTCTGATGTTTATTTGAAATAATTGTATTTAATTTAATTTTGGGGAAGTGTGGTGTTACAATAGGTATCAGAGCAGGTCGGTCCGTCCGGCCAGTGTAGTAGTTGAGTCTGTCCTTGGGATAGGGGTTGTGTACCTTTGAACCTAGTGTTGTTTTGTTAAGAAGTATGGCAGGAAGGAATGATGCTGCTTTGGCTGCTGCTATGCAAGCGATGACGCAGGTGGTTGCTAATCAGAACCAAGCTGCAGGTGCGCAATTCCGAGATTTGGTACAGTTTCGGAGTAACAAGCCACCGACGTTTGAAGGAGGAACTTTGGATCCTGAAGCTGCACATAAGTGGCTGAAGGCAATTGAGAAAATTTTCAGAACAATGGGTTGTAGTGATAAGCAAAAAGTGAAGTTTGGTACTCACATGCTGGAAGGTGAAGCTGAGGCTTGGTGGGACAACAGTCGCCAAAGATTGGAGATTGCTGGAACTACGATTACTTGGGAGGTGGTTCGAACTGGTTTTTTGGAAAAGTATTATCCGGAAGATATATGAAGTGCTAAGGAGATAGAGTTTCTGAAGCTGAAGCAGGGTAATCTAACTGTAGCAAAGTATGTTGCTAAGTTTGAAGAGCTGGTGCAGTATTGTCCTCATTACAATACTGAGGCGGCAATGACTTCCAAGTGTTTGAAATTTGAGAATGAGTTGGCAGTGGTGAAGGAATTTCTCGAAGTGTTCCCTGATGATATTACAGAATTACCTCCGACGAGAGAAGTTGAATTTAACATTGATCTTGTTCCTGGTACGAGACCTATATCTATGGCGCCGTACAGGATGTCGGCATTGGAATTGGCTGAGTTGAAATCTCAGATTGGAGAATTGTTGGATAGAAAGTTTATCAGATCGAGTGTGTCGCCGTGGGGAGCTCCAGTGCTGTTGGTAAAGAAGAAGGATGGTAGTATGCGTCTGTGCACCGATTACCGTTAGTTGAATAAAGTGACCATTAAGAATAAATATCCTCTTCCAAGGATTGATGATTTGATGGATCAATTGGTGGGAGCTTGTGTGTTCAGCAAAATTGACTTGAGGTCGGGTTACCATCAGATTAGAGTGAAAGAAGGTGATATTTAGAAGACGGTGTTTAGAACCAGATATGGACATTATGAATATGCCGTAATGCCTTTTGGAGTGACTAATGCGCCAGGAGTATTTATGGAGTATATGAACCAAATCTTCCATTCTTATTTAGATCAGTTTATTGTTGTGTTTATTGACGATATACTGATTTATTCTAAGTTTGATGAAGAGCATGCAGGACATTTGAGAATTGCTTTGTAGGTGTTGAAGGATAATAAGCTGTTTGCTAAACTATCAAAGTGTGAGTTCTGGTTGAAGACAGTGAGTTTCTTGGGGCATGTAATATCCGATGATGATGTAGCGGTGGACCCATCGAAAGTGAGTGCAGTGTTGCAGTGGGAACCGCCAAAGACAGCGATGGAGATTAGAAGCTTTTTGGGTTTGGCAGGATATTACCGGAGGTTTATTGAGGGGTTTCTAATTTGGCGTTGCCATTGACTCAGTTGACGAGAAAGGATCAAGTTTTTGTGTGGGATGCTGCTTGTGAAGAAAGCTTTGAAGAACTGAAGAAGAAGTTGACTACGGCACCGGTGTTAGTGTTGCCGACTCCGAGTGAACCTTTTATGGTGTACTGTGATGCGTCTAAGATGGGATTAGGCGAAGTTCTTATGCAGAATGGTAAGGTGGTGGCATATGCTTTGCGATAATTGAGGGTGCATGAAAGGAATTACCCTACTCATGACCTTGAATTGGCTGCGATAGTTTTCGTGTTAAAGATCTGGAGGCACTATTTGTATGGTTCGAGATTTGAGGTGTTCAGTGACCATAAAAGTTTGAAGTGTCTGTTCGATCAGAAAGAGCTAAATATGAGACAGAGAAGATGGTTGGAATTCTTGAAGGATTACGATTTCAGCTTGAGTTATCATCCAAGAAAGGCGAATGTAGTAGCCGATGCCTTGAGCAGAAAAACGATTCATATGTCGGCTTTGATGGTGAAGGAAATGGAACTAATTGAGAAGTTCAGAGATTTGAGCATGGGTTGTGAGACAACAGTAGATGGTGTGATGTTGGGCAAGTTGCAAGTGAACAACGATTTCTTGGATATGATTAGAGAAAACCAAAAGCTAGATGTGAAGTTAGTGGATTTGATGCCTGGAGTAGGAAGTGACTCCGATAGTGATTTTGAGTTGGATAATACAGGTGTGCTGAGATTCAGAGGCAGGATTTGTGTGCCGGATGATGACGAATTGAAAAAAGTCAATTCTGAGTGAAGGACATCGTAGTAGTTTGAGTATCCATCCAGGAGCTACGAAGATGTACCACGATTTAAAGAAGTTATTTTGGTGGTCCGGTATGAAAAGAGATATAGCTTAATTTGTTTACGCCTGTTTGATATGTCAGAAGTCGAAAGTAGAACATTAGAGACCTTCTGGATTTATGCAACCGTTGGAAGTTCCGGTTTGGAAATGGGATTGTATAACCATGGATTTTGTTACGGGTCTGCCGAATACGGCGAGAGGATTTGATGCTATTTGGGTAATTGTGGATCGACTTACAAAGTCTGCACATTTTGTGCCGATTGATATCAGTTTTTCGTTGGTGAAGCTGGAAGAGATTTATATTCGGGTAATTGTGAAGCTACATGGTGTTCCGTCGAGTATTGTGTTGGATAGAGATCCGAGGTTTACTTCAGAATTTTGGAGGAGTTTACAGGAAGCTTTG
Source organism: Lathyrus sativus (assembly GCA_963859935.3). Taxonomy (NCBI): domain Eukaryota; kingdom Viridiplantae; phylum Streptophyta; class Magnoliopsida; order Fabales; family Fabaceae; genus Lathyrus; species Lathyrus sativus. Next base: position 331,620,852 of record OZ012735.1, on the reverse strand, counting down.
GGTACTAAGTTGAAGCTGAGTTCAGCTTACCATCCGCAAACCGATGGTCAGTCAGATAGGACTATTCAGTCGCTGGAAGATTTGCTAAGAGCTTGTGTGTTGGAAAAGGGTGGTGCATGGGATACTCATTTACCGTTGATCGAGTTCACGTACAACAACAGTTACCACTCTAGTATCGGGATGGCACCGTTTGAAGCTTTATATGGTAGAAGATGCAGAACTCCTCTATGTTGGTATGAAACAGGTGAGAATATGGTATTGGGACCAGAAATTATGCAGCAAACTACTGAGACCATTCAGATGATTCGTGAGAGAATGAAAGCGTATCAGAGTAAGCAGAAAAGTTATCATGATAACCGAAGAAAAGAACTGGAATTCAGTGAAGGTGATCACGTGTTCCTAAGAGTTAACCCAGTGACTGGTGTGGGTCGTGCGTTGAAGTCCAAGAAGCTGGATCCTAAGTTTATTGGACCGTATCAGATTTTGCAGAGAACTGGTGCTGTAGCTTATAGAGTGGCGTTACCGCCTGAACTGTCGAATTCGCATGACGTGTTTCATGTGTCACAACTTTGAAAGTATGTTTCAGATCCATCTCATGTGATTCAGAGAGATGAAGTTCAAGTCCGGGAAAATCTTACTGTTGAGACGATGCCGTTGAGGATCGAAGATCGTAAAATGAAACGACCCCGAGGGAAGGAGATACCTTTGGTGAGAGTGGCTTGGGGAGGTGCTGCAGGAGGCAGTGTGACCTGGGAATTGGAAAGCAGGATGCGGGAAGCGTATCTAGAATTGTTTCCATCAGGTAAATTTCGAGAACAAAAATAATTAAAGTGGGGGAGAGTTGTAACACCCATTTTAATTATTTAGTCTTTTTGGTGTTATTTTATTTTGGTGTGTCCTTATGTGGGGGTGTGTCTGAGCGCGTTGGTGGGTGTCCGCAATTTATAGGGATTATTTAATAAGCTATAGAGTTTAATATTAAGATAATATAATTAATAATAATGATAATTTAATAATTAGTAGTAATATTATTATTATTATTATTATTATTTGTATTATTATGAGATTAAATAAATAAAATGAGGATTAAGAAATATAAGAAGGGGGTTTTGGGGTAAAGAGGAGATAGAACACGATAAACTTGTGGAGAGAGAGCAGATTGAGGAGGAAGAACAAGGGGAAGAGAAGCAAGGCTAGGGCTACCCATTCTTCAGTGTTCTTTAACAATCTGAGCAATTAATTGAGGTAAGGGGGGACAAACTGATTGGGATTGGTATTTTACATGAATTGTGTAGAGGGGATTCCTTAACCCCACAGGGATTTGATGAACTAGATGAGTATATTGTTATGTTTATGATTGTTGCTGCTATTGATGAATTTGTGCGTATATTGTTGTGATTTTGGTGAGTTTCTGCGTAACGTAGCAGAGTTGTGATTTTGGTGGGGTTCTGTGTAACTTCGGTGGTTTTGGTAATGACCATGAGTATTGGTTCTGGAGAGAAAGTTTGAGGAGCAATTGATTAGAATAGTGTATAACAGTTGTAGTAATAATAGGTAGAAGATGGATGAAGAATGATAAGTTTGGAATTGTGTTTTAATGGTTAATGAGTAGGAGTTTATGTAGGAAAAACCCACATATCTCTCATGATTTGAATGAATTTTTGATTGTTAAGAATGCCCTAACATGGAGGGATTGATTATGGTAGCAAAGAGGGGAATAGTTGGTGAATACACACTTTTCTGCATAATTTTTCGTAAACACACAGTGAGCAATCGATTGCACTAAGATGTCAATCGATTGCAGACTGAGAAAAGTTGCTGGAAGCTGAATTTTTAGCTGAGCAATCGATTACACCTAGATGTCAATTGATTGCACAGCAAACCAGTGGCTAAAATGCTAAAATTTTTAAAGGAGCAATCGATTGCACCCTAACTCCAATCGATTGCACTAGCTGAAACTTAGAAAAATCATGTTTTTAGAGGGTGGATTACATAGAGTCTTTGGTTAACTAAACCTTAACAAAACATGGATCAATTGAGATGATTTATTGATTATTTACTTGAGTATTGATTGATTATAAGCCTTCGGTTGGCTATTGAGATATCAATTGTTGTTTAATAAGTTGATTTTGTATTGAGTATTGAATTCAATGATTTGTAATGGATTGATGTCCTATGTGTAATCGTTGAATTGCGATTGAATCTAATGGATTCTTGTGCATTTGGTGTCGTGCATATCATAGTGTTTTGGTGGGGATGAAATCGTTGCTCAGGAGGAGTGTATGTGATCATCCGTACTCCTTTGTGGAGAATGGTGGGATGAAAACGTTGCTCAGGAGGAGTGTATGCGATCATCTGTACTCCTTTGTGGAGAATGGTGGGATGAAATCGTTTCTCAGGAGGAGTGTATATTATCATACGTACTCCTTTGTGGAGAATGGTGGGGATAGATCATTGCCAAGGAGGGGTGTATGTGATCTATCCGGGGTTCGATTAAATGAACCAATGAGTCGGTACCACATGCATGGTGTTGAGTTGCATATTTGCATTATTGTGTGTTGTGTTTGATGATTAGACAGTAGGTCGTGGTTGATGCATGTTGGGTGATATTTTATATGATTGCTACCTTTATTTCATGTATCTTATTACCGATAACTTTGATCATGTTTTCTCACCCCTTTGTTGTTGTTGTGGTCTGTGCTTCTTCGGAGGTGCAGATAATCCAGGTACTTAGCTAGCTTGGATAGTGGTGTGCGAGTCGAGTCTGAGGATGCTCTGATACGTAGCACGGGACTTGGGTGTTTAATTGTTTTATGTTGAACTCGCTTTACTCCTGTGACGTATCGTATTTGGTGAACTTATTAATGAATAATTTTATGTAAATTGGACGGATGGCCGAGAATATTAGATTAATGATTATTTTCGCTGTTTATTTTGAAAACCAACTAATGAAGAGTTATGTTGAATTATTTGATGTGATATCCCACTTGTGAGGGGAAACTCTGATGTTTATTTGAAATAATTGTATTTTATTTAATTTTGGGGAAGTGGGGTGTTACACACTCGCCCGTTTGCTCCTAATATGGTTTAAAGCAAATATGTTAGTTGTTAATTCTCAACTTTTCCATATTTTGAAATAAATAGAAGAATAATCCATAGGGTCTTAACGTCGGATGGAATATTGCAAGCCTTGACCACGTCCTTTTCAAGCTTTTTGTGATCACTTTGTTTGCTCTACAACCACACCATCACCGTTGCACATATTGGGTTCAATCCATGAGTCGTGTGCGAGACACAATGAGACCAGTCCTGCATCACAAAGAAGATGAGAATTTTCAGAATAACATTATCAATTGGTTTCAGTTTAGGACATTGGTAACGACATTATAAATCATTTGAGGAAAGACTCACATAAGCTGATGAAACATAGATCTTGCACACACCATGTCGAAACCAAAGCCAAATCCTTGCTGCACGAAACCTATCAATCCAAACCCCAGATGCAAAGGCCAGGTGAGTCATTTGTAACGACAAATTTCAGGTCACGGCCTTCCACCATTCTGTATGACAGCGGTGTTGTGTTCGACATGCTACCCTTGGGTTTGACTGTAAGCAAACATCCATAAGAGAAGATTAGTCATGAAATTTGGGCAAAGTAGTAAGGTGCACCAAGAGGGAATTTTCTCCATTTGTTACGACATACGTGTCTCTGAAACAAAGCCCAAAGAAAATCGTGGCTTTAGAACGTGTTTCCAAAACTTAAGTAGCATGTTAGATCCAGAATGGAAACAACATAAACAACATTTATGGTAGACCTACAAAAAAGGAGACACATGAGTCAACCATTACAATCCCATAGATCTTTCCAAAACAAGCCAGGGACATGTCCCAACACTATCAATTCGAAAATGGAAACGAATTCAAGGCCATTGTTTTTCTTCTTCCAAGAAGAGCTATAAAAGGACCTACAACTAACACAGGAAATGGGGGGAGGCGGGGGGGGGGGGGAGAGAAAAATGCGAGAAGAAAAAAAGAAGTAGAGAAAAGTTATCCTGATTCCGACGAAATCCTCACACCACTTTTCCTCAATCACTTTTCGTCACATTTGAGATTTCTGGACGGAGAACGCATGATCAACTATTTATAAGCCATCTCCATTACCGCCATGGGTATCAACTTGGATTTGAAATGAGAACAACATCGGTTGAAGATGATTTCCAATGTAGACGCCAGGTCAATGAGTATGCTCGCGATTCCGCCGTCTGCATTTAGTTTGGAGTTGAGAGGCAGCTTCTAGTTTATTTCAGGATTGAAGACCAGTCGATTCATTGCTACTCTACACGGGGAAATCAACAAAGAGCTATGGACCATATTTAGAACGAGCTTCAGGAATTCCGTGATTGTATGGCCCAATTTATGGACATGATGCAGGGGGTCGCCAATGGCCAAGAACAATTGAGGACACTGGTCCAGCCTCTGGTAGCAAGGGTTGACGGAAACAGAGTTCTGCACGGTGGGACTGCTGCTATCCCTCCAACGACAGACGATGGAATTCCTTATGCAACTACCATCCCAACAACTGTTATTCCTCCGGGCGGAGGTAATCAGACCGGAATTCACATCCCAGGTGCAGCGGGCGCTGTACCCGGTAACAATGGTCCCCGGTGGGAACAAGACGAGCAAGATGACATCTTCTCTATGGGAGACCTTAGGTCAGGATTACAATCTGATGCAGATAGAAGATTCAGGGCAATCGAAGAAAAGATGAGAAATTACGAGAACTAGAACTCTATGGGTCTTGACATGTCGAATCTAGGACTGATTCCAGGGCTGAGGATTCCTCCGAAATTTAAAGTTCCCGATTTTGACAAGTGTAAGGGGACGACATGTCCAAGGGTGCACCTTTGCTCTTATTATAGAAAAATGTCAGCTTACTCCGATGATGAGAAATTACTTATGCATTTTTTCCAAGATAGTCTGTCAGGGCCATCCCTAGAGTGGTACATGGGCTTAGAGCCGGTTAACATCAGGAGTTGGAGGGATTTAGCAGAGGCTTTTATCAAACACTACCAGTATAACAATGACTTAGCTCCGAACTGAGTACTGTTGCAGAACTTATCTCAGAGGAGTAATGAATGTTTTAAGGAGTACGCCCAGAGATGGCATGAACTTGCTGCAAGGGTTCAACCTCCCATGGTGGAGAGAGAACTTATTGACTTGTTTGTGGCTACGTTTCTCGAAGTTTACTACGAGAAGTTAGTAGGCAACATGTTTGGTAGTTTTTTAGATTTGATCATTACCAGCGAAAGGGTCGAAAATGGGATTAAGTTAGGGAAGATACAAGCAGGGGAAGGGACCTCATCTGGAGGTGGTAGAAAGAAATTTGGTACCAAGAAAAGGGAGAATGAGACAAATGCAGTGTCCGGTTTTAAGAATCAGAATCAGCATCAACAACAACCATACTATCAACAACAACCACAAGTGGCTAGTATTGCTATCCCGACAGTACCACCTCAGCAACAGCAACCACGTCAGCAACAACCACAACAACAACAACAATAACAGAACTATGCGCCTCAGCAGTTTTAGGATCGCAGGAGGACTGTGAATGGGCCCTTTGACGCACCGCCAATGCCTTACACCCAATTATTACAACATCTGATGCAATTACAGTTGGTCCAGAAAAGGACGTTAGAACCTTTGACAGGACCACCACCACCAGGATATGATGCTAATGCTCAGTGTGACTTTCACTTTGGCGCTCCTGGCCATCACATCGAAAACTGCAAAGCCTTCGAGCATAAGGTACAAGACCTTATCGATAACAAGGCTATCAAATTTACTTATGATGTACCAAATGTTGTCCAGAATCCCATGCCTAATCATGGAGGGGCTGGTGTGAATGTTATTGTCGGTGAAGAAGGCTTAAATTTGGTGCTAACATGGAGGATCTGAAAACTCCGTTGAGCTTTGTGAAGAGCAAGTTGTTGGAAGGTGGAGTGTTCCCTGGATGTGGGAGAGATTGTGAAAACTGTGTAGCTTGTCCTAAGGGATGTAGAAGTCTGAAGAACCATGTGCAACATATGATGGATGAAGGTATACTGCAGTTTGATAGGATCCAAGAGAAGAACGACAAAAAGGTAATCAGTAAAGAGAAGGATGAGGTGGCCACCATCTCCATCCCTTACAAGACGATTAATATTTCTGCGCCTTCAAGGCCACCCACTATCGTAACTACAAAGGCGGGACCTATACTCTACGAGAACTCCAAGGTGATCCCTTGGAATTATGGGGCCGAGGTCTATTGCGACGGGAAGAAGCAGGAACACTGAAAAGTTTGCCTTTGGATTCGATTGACAATCTGGTAGGAGCTGGTGGGATGACCCGGAGTGGGAGAGTATTTTTACCTCCCGAAGTAAATGCTGAGAGGTCCGATAAGGGTAAAGGGAAGGCGGTAGCTGAAGAGAGTTCTCAGACTGGTGAGAATGAAACTTTGCTGAAAGATTCGGAAGAGTTTATGCGCTTGATAAGGAAGAGTGACTACAAGATTTTGGATCACTTACAGCAAACTCCATTAAAGATCTCCATTTTATCACTGTTGTTGTGCTCTGAGGCGCACAGAAATGCTCTCCTAAGAATCTTGAATACAGCCTATGTGCCACAGGAGATATTTGTGAATCAACATGAAGGACTAGTGGCACATGTTAATGCGGGTAACGGGCTGGGATTTACTGACTTGGATTTGACGCCCAAGGGACGGAATCATAATCATGCGCTGCATATCTCGATTGAATGTAGAGGGGCTGTGATGTCGCACGTGCTGGTTGACACGGGATCCTCGCTTAATGTGCTATCTAAGAAGGCATTGATGAAGCTAGATACCCAAGGGATAATGTGCACCCCAAGTGACTTGGTGGTACGAGCTTTTGATGGGACTAAAAGGTCCGTGTTTGGGGAATTAACGCTACCAATCCAAGTTGGTCCGGAGGTTTTTGATGCTATGTTTTATATCATGGATATTCAGCCTGCTTATAGTTGTCTATTAGGTCGACCTTGGATACATTCGGCTGGAGCTGTGACATCAACCCTGCACCAGAAATTGAAATACATGGTGGATGGCAACATTATGACTATTTGCAGAGAGAAGGATATCATGGTGAGCCATCTGTCTTCGTTTAAATATGTAGAGGTCGATGGTGAAATTCATGAAACACTGTGCCAAGCCTTTGAGATCGTTCAAATCAAGGAGAAAGCGCCCACGAAATTCAAAGCACCAGAGGTTGCTATGTCATCGTTCAAGGAAGCACAAGCCGTAGTGAAGTCCGGATCAGCACAAGGGTGGGGGCAAGTTCTGGACGTCCCCAACAAGCAAGACAAGTTCGGACTGGGATACAACATGTTTGCATCTTCTTCAAGGAACACTCCACGCTACAAGGGGCCAGTTCAATTCACAAGCGGTGGGGTGATATTCGAGCGAATTAATGCCGTGTCTGACGAGGAAGGAGACAGTGGCTGCGACATGGATGCATGGATCCAGCCGTGCATTCCTGGCCAGGGATTGAAGAATTGGACCATCGAAGAAGTTATCTCAGTGACTTATGAAGAGTAATTACTTTGTTTTGATTAATGTACTGCCCTATGTTCTGCCCGGAGCATAGTGGCCTTTATTTGTAGGGCCCTATCGTTTATGTCTGAACAATCGTTTTAATCAATAATCAAAAAGGCGTCTTTGCATCAAAATTTTTTATGATCCTTGTTTTTGTCAGACGATGGCACAGATCTAGAAAGGGGGGTTGAATAGATCCCAATTAACAAATCACTCGGCACTACCAATTAAAAATTGGTTTTAAAAATATTTGATTTGCGGAAGCGGCCGTGGAAAAATACCGTCTATAACGAACCGTTATTAGAAGACCGGATATGCGTCTAGCCTTATGGAAATGATAATGAGCAAATAGATTTAACACACTAGTCACACTATCAATTGATTATACCACTAATTAGTAGGACTAGTTCCATTGCTACACAATCCCCAAAAAATATGTAAACAACACAAGTGAATTTTGGTGTAGATAATTTATCAAACACTTGGTGTACGAGGCACTCCAAGTGAGTTTTTACTTGAGTAAGTAACACTAGATTCCTTGTACAGTATACTATTGTACTAGAGTTCAAAACAGTGATAAACACTTACTTAATCCAATACTAAAATTACTCAATTTTAAAGCAAAAATGAAAGTGTAGAAAAATAAAGGAGGCAAAGATTTGTTGAGGCAGTTCCCCCGCCGTCCTCGCTTCGGGGTACGTCTGCCCTCAATTCTAATAGTAGAATTGAGCTCAATATAATAGATATCACATGTAGAGTTGAAAAGTTTATACAAGGATAGACAAGCAAAATATACAAACAAGCTATCTTGATGTTGATGATGCTTTCTCCCCTTGTTCCTTGATTCGAGTCGAATCAAGTTCTTCGATCGTTATGAGTAGACCTCCGATTATAGCCCCTTTGTTGAATAACCTTCCGTTCTTCAAACCCTAGGCCCGACTGATCTCAAGCACACACAAATCGAACCCGGAACTCTCTTGCACACTTCACTGATTCCCGCTACTAAATTGACGAAACCTTCCGCTTCTCAATCACCTTCTCTCAGCTGAAAGTTGGTAGAGACGACCCGTACCAAAAGCCCCCAAATTCTCCGAATTTTGGAGGAAAAAACCTTCAAGGTTTTATTCAAGAAAAACCTGCCACAAACTCAACCCGAATCGGATTCCCAATCGATGGCTTCAGACCTTATCACCTTGAACAAACCACAAAGCACAATAAGAATTATTGTGTTTAATTGTTATGTTGTGAACTGTTGAGGATGAAGATGAAGAGATTTGATGGCACCTATTTCACTTTTCTTGTTGGGTTGCAATTGACTCAAAATTTCAATTGTTAATGAGAAAAGAACAAAAACCTTCTATATATAGTAACCACAAACTAACAAACTTAACAACTTTTCAACCAAAGTGGAAAAACTTCAACAACAACATAAACGAGCGAACGGTCAACCATAGCAGGACTATGCATCAATGCATAGCCTATAGTTTCAGGAAGATTCAAAATCTTCACAGTATGCGTCGACCATAGGTCGGCGTGCACCGACCCGTGGGAATTTGCTTGTTTTATGCGCCAACCTGTGGTCGACTCAAATCCTGCAATTTTGCTAAAATGCTGAATTTTATGATTCCTTCACTTCTAAGCTCAACTAAAGATCTTCCAAACATATTAGACTGAGTACGGCAAGTTAGATAGTCATGGTATACACACAAGAGAGATATGAGAAGTGTAACATGCATTTGCCTCGAAACTGATTCTTCCATGAATGCGTTTTGTCATCATCGAATCATAAGTGTATATATAGTATATGAGGAATTGTCCTCACATACTCCCCCTTTTTGATGATGACAAAACGTGCGAAGCCAACGTGAGCAATGTGCAATATTAGTAACCTCCCCCCTTGCTTTATGCCCACTATTAATAGCCTCCCCCTTGCTTAATGCCCAATTCATAAAGTCTTTCTTTTACCATTCTATACTTCTTCAAAGTATTAAACTGTTGTATGTAACTGTTGTCTTGGCTTGGCACACTCTCTTCTCCTCCTTTGACAACATCAAAAAGAGAAAGAGATAGGTTAAGAATTAGGTGTTCAAATCACATAAACGCTCAACAGGTAATAACTAACATCAACAAATATTCACACAAAATACTGTCAATGAACAACATATCAAAGGATAAAAATAACATATATTAATAAACAAGGAACAATAGAAGCTCAAAAAGACATATGACAATTTAAAGTGCAAACATTTTTACATGAAGAAACTAAGCAACAAAGCAAAAAGAAACAAACACATATAATAAGATGCAAGGGTGAACTAATATCCTCGTACCCTCCCATAGAAGTGTGGGTTGCGGTATGGATCGGCAAAGTCGGTAAACTGTACAACAACGCTGTTCAAGTGATTTATGGTATGAGATATGGCCTCTTCCAGGCGTTCATTTAAGGCAGCTAGAGCCTCGAACCTTGCATCCATATTTGTTGAAAAGGTATTTAACCTTTGATTTTGCGTCTAGAGCTGGCTATTGATTTGAGTAAACCGCTCATCCTGAGCCCTCATAAGGATTGTTGTTCCAGCTGCATCGATCGTATCATGTCAAGAATTTAAGACGATTATGGCTGAGGAGGAGGAGGAGGTGCTTCAGAACCCCCTTGATACGGCTGATAAAATTGTCGCGTGGTGGTCCATCCAGTGTGTTGCCATTCACCCCAACCTTGATTAGTTTCCTCTTCGGGTGAAGTGTTGTATTGAACCCAATATTCATTGATGTACACATTAGTGTTCATTTGTGGATGAGTTTCATGTTCCTAAATGTGCTTCTTCTTCGTGTTCCTCTTCGTCTTCCTCTTCTTCTTCTTCTTCTTCACTTTCTTCCTCGATGTCATCAGATTCTACAACATTCCTACGAGTAGTTGCCTCGCCAACAAATTTGTACCGCCTTTGATCTTCGGACCAGAAGTAACCCATCATTGAAAGAGTTTTCTGATCAAACTCTTTGTCTGAAGTAATTGATATGTATTGAAAGGTTAGAAAAACACAGTCAGTACTTGTGAGAATCTCTTGGATAAATGAACCATAAGCGAGAGCGGTCCCCTTGCCGGAATCTCCTAAAGCAAATATCCTACTAGCAATGTAGTAGGGCCAGTTGATCTTGATTCTATTTTTTAGAAGATACATGAGATGAACTTCTGCTTGCTCGACACGAGAAAGGCCTCCTTTCTTGGGCCGCAGAATGCACGCCACGATCCATTGTAGAATTCTATCACCTGTTTTCAATTTTCCCACAGTGACTGTTCTTGGGAACGCATCACTAGCCACAATATGCGGTGGATATGGCCGTTTCAACATTGAATTTAACGCAATTTTGAAATCATAACCAGCCATAGTATGAGTATCAGTTACCTCATACAAAGGTTTATCACCATCAAGATCCAAATTAAAGTATTTTCTCCAAACAGTAGAATTTAGATTGACCTTTGTAGTATCAATTTGAGAGTGAAACAGAGGGCCCCAAAATTTGTCGTGGATGCATGTGTAGAAGACACGCACAAGATCTTCACTATATTTGGCATTGCTTTCCAAGAAATTGTTAAACCCTTGGAAATCGAGCAGAAAGATGATGTTAGTGAGATGCATGCGTTCTGCAGTAAGTCGATAGTATGCATGTTGCTTAACTACTCCCCTTTTTCCAAAATTCTGGTTAAAACTTTCGACAAGTGGAGGTGGAACCAACGACACAGCTGTAACCGAAAAAGAGGCAGATGATGATGGTCTTGATGTTCTCTTACCGGTGATTCTTCGAGAGGCCATGGATGGTGGTTTGTAGGAGATGATAGAATGAGGTTGGTTGATATTATTGAGCAAGAGTTTTTAGGAGATTTTGGAGTGAGTTGAGAGAATGAGCTTTGCCCCCTTTTATAGATGCAATTTAGGGTTTTGGGAAGAGGAGAGGACAAGAATCATTAGACATTAGGTAGATGCAACTTACAATGTATCTAGGTTAATGCACAATCAATGAGAAGACCAAATTTGAATTTAAAAGAAGTTTGAACATTTTTGACCCAAAATATCTGAACTTTCACGCGATGCGTTGACCGCTTCTCTGCATGCGTCGACACATACTGTTTGAAAATTGAGAAATGAAAAAAAAATTATGTGTGCCTCAACCATTGCCATGTTGCGGTCGACTCATGCAAGTAAAATTTGAATAGTTTCATTTTTATGCACATATGAGCAATAATTTATGCATAAATACAATGCCACACCAATATCAAGCAATCAAATAGACATGATACATATAATAGGTCAGATTAACAATATTTATCATGTGATACAACTTGTGAACATGAAAAATCAGCGAGAGAGAGAGAGAGATAGAGATAAGGAACAACATCACCTTTATGCCAAAGGTAACTTGATGAATTATACAATTGTACTTACAACCACCTTAATTTGTTAGATGTCCAATAATATAATCATAAATGAATAAGAGACGTACAAGCAATATTATGACACACGATCCGAAATATCGAGAATGCCAAGTTCTCGGCGGATATGAAAGAAAGGTCCAGTGGCTAGCGGCTTTGTGAAAATATCCGCTAGTTGATTTCTTGTGTCAACATGTTCAAAAATAACACCCCTTTTCTCTACATGATCCCTAAGAAAATGGTGTCGAATTTCGATATGTTTGATGCATGAATGCAACACCGGATTTTTGGTAAGATTAATGGCACTTGTGTTGTCACAGAAAATAGGAATACATTCAAGTTTGAGGTTAAAATCCAACAATTGTTGCTTAAGCCACAAGACTTGAGCGCAATAATTGCCGACGACAACGTATTCTGCTTCAGCGGTTGACAAGGCAATAAAAACTTGTTTCTTACTATGCTAACTGTTGCACCCCAAAATTTGACCAACATTTCTTTACCTAGCTTGTGGTTCATTTCATTCACATTAGCATTATCATTTGCATTCCATTGACATGTATGCAGGAGATCAAGATGTATGACTACTAATCAAGAGCTATACAAGACTATGAAGCTATCCAAGAAGGTTATTCAAGTGCCCAAGGGTTGATATCCTTGTCAGAGAAGTTAGAAGATCCTCAGAGAGAATGGTTGAAGCCAAGTGTGTAGATCTCCTAACTTGAGAGTTGTGGGAAGTCATCAGATGATTCTGAAGCCATGAAGTTAGCCTTAAAGCCTTGAGAGAGCTTATGAGATGTCTTGAAAGCCATCATGAGGCCTAGAGAGGTCATTGTGCAAGATTAAGAAGACTCAGCCATGAGTGGTGTAATTAGGGTTTGACTGGGTCAACCCTAGGTCAACTGATGATTTGGAGAGGGTTGAGACCTGATGCAAGAGCCATGTGATCATGGATTGATGCATTGAGAGGTTATAAGGATGATTCCAAGGTCAACTCATCATGATTGAAGAGTTTGAGAAGTTTCAAGCTAGGGTTGCTAAGGCTTGACAGTGTAAAATCCCCTAGTTTGACCCCTATCTTCAAGGCAGTTTAGCCCAAGATGTAATTGTCATCTCATCTTGCCCCCAACATGAATGTTGTATATCTTGATCTTAGCTTTAATTTGAGTACTAGAAGTCCTTGATAGGATTTGTAGAGCTCAAGTTATGACTTTGACAAGTTACAGGTCATCTGAGGTATGTGAATCTGGGGCCTTGAAAGTTACCCAACTTGCATCAAGCTTTTGCCCAAGAAGGATGATTCCTATGGACTTTTGGTCAACATTAATGTTGTTCCTTATCTTCTTATCTTTCTATAGAGTACTAGAAGTCCTTGATAGGATTTGTAGAACTCAAGTTATGGCTTTGACAAGTCAAGGGCATTTTGGTCATTTGGAGATTACAGGTCATTTCAACCATAAGGCCATAACTCCTCCTTCCAAGCTTCAAATGGAAAAATCTTCAACATCAAACTTGTTCAAAATGATATTTTAAGGCTATTAAAGAGGTCATGAGATGATGGAAAGGCTTGTAGCTCAAAGTTGCAAAAATGACCTAAAATAAGGGCATAAGTTAAATAAACCAAAGTTGGAAATTGAAATTTTCAACCTACACATCCAAACCATGGCATGTAATATATCATTTTGACTCTAGAAAACATTCTAAGAACATTGGTTTAGCCATATTTTTGATTTGAGATTCAATTTGTGGACTTGCTTTGAAAAGCACTTGCTTGCATATTAAGTAACATGTGCATAACTTAAAATCAAGGCATGAGCAAGGCCCTTGGCAAGCTAAACTCTTCCAAAATGTCACTAGGGGAGAAATTGAAAGAGATTGGGATGGTTTTCAAGCTGCAAACAGAATTGGGCATAGCATGAGATGTGTTTGAAAATCTCATGACATGAGAAGTGGAAATTCTCATTGGAAGGATCTAGAGGATTCTAGATCATCCAAACATCATCTATATAAGGAATAGAGTTGATCCATTGAAGAGGTTGGTGATCATTGAAGGAGAGAGCATAGTTTGAGATTGAAATTTCATAGCTTGCAAGTGCAATCGGTTTCACCAAATTCTCCATTTTCCTTCCATTTTCTTGATTGATACTTCTTCCATGGATGTCAAGGAGTGATTCTAGATCATTATCAAGAAGAATTGGTGGCTAGATCGTGTATGAGCAAGTGATTTTCAGCACCTGCAACTCACCATCGGGTTTCAAGATTCAAGCACTTTCAACTGGTTCTTTTGCATACAGAAGCAAGAAGGAGGTTTACTGATCGTGTCTGCAAGATTGTAGAGCTCGAATTGGAGGTTTAGGGCATCTGTTCATCCAAGATTTTCAGGTTGGTAACTTTCTTCCCCTAACATGATTTAGGTAGAATTAAGTTGAATTAAGGTGTTAGATCTATTGTAGAATGGTGTAGGATGGATTTCAGATAGCTAATTTGATAATTAGTGACAAAATAGGGGAATCACCATTTTCGGTTGAGATTTAGATATGGTGAATCTTGAGGTTTCAGAGGAAACTAAGGGTATGGTTGAATTCGTGGCAAGATTTGGGATGAGTTTCATGTTTTGACCATTTGCAATGGAGGCCTATAGAGAGAACTAGGGTTGAGGAAGATGATCGGAGCTCCACCGGTGGTGGCCGGAGCTGGGCGCGAGTTGCAGGGGTTTGAAATGGAGAAGATGACTCTGGGACCCTTGGATCTTGGTTGGACTTTGACTGAGGAAGCAATCCAATGGCCACGTTCTAATCTCAGCTTGTGAAGGAGTTCTGAAGGAAACGCTGCGTTTCATTTATTTGTTGTGCTGGGCTTAGTGAACTAGGCGCTATCCACACCCCCCTGATGGCCCAACCCATTGTTTAAACAGGTTCTGATTACTACCCACACTGCGCGTTTATTGTTTTATTTGGATTTTCTTTTATTTTTTCATTTTGTTCATGATTCTTGAAAAATTCATAATAAATTGAAAATTAATCCAATTAAACCCATTCTTTTTGCATCTTACTCATGATTGAGTCTAGTATTATTTAGAGAGAAAATATTTTCATTTCATGTATTTTATGATTTAATGGGAATTTTGTATTTTAATTGATATTAAAATGGTTATGTTTGATACATATTTTTGTGGAATTTTGTATGATCTCATGGTGATGATTTTGAGCCTAATTTTTGGTGTGTGATTAGGATAGACATTTATGATCCCATAGTATTTTTATCACAACTTTGTGATGAAAATAGGTGTGCTTTCTAGATTGATATTTATATGCTTCCTTTTAGGGTTTAGGTTTGATACCTTAGAATGTAGGATTTAGTTCTAGGTCTAATTTGATGATTTGATCTTTGAAATTAATGTGGTAGAGTCATGATTGACCTAGGTTCCCATAGATATTTTTGTAAGATTTTACAATTGATTTTAGTATTTTAGTTAGGACTAACTTTAGTACTAGGTTTTAAGTGATCCTAACTTACTATTTCAACTAGTTTAATTTCCTTAGTCCCCTTAGATTAGGGTTTGTGCTTGGTTTGCCTTTGGTTGAGATTGAAGACAAGTTGAAGACAAGGTGAGGATGCTTGAAGTTGCTTGAAGTTGCTTGGAGTTTTTGGATTTGCTTATGCCTGAAGGTGTCTGATGAAGTTTTAGGAGATAGGACATAGGGAGAGCCTTATAGTTAGAATGATTTCTTTCACAAATGTGGAAAGCATCTTGTGCTTCCATTCCTCCCAATGACTAAAAGTCCTTCTAATATGTTCACATCCCTCCTTTGGAAGGATGAGTGGCTTTATCTGGGAAGTAGAACTTTGAGGGAACCAGTCTCTCATAATGATGAACCCTTATAGGCTTCCTTTGGTTGTCAGTAAGCAGTTTATCATTTCCTCTCACTCTGTTAAATCAATTATCTTCTGGTTTGAGTATCTTGAAAGATGTTGGGCTTGAGTTTGAAGATGAGGACTTCACTGAAGAGTATGGAAGAGGATGATTCCTTGAGCATTGCCATTGCAGTTGAAGCTGGAAGAGCAAGAAGAGCAAGTTGATACTTGAAGATCCAATGGAGATTGAATGAAGAGCTGAGGCTTGAAAGAAAAGTGAATAGTGAAGGTGTCACTTCTAAGTGATTGAAGACTAATCTGAGAAGCTGAAGCTTGTAGGAGAAGAAGACCAAGTTGATACTAGTAAAGCAAAGAGAGCTGAAGCCAGAAGAATAAGTTGATACTTATGAAGAGGATTCAATTGAGATTGAGTGTAGAGCTGAGGCTTGAAGAACAAAAGGATAAGTTGACACTTACACTGATGATTGGAGAGCCTGAAGGAATCAAGTTGATACTTGTAGTTAAGAGTGAAGCCTGAAGGTGGAATTGACTGAGGAGCTGAAGCTTGAAGAAGAAGATTAAGTTGACACTTATGTTTGGTGGATTGAAACCTGGAGAAGCAAGTTGATACTCGCCAGTGAAGCTGATAGCTTTGAAGGGTGATGGAAGTATGAAGACTGGATTGCTGTTGGAAGAGCTGAGGCTTGGAATTAAGGGAGGGGTTGATATGCTTTCTTGTCTGTTTTTCTGTATTGATGTGCCTTGTTTGACTTGCTTGATGCATTAGAATAAGTCCATGACTAGACTGACTTTAATCTAGGAGCATGATTGCACTAGAGGTTGGGGTTTCCCCCTCTGCTTGTATTGTTACTGTATGGCTTTGCTTGCAGGTATTCGGTAGAGCCCAGCTCCCTTGCCCATGTGGTTTATTTTTCTTGATAGCATTCCATTTTATCTGTATGATTACAGTTATTCATATCTGGCTTGAGGTTGAGATGAGCTTGTGGAGGCTGCTGCCCCACACACATTTCCTCCCTCACTTGCATTGCATGCATTTTACAGTCGTTTACTGTTTACTGTTTAAGCTGATGCTTTATCTGTTTCTGTTTATCATTGACATGATCCCCTAGAAATCTCATTTCCTTTGATAAGGAAGTGATGATAGAACTGTAGGTTGAAACCTATGCATGATAACTTCTAGGAGTTCCCTGTTTCAAACTTCAACTATAGGATGAATCCTTGGCATGACAACAGTAGGACTTGATAGTCTCCCCGTAGTCCAGCCTGTTCTCTCTTCTCATCTCAAAACAGCTTAAAATACAGTAATCATGAATGACTTGTTTCGTACGTTACGAGCCTTAAGCTATCTGAGAAAGGATTGTTGGAGAGTTTCTTTTCAACAGTCTGGATGTTTAGTATGGTACCCTTTGGGTGACATGCGACGCATTCACTCTTAGGTCATAGTCTTTAGTGCGATTGAAATTGCAAACACAATAAAAAACACTTCTTTCGTAAAAGACAGAAAACAAACTTCAAACCTTTTTGCCCCGTGGGCCCGTAAGTCAAAGGAAAGCTTTTCTGAAGAAAAGAGTGTCGTTAAACTTAAGCGCCAACGCAAACAGGCTTTGTCCCTAACTGCTGGAACTGCTGTTTAACCCTACTCGATAAAACAGATGAATCTTAATCCCCGTAATCCGTAGTAGCCCGAACTACGTATGCTCTGATCTCTCAAGCCTGTTGAGAGTACGTAGGCACAATACTGAAGTATTGGCGAGCCACCTTCCCCATAACCCGTCGTAGGCCGAACTACGTTGACTCTGATTTCTCATTCTCTGATGAGAATACGTAGGCATAAAGCGCGACGCTTTGCCGAGTCATTTTTCTTTTCTTTTTAAGCCAGCCTTGATAGGTAGATAGATAAACCAAATCGTCCAGTAAACACAACAAGCATGGATCCCGTCGAGTACGACGGACGTGAGGGGTGCTAATACCTTCCCCTTGCGTAACCGACTCCCGAACCCAGACAACGGTTGCGATGACCTTGTCTTATACCTTTTTCGTCAGGTTCTTCCGATCGTTTCCTTTCCCGCTCTGAGGGATAAATAACGAAAGGCGGCGAATCTTCTGTTTTGCCGGCACCTTATTTTCGCGGAAGCGACAACTGGCGACTCTGCTGGGGACTTGATAGTTTCCTGGGATCCAACATCCCGTATGCGAGTCAGTTTGGGGATCCGACGTCCCCTGCGAGAGTCAATCCTAGCGCTTGTATGATTACTTGTTAGGTTGTGTTTATTTATCGCATTTTTTTATTTCCCGCACTTTATTTTCAGTATGATATGATTATATGTGCTGTTGTGGGAGGGGCATTCTGATGAGTGAGAAGGCAGACCCAGGATTGAGTGAACATAGCATTAGTTGTGGAAATTAGTGGGCGCGTGCTTGCTTGGCAGGCACTAGTGTCTCATGAAATCCATGCTCAGACGAGGTTCTCCCGGTTGACTTCTTTTTCAACCCTTTGGGTTGAGGGGGCTATTGGTTTGGAGGATTGTCGACTCTAGGGACCGATCATTTGTGATTCAGCCGAGTGAGGCCGCTTCATGAGCTGGTGATGCCACACCTTCTGGGTATCGTATCACCCCTCTTGAATGTCTGTGACGCTGATGAACGCATAGGATGCTGAACTTGAGTCATTTTAGGTCCATACCTGTGAGCAGGGTTGGGTTTATTGCAGGAAACTTTGACCTTCAGACTACCTAGTTTTCTTGATAGTGAATCAGTTTTGTTGGTACCAGAGGTTCCCATCATCAGATATATGATTTTTCTTGACAGAGCAGAGTTTTGGGATCTGAGGATCTCATCTGCAGATGTATGATTGTTCTTGATAGAGCAGGTTTTGATTGGGATCAGAGGTCCTTATTATCAGATGTTTGTTCTTGACAGAGCAGAGTTAGGGTCCTGTATCAGAGGTCCTTATTATCAGATGGTTGTTCTTGACGGAGTAGATTTTTGGTCCTGTATCAGAGGTCCTCATTATCAGATGTTTGTTCTTGACAGAGCAGACCTATGGTCTTATATGTGTGTGTTCTTGACAGAGCAGATTTGTGGTCCGATACCAGGGTTTTCTTCTTATCAGAGAAAGTGGTTGTTCTGGATAGAGCAGGATTATGGTTTTGTTGATGCAGAATCTCCACAGCACAGTTGCCTTGATCTCTTGCTGCATGATTGCATTTTACATGGTTTTGCATACTCATTTGCATTTCATTAACGTGTGTCTGTGTTTCAGGTACCGTTTCCCCCGATTCAGGATTTCTTGCCTCCTATTGTATTGTTATGGGTTCTCTGAGGAAGACCGTGGCTTACAAGCTCCCTGCCCCTGATATGGTTCAGCTGATTGGTCTGATTGCTTTAGCAGATGATTCTGTGAGAGATGAGTTCAGAAAATCTTACGGCAAATTGCTCAGTTTGGTTCGTAAACCGTCTGCCTTTGAGTTGAATGGGTTGCACGCTCTGCTGCAGTTCTACGACCCTCCGTTGAGATGCTTTACTTTCCAGGATTTTGTTCTCGCACCCACGCTAGAGGAATACGCTGATTTGTTAGGTGTGCCTATCAAGAGGCAGATGCCCTTTGTTCATATGGATGCTGAGCCTAATCTGGCTAGCCTAGCTCCTTCACTTCATCTGGATGCCTCCGAGTTGGTATTGTCTAGTTGGAACAAGGTTCCCGGTTTCTCCTTGCAGTTCTTAGCGGGAAAGTCTCAGCAGTGCACCAAAGACGGATGTTGGGTCGTGTTCAACGCCATTCTCGCTCTGTGCATATATGGCATCGTTCTGTTCCCCAATATGCCCGACTTTGTGGACTTCGACGCCTTCCGCATCTTTGCTTCAGGGAATCCAGTCCCTACCTTGATAGGAGATGTCTACCATTCCGTCCACTACAAAAACGAGAACAGGAGGGGCAAGAATGTCTCATGCTGTGTGCCCCTGCTTTATAAATGGCTTGATAGTCATCTACCCAAGAGGGGTCCCTTTGTTTCGTCTGCAGCCACAGCTGAGTGGTCCGAGCGTTTGATGAGTCTATCAGCGGAGGATATTGACTGGTTTGACAGAGATAGGTTGGGTACCGAGATTATCTTCAGCTGCAGCGGGTTTCTAAACGTGCCTTTGCTGGTCCGACAGTTCGCATATGCTTTGAGAGCTCCGCCGAAGGATGAAGAGGTACGGGAATCTCTGTACCTCACTGGTCTTCTAGAGGGGGATCTGTTGTCTAAGCATCAGCGCGCTTGGAATGGTATCAGTAAGAGGGGAAAACCATTGATGGGGAGAAGCAATAGCCAAGCCTACCCTCCTATGTGACATGGATCAGAGCCAGAGCCGATGCCATAGGGATTTCGTTTCTTCCCGCCAAGCCAGAAAGCCCTCCAGTGATTGAAGAGCCTTCTACTGTGCCCATTCAGCAACATAATTAGGTGTTAACTGAGAGAGATGAATTGCAGAGGGCAAATGAAGAACTGGAGAAGGAATTGGTTCAACTCAGGAGCGAGAGAAACGAAGTCGTTCATTCCTTCAAGAGGCAGACAGAGCTGGTGAACCAGCTAGGTACAGATTTGACTAAGCAGATAGCTGAGCGCGAGCACATGGATCGAGACTTCAAAGCTGTCAATGACGTACTAGCCACGAAGAAGCAACACTTGGACGAAGCGTATCGGAGGATATCCAAGTTCAACCAGCACTGGAAGGCCTCCCTAGCCAACAGGAAAGAGCGGGAGGATAAGCTGATGCAACAGATCTCCAAGTTGAAAGCCCAGGTGAAGGCTAGTGAGAGGAGGTTTGATGAAGAAACCGCTCGCAGATATGCCGCTGAAGGCCAGCTCAACAGAGCTCTCGCTAACCTGAAGGAGCACAAAATGACGTTTGAGGCCAAGAAGCGGAAGTTAGAAGATTGTTTCGGCGAAGGAGCATGGGAAGATTCGGTCGAAGGTCTTCAATACACCATTATGCAGAGGGAGCTACTTGTCAAAGGGTTACTCACTCGGCCTGATCATCCGGAAACGAGGAAGTTGTTAGAAGAGTTTTGCGCCCGTGGCCGTGCTTGACTATTTGTATTCTTTTTGTTTGATCATTGTTGTATGCTGACCATCACCAGGCTTGTTGGCTGGGGTCATGCTATTGATTCTGCTTGTACTCACCGATGTTGTGTACTGCCTTGATGGGCTTTCTTTATATATGAGATTGTTATTTCCATGAATGGACTCAGACTTCTTATTATCAGCACTGACACTCAGGCACTAGGATCGGGGGAGATCTCCCTAACGCACAGACACACGTTTGCATTTGCATGAAGCATTTGCATAACGAGCACTTTGTCGTTTTTTTCCTAACCCTTTTAGATTTTCAGGTTGTTCCAGGATTGATCAGAGACCTATTCACCGCTATCCGACCAGAGCAAATCAAACCAGAATCATGGAGCAAGTGCAAACTGATGTTCAAGAACTCCGCGAAAGAATGGATCACTTCATGGAGCTCATGCAAGCGGTCACCAATGGCCAGGATCAGCTCAGAACCTTGGTTCAGCCTCTGATTTCAAGGGTCGATAGCAATGGCGTACTCCATGGTGGGACCGTGCCTACCCCTCCACCAGTTGAAACTCCTCAGAATGGCGTCCCCGTGACCGGGGGGAACGACAGTGCCAACGGCAATGTGATAGCTAACATGGGACTCAATGGTAATACGACGGGCATCGGTAATGGGAGTCTGGAAGCTAATGTCAATGTTGGGCTGGGCAACGGCAATGCAGGTGTTGGGAATCTGTTTGGGCCTCAACCGTGGTTAGAAGATCGTCAGGACGATGTGTTCTCTCAGAGAGGTGCTGAAGGGGAGTTGACTGCTGAAGCACGTCTAAGGTTCAAGGCACTCGAGGACAAGATGAGGAACATCGAGAACCAGAACACCCTGGGCGTTGATATATCCAAGTTGGGACTGATTGCTGATTTCAAGGTGCCTCCCAAGTTCAAGTTACCTGACTTTGAAAAGTACAAGGGTACCACTTGCCCTCGCGTCCACCTGAGATCGTATTACAGGAAAATGTCAGCTCATTCTAAGGACGAGAAGTTGCTGATGCACTTCTTTCAAGACAGTCTGTCCGGGCCCTCCCTCGAATGGTACATGAGTCTGGAGCCTACCAGTGTGCGCACATGGAAGGACCTTGCTGAAGCATTTGTGCACCACTACCAATACAATAGCGACTTGGCCCCGAACCGAGTCCAACTGCAGAATCTGTCGCAAAGGAACAACGAAGGGTTCAAGGAATACGCCCAGCGGTGGCGTGAATTGGCAGCCAGGGTTCATCCGCCGATGGTTAAACGTGAGCTTGTGCAGATGTTCGTAGCCACCCTCCCAGGGGTTTATTATGAGAAATTGGTCAACGGTATGTCTGGAACCTTCTCAGATCTCATTATCACGGGTGAGCACATTGAAAATGGGATCAAACTAGGGAAAATTCAAGGTGATTCATCCTCAGTTGGAGGAGGCAAGAAACCTTATGGTGGCAAAAGACGGGAAGGAGAAACGAGTGCTGTGACCAACGCTCGAAGGAAGGGTAAAGGCCCTCACCAGCAGGTGGCCAGCATAACTATCCCGACAGTTCAACAGCCACAGCAGCAGCAGCAACCGAATCAACAAGGGTATAGAAAGTATCAGAATCGGGCACCTCTGTCGAGCTGTCACCTCGAGACACCGCCCATGTCGTATGCGCAACTATTGCAGACTTTGCTTTAGCTACAGTTGATCCAGAAGAGAACCCTGGCTCCCTTGATAGGGGAACCTCCGCCAGGTTACGACGCGAATGCAACTTGTGAGTTTCACTCAGGGGCACCAGGCCACACAATAGAGAACTGCAAAGCCTTCAAGCATAAGGTGCAGTACATGGTGGACGCTAAGATCATCAACTTCTCGGATAATGTGCCAAACGTCACGAAGAACCCTATGCCGAATCATAGGGGAGGTGGAGTAAACGCCATTATCGAAGACGAGAGTTTGGATTTGTTGACTGACGTCAGAGACCTGAAGACGCCGCTTAGCTTCGTTAAGGCTAAGCTGATGAAAAAAGGTTTCTTCCCAGGTTGCAGAGAGCTGTGTATGGGCTGTGCGACTAGTCCTGATGGATGTGAACAGCTGATAGAGGGAATTCAAAGTCTGATGACTGAAGGGATTTTGCAGTTTAGCCGGAGGGCCGAAAGTGGATCAGGAGAGGTAGTGCTGAAGCAAGATGGTGAGGTTGCCACCATCACCATCCCTCGCCAGACGATAACTATTTCTGCACCTAGACCGCCCACGATTACTATCACCAAAGCTGGCCGATACCCTTCGAAAGCACTAATGCTGTCCCATGGCATTACGAGGCTGAAGTCTACAGCAACGGACAGAAGTTGGAGCTAGAACCGTTTGGGTCGTGTGTGGAGAACCTAGTGGGCATTAGCGGAATCACTCGTAGCGGAAGAGTGTTTGCACCACCTAAGGTCGTGGCGGATAAAGCGGACAGAGCTGACGCATCTGATAAAGGTAAAAGTAAAGTCGTTGAAGAGATCCCGCGTGGGGTAGAAAAAGACTTACTTGTTAAAGACGTCGAGGAATTTATGAGGTTGATTAAAAAGAGTGACTACAAGATTGTGGATCATCTCCATCAGACGCCCTCGAAGATTTCCATCCTGAATTTGTTGCTGTGTTCTGAAGCACACCGCAACGCACTGCTGAAGGTGTTGAACGCCGCATATGTACCGCAGGAAATATCGGTAAACCAGCTAGAAGAGGTCGTAGCCCACGTGAATGCTGGAAATGGGTTAGGGTTCACTGACCTAGAGCTGACGCCGAAGGGAAGGAACCACAATAGTACCCTGCACATCTCGATAGAGTGTAGGGGAACGATTATGTCTCACGTGTTGGTAGACACAGGGTCGTCGCTCAATGTTCTTCCGAAGAAGGCATTAATGAAGTTGGATACTCGCGGAGTGATTTGCACACCTAGTGATCTGGTTGTGAAGGCGTTCGATGGAACCAAACGCCACGTTTTCGGGGAGGTGACCCTGCCAATCCAAGTCGGGCCAGAAACGTTCGACGCGATCTTTTACATTATAGACATCATGCCTGCCTACAGCTGTCTCTTGGGCCGGCCGTGGATCCATGCTGCTGGTGCCGTGACCTCCACGTTGCACCAGAAACTCAAGTACGCCGTCGGAGGTAGCATCGTGACCGTTTGCGGCTAGGAAGACATAATGGTGAGCCATTTGTCATCCTTCAAGTATGTTGAGATGGATGGGGAAATCCACGAAACCCTATGCCAAGCGTTCGAAGCTGTTACAGTCAAGGACGTAGCTCCTATAGTCACTGAAAAGCCAGAGATGACTCTCTCTTCCTTCAAGGAAGCCCGGGCCGTTGTTCAAGCCGGATCTACCCCAGGCTGGGGGCGAATTTTGGAGATACCTAACAAGCAAGACAAGTTTGGGTTGGAATATTCTCCTGGAGCTGAAGCTTCTTCTTCTAGCAGTGCGTCGCGAGGTAAAGGGCCGATCCAGTTTACCAGTGGCGGGGTGATATTTGAAAGCGTCGACACAGTGTCTGAAGATAGCGGAGATAGCGACTGTGACTTAGACTCTTGGATCCAGCCAAGCAAGCCAGGCGAGGGCCTTACCAACTGGTCCGTCAAGGATATCATCCAGATGACAAGCGAAGAGTAATGATTTACTTTTTCCAATCATTGTACAACCCTATGTCCTACCCGGGGCATAGTGGTTTTATTGTCAGGGCCTTGTTGGATTATGTACATGCATTTTATCAATAAATCAAAAGGCGTTTTTCTTCGTATTCAAATATTGTGATCTCAGTTATTCCTGTTTTATATTTGTTTTGAAAAACAATAAAATGGCAATGGGGTTTGTGCTAACCTGCATATCCTTGTTTTAAGCTTAACCCTTGTTATTGCAGGATCCATATAACAGATGACATCGACTCTGGACCTTCTACGACTCACTTCGACTTCGATTGCCCGATCTATCAAGCCGAAGAAGAGATTGATGAAGACGAAGACCTTTCTGAAGAGTTGGCCCGCTTGTTGAAACAAGAAGAGAAGGTTATTCTGCCTCATGAAGAGGTGATCGAGATTGTGAATCTGGGTTCTGAAGAACTCGTCAGAAACATCAGAATAGGGGCTGCACTGCAGAGTGATGTCAAGCAGAGATTAGTCGAGATGTTGAGAGAGTATAGTGACGTCTTTGCTTGGTCATACGAAGATATGCCCGGGCTTGATACTGACATCGTGGTCCACCACTTGCCGTTGCGAGAAGATTGTCCTCCCGTTAAGCAGAAGCTTAGGAGGACGAGACCAGATATGGCCGTTAAGATCAAAGAAGAAGTGCAAAAGCAGCTTGATGCTGGCTTCTTAGCGGTCACTACTTACCCTCCGTGGGTCGCCAACATAGTGCCTGTACCGAAGAAGGACGGTAAGGTACGCATGTGCGTCGATTATCGGGATTTGAATAGGGCGAGCCCTAAAGATGATTTCCCGCTGCCTCATATTGATGTGTTGGTCGACAATACAGCGCAATTCTCCGTGTTTTCGTTCATGGATGGCTTCTCCGGTTACAATCAGATCAAGATGGCACCGAAGGACATGGAGAAAACAACGTTTATCACACCTTGGGGAACATTTTGCTATAAGGTAATGCCTTTCGGTCTGAAGAACGCAGGGGCCACTTACCAACGAGCAATGGTTACTTTGTTTCATGACATGATTCATCATGAGATTGAAGTCTATGTTGATGACATGATTGCGAAGTCCCAAACGGAGGAGGGACATCTGGTCAATTTGCTGAAGCTTTTTGAGAGGCTTAGGAAATTCGGGTTGAGGCTGAATCCTAACAAGTGTACTTTCGGAGTACGGTCCGGAAGGTTACTGGGGTTTATCGTGAGCGAAAGAGGCATCGAGGTTGATCCTGTGAAGATTAAAGCGATACAAGAAATGCCAGTTCCAAAAACAGAAAAAGAAGTTCGTGGTTTCCTGGGAAGAATAAACTACATTGCAAGGTTTATTTCTCAGCTCACGGCCACGTGTGAACCGATGTTCAAACTATTAAAGAAAGATCAGGCGATTATCTGGAGTGAGGATTGCCAGAAGGCATTCGATAAGATACAACAGTATCTGCAGGAACCTCCGATCTTGATACCCCCAGTGGCTGGACGACCCTTAATCATGTACTTGACAGTTCTTGAGAATAGTATGGGGTGTGTTCTCGGTCAGCACGACGAGACGGGCAGAAAGGAGCATGCCATTTACTACTTGAGTAAAAAGTTCACAGACTGTGAATCTCGTTACTCAATGCTGGAGAAAACGTGTTGTGCACTAGCCTGGGCTGTCAAACGTTTACGACAGTACATGCTCAATCACACCACTATGCTAATTTCGAAGATGGATCCGATCAAGTACGTCTTCGAGAAGCAAGCGCTTTCGGGCAGGATTGCCAGATGGCAAATGGTGTTGACGGAATATGATATTCAGTACGTTTCCCAGAAGGCCATCAAGGGAAGCGTATTGTCTGATTACCTTGCCAAACAGCCGATCGAAGATTACCAGCCGATGAAATTTGAATTCCCTGATGAGGATATCATGTTTCTTAAAGTGAAGGATTGCAATGAACCGTTGCCCGACGAGGGGCCGGATAGGAAATCCCAGTGGAAATTGATATTTGACGGGGGGGTTAATTCTTATGGAAGTGGCATTGGGGTGATCATCACGACTCCCCACGGATCCCACATCCCGTTCACCGCGAGATTGACGTTTCCGGTCACCAATAATGAAGCGGAGTACGAAGCATGCATTATGGGTCTAGAAGAGGCAATTGATTTGAGAATCAAGAACCTAGATGTATATGGTGACTCGGCGCTTGTGATCAACCAGATTAAAGGGGAGTGGGAGACTCGTCAATCAAATTTGGTGTCGTACATGAACTATGCCAGAAGGCTACTTCCGTTCTTTGATCGAGTGGAACTCCATCATGTGCCCAGGGCCGAAAATCAGATGGCTGATGCCTTAGCCACGTTGGCTTCGATGTATAAAGTCAATTTTTGGAATGAAGCTCCAAGAATTGTCCTTTCTCGTCTTGATAGACCTGCATTCATCTTTGCGATCGAGGAAGCCGCCGACGGCAAGCCATGGTTCCATGACATCCAGACTTTCCTTATGACTAAGGAGTATCCTGCGGGAGCGTCGACCCAGGATAAGAAGACTCTGAGGAGGATGTCTGGAAATTTTTATCTCAACCCTGACGGAGTTTTGTATAAAAGAAATCACGATCTCGTGCTACTCAGATGTGTAGATGAGAAAGAGGCGAGTATGCTCATGGAAGAAGTCCATGAAGGCACATTTGGTACGCACGCCGGCGAGCATGCTATGACGAGAAAGATCCTGAGAGCAGGATATTACTGGCTGACGATGGAATCAGATTGCTTCAAATTTGCGAAGAGATGTCATAAATGCCAGATTTATGCTGATAAAGTTCATGTGCCGCCGTGCCTGTTAAATGTCATGTCCTCCCCGTGGCCGTTCTCCATGTGGGGCATCGACACGATAGGCAAGATCGAGCCCACTGCATCTAACGGTCATCGCTTCATTCTAGTAGTTATCGACTACTTCACCAAGTGGGTGGAGGCAGCCTCATATGCTAATGTGACCAAGCAGGTGGTGGCTAAATTATAAAGAGGGATATCATCTGTCGTTACGGAATTCCCGAGCAGATCATTACTGATAATGGTTCGAATCTGAATAACAAGATGATGAAGGAGTTGTGCCAGAGTTTCAAGATTGAACACCACAACTCATCTCCTTACCGGCCGAAGATGAATGGCGTCGTTAAAGCGGCCAATAAGAACATTAAGAAGATTGTTTAGAAGATGGTTGTGACCTACAAAGATTGGCACGAGATGCTGCCATTTGCACTGCACGGTTATCGTACGACGGTGCGTACGTCAACCGGGGCAACTCCTTTCTCCTTGGTGTACGGTATGGAAGCTGTCCTACCGTTAGAAGTGGAGATCCCTTCTTTGCGAGTTTTGGTTGACGTGAAACTCGACGAGGCAGAGTGGTTAAGAACCGACTGAACCAACTCAGCCTGATGGACGAGAAGAGATTGGCATCGATTGCACATGGTCGTCTGTACCAAAGCCGAATGAAGAAAGCTTATGATAAGAAGGTGCATCCTAGAAGCTTTCAGACGGGTGATCTCGTCCTGAAGAAGATTCTTCCTCCACACTCCGACCACCAGGGAAAGTGGACTCCCAATTACGAAGGTCCGTACGTCGTCAGCAAGGTCTTCTCGGAGGAGCGTTGTTGTTATCCACGATGGATGGTGAAGATTTTGCATCCCCGGTGAACGCGGACGCAGTTAAAAAATACTTTGCTTGAAAGTGACCCGCTAGACAGTAAAAAGAGAGTCCAGGAAAAAATGGGGCATCCTGGCGAACCATAAAAAACGAAAAGGGTTCGGGCAAAAATTAGGGATATAAATTGAAAAGAATGTACACCCGCAAAGTCGAAAACCCGGATGGGCAACTTTGGCAAAAAAGGGTATCCCGGTGAATCGAAAACCCGGAAGGGCGATTCAGGCAAAAGTTAGGGATTTGAAAAGAAAATGACTGCGTTCCGCGTATGGACTTTCATTGTTTAGTGGTTTGGAGGACCTGAGGGCCGTTTATCTGAACCAATCTCTTCTGAAGCTGAAGCATCGGAGAAGTATCGAAGTCGAGTGGGTCATAGAGGGATCAACTCATGGTGTTCGTCTACGACTCATTGCCGACATTTGTATATACTGATGTATATTTATGTTTTATTTTTGCGCGGCTTCCTCATTCCAGGAGCTTGCCTAGGTTGTAAAACATTTTTACCCATTCAGGGGTTCGTTATCAATAAAATGTATACTATTCAACAATTATGTTTGTCTGTTTAGCATTTATCTGTTTTGTTTGCGAAAAAGAACGCCGATGTTTTTGACAAAATGCGCATACATAAACTTACTGGCCTAGGCCACTGATTGTTGAAATAATGAATTACTTGAACATTGTCACAAGATGATAACCTTGATAGGTCCCTTTGAGAAGGGTATCTTGTCTGTTTGTTTGTGTTGGTGCAGGTGTAGCATGTACCAGACAGTACGCCGTATGCGTTCCCCAAGCAGGATGATTCCTCCTTCTCCAGCAAAGTTCAGCAGTCTCTCCCCGCAGAGTCCGAACATGAGATAGTAAGCATTGATATGTCTCCCCAGGCAGAGAAGATTCTCTCCCCCAATCAGATGTATCCTGAAGGAATGTCATTTCCCCAGCTGAGTCATACACTGAAGTGTGCAGCAATTGGTAGTTCCAGACTGAAGTCCCCAGCGGAATTGAGATTCCCCACAGAGTCGTACTCTCCCCCGAAGCAGGATGATTTCTTCTTCTCCAGCCGAGTTTGCAGATCCCCAGTAGAGCCGAGTCCTTGGAAAGCCATTCGGGACCATGATTGGTTTTCCCCAGTAGAGTGTTGAATAGCTGATGCCGTCTTTCCCCGCCAGAGTCGTTATCTCCAGGAAGGTTAGCCGTGAAGGCCGTGCAGTTTATCTCTGCGATTGATATCACTTTCCTCAGTAGGTCTGGGTTCTCATAGAGATTCGTTCCCCTGCAGCAGTCAACTGAAGTTTGCTTCCCCGTGCGGAGTCCGATTGAGATTGGTGTGACTTCTTCTCCTTGGCAGGATGAGTCCTTCCTCCACCAGAGTGGTCCTTTCTCCTTGACAGGAAGATTCTCCCTTCAGCATTTATTTTGCTGATGGGGTCGCAGCATTTTGCATGATTGCATAGCATTGATCATAAACGCGTAGCATTTCCACCGTGTGGAACATTGCGCCATTGCCGAAGCATATGCATATTAAACATGAGCTAGGTCGTTACCGTTCTTGTTTTGAAGGTGTTCCTCCGCAGAGTCGCTTGCTCAAGATGATTCTTGAATTCTCCAGCGAAAGTCGTTTGCCCAAGATGATTCTTGAATTCCCCAGCAAAGGCGTTGCTTAAGATGATTCTTAAAATCCCCAGTGAAATTGCCAGAGTTGGTTGCTCAAGTTGATGCTTAGAGTCCCCGGCAGAGTGTTTGCTCAGGACGATCCCTGAAATCTCCAGCATAGTTATTAGTCCAAGATGATTCTTGAAGTCTCCACAGAGTTATTTGTCCAAGATGATTCTTGATTTCCTCAGCAGAGATAATTCACCCAGAATGATTTTTGGAGCCCCGAAGCAGAGTTACTTGATAGTTATCCAGAATCCCCAGCGGAGATGCGTCATCCCCAGCAGGTTTCTGAACAGTGAAGACTTGATGATTGAAGTCCGACCGTGTCGACGAAGCAGTTCTCTCAGCTGAAGCAGAGTGCCTGATGGCAGAAGTTCGTATATCCCCAACTGGTTCATGATTTACCAAGAATTCCATTCCCAACTTACTGATGAAGTCCGGCTGATGCCCGAAAGTTTTCTTTGAATGCCCGACGGCATGATTAACTTGATTGTTGACCTGATGAGTCCCGAGGAATGATGATGCCTGACAGCATGATCGATCATGTGTTATCGGTTACCGTGTGACCAATTCCTCCAGCTAGTTGCCGTGCAGCTAATATTTCAGTTTTTGAAGATTTGTTCCCATCAGAGTACCGTGTACTTGTGTAGTTGGCAAATTTCCGGGTTTGTTGGTATTCAACCGTCTCGCACCTTGATTGGTTGAGAGCCATTCGCTTCTCACCTGTTGCACCCCAAAATTTGCCCAACCTTTTCTAACCTAGGTTTATGTTTCAATTGCATAGTCATTTGCATTGTCATCATGTACATAGTGTATTCATCTGCATTGCATAGCATGAGCAAGCTATCTTAATCAGGGGATCAAAGTGCTATTCTTATCTCAAGAGGTATATCCAAGGGTTTCATTCATATTCAAGTCTACTCAGGTCATCAGGGAAGAATTTGAGCTTTGAGGAGTTAACAGGTTGATCAGTGAGTTCTCTCCTATCTTGAGGTTGTGTGGGGATCATTAGAGGGTGTGGGAGATATGAGCCAAGAGCATGATGTGCGTATGGATGTTATGAAGGGTCTAGAGAATCAGTTTGAAGAAGAACCAAGTCATTAGAGTGATTGCAAGAGCCCCAGTTGAAGTCAGTCAACTAGGGTCAACACCAGGTCAACTCTAAGCCAAAGGGGTGTTTTGAAGGGCATCAAGAATCATTTGAAGAATGTGGGATTCATTATTTTCTATATGGATATGGATATGATGTTGTGCTAAAGAAAAATCAAGAGGAGTCAAGGAGAACTGGAGTTACTAAATTAGGGTTTCAGTGTAAAATCCCCTGATTTAGGTCAAACTTCAAAGCAGTGTAACTCAAGATGCAAGCTTCATATGAATTCTTGGTCCACATGAAACTTGTAGAGTATCTTCATAGCTTTAATTTGAGTGGTGGAAGTCATCAAGATGATTTATAGAACTCAAGTTATAGCTCTTGCAAGTTACAGGTCATCTGAGGGCACTGAAATTTGTCTGTGAAAGTTGTCTGTCTTCCAAGCAACGTTTGACCTTCAAGGTTATTTCAAATGGATTCTTGGCCAACATAAGAGTTGTTCCTTATTGTCTTAGATTTCTATAATGGTATGGTATGCCTTCATATAATTTGTGGAACTCTACTTATGGTCTTGGCAAGCAAAGGGTATTTTGGTCATCTGGTGATTACAGGTCATTCTTAGCCTATGCCTAAAACTCATACAAGGAAGCTTCAAATGAAAAACTTCACAACATCAAAGTTGCTCAAAATTCCATTTTAAGTTTATAAAAGAAGTCATGAAAGTTTGGAAATGCATAGAATGAGACTTGACCAAAGTTGGTGAAAAATGACCTAAAAAAGGCATATAAGTTGAAAAAGTTGAAATGAAAAATTGGTTTGAGAGATCTACAAATCAAAAATGGGTCATCCAATATACCAAATTGATTCCAAACAATATTTTAGAGACATTGGTTCAGCCACTTTTTTGAGTTAGGAGTTAAAAATTGGACTTTCTTTGTATTTTTGTTGCTTGCATAATAAGGCAAGTATGAAAAACTTGGCATAAGTGAAATTTCAAGGCAAGGAGATTGGTTTTGTCACACAATCCATTTCAATAACTCATGAGAGGAGATTTTGACATAAGTTTGGAAGGGTGTGTGCATGAGATATGAGATAATTCAAAGTGTCCTTAAGTGAGAATTACATGAACTTTCCACCACATTCCATACTTTCCTAGATCATTCTAAAACCTTCTAGACCTGTCCATCCTCATCTATATATTGAAATGAAGCCATTGATGCAAGAGGTTGGTGAAAAGAAGGAGAGAAAAGAGAGATTTCCATTGTTGCTTCCATTGTAAGAAAGTGTGGAATCCTCCAATATACACCAATTCTGATCAGTTTTCTTCTTCATCCATCATCCATTGAAGATTGTGAGTGGGAACAAGCAAGCTTAGAGGCATGTCCATGGAAGATTAAGGCACTAGGGTTTGAAATGGCAAGATTCATAGCAGGATCCAATTTCACAATTCAAGCACTCATCACCATTATTGTTGCAAACAAAAAGTTTCTCATCAATTAGAGATCATCCTCGAAGGGTTTGAAGCATTGGATCCACCTGCAACTACCTCTACCATAGCTGCTAAGCAGGTTGGTGATCTTCTTCTTATCTCTATGATTAGGTGTTACTAGGTCAGATCATTGGTGTAGGATTGTTAGGGTTAGGAAGATGAACATGTACCCTCTCTGTTTTGGCCATTAGAGGTAGTTTGATTCATGGTGATGAATCTTTCTTTATCAATAACTCCTGAATTATGGCAAGATAATGTTAGATATTTGGCTCAGAATACTCACCATAACCTATAGATCATTCTGGGGTAATTTGAGCGAGAACTATCATCATGCACATCAGGTGTAAGTCAGTGGTACCATGATCTTCCAGCTATCGAGCTCGCTTATGCAATGAGTTTCAGCAAAATCTAGGGTTAGGATCTTGTAGAGGGTGAAGAGTAGAGCAGTTTTGGTCTTAAGGTCGTGGCGTTTGGTTGAGGGAGGAAAGAGAACGAGGGACTTGAAGGTTCGTGCATGGCTATGAATTCTGCAAACCCTAGGTCTGATTTGGAGAAGACGACACACTAGCCGTTGGATTGTTTCCATTATTTGACCATTTCATCTAATCGTGTGGCCATTATTTGAAGAGAGAAACGGAGGGAAATCTCCGAGTGAAACGATGCGTTTCACTAATTGCATCAGCGTGGGCCTTAGACTCATATTGATATCCCCACCACCTCTTTGATAGGCCCAAGGGAATGAACTTGTTTCAGTTACTTTCTGCACCGTGACTTTAATCTTTTCTTTTATATTTTTAATTGAATTTCTGATGCTTCGTGGGCCTTGCCATAATGATATTCGTGCCCCCTATTTTATGGCCCAGCTGAGATTTGAACTAGGCGTGTATGCTATTCAGACCCCCTCCCCCTTTTATTCCCATTTTTGTGATTTTATTTTCTTTATATTTTTTCTCACCTTTAAAAAATCATAAAAAAATGGAAAATGGCTTGTTTTAATTGGTTCTTTTTTCTCTAGGTCAATAATCCTGTCTAGAAAAATATTAAATAATAAAAATAGCCTTTTATTTTGTTTTACTATTTTTTGTGTATTTTTATTGTAAATAGCATTTTAATGGATTTAGTTTGATACTTAAAATTGTTGATTTTTGTTCTAATAGCTCCCTTTAGCTTTAGGGCTCATTCTTTTTAGAGTGATTAGTGTAGGACCTCAACTTGAATATAGGATTTAATTCATATTTTTAGGATTAAATTTTAGGTGATTTGATTAGGTGTGGTTAGTGATCAAAATTAGGGTTTTAGATGGGTATATGTGAGATAGATTAATTCTTTTAGGGATGTTGATTTGATTTTGGGGTATGGGACTATAGGGGTTATGGGTATAGGGTAGACCCCTTAGAAAATATTAGGATTCCCCTACTGCTATTAGTATATTGCTCATATTTGGTTGACTGTGTGGTGTGCCCTCTTTAGGGTTACTTTTTGTCTGTGTGGGGTGTTGGGTTGTTTGGGATTTGGGGAGAGCTGAAGACCAGTAATGGTGAAGTCCATTTGAAGATCAATGATTGAAGACCAACTTCCAGAGTTGATGAGGAGAGTCTCTTGCTGGCAGCTGTTGAAGTTTGTAGGATTTAGGAGTTAGGCAGAGCCCTAGAGTAGACAACTTGATTCTCAAACGTGGAAGGTCTTGATTGCCTCCATTCTTCTCTGTGATGCAGAGTCTCTCTAAGACACTCACCCCCTTCCTTTGGAAGGCTTGGTGCTAATGTCTAAAGGATAGAACTCTTGAGAGAAATATTCTTTGTGTTGATAGCAGTTTGTTTGCCACCTTTGGTGGTCAACTAATTGCTTAACACCCGGTTTATTCTTGTGGGTGATTCCTCAGCTTGGAGGTTAGGACTTGAAGAAAAGCCATTGGGAGATTGAATATTAAAGACTGATGCTTGCTTGAAGCCTGAAGATGACTTGAAGCCAGATGCTGATGAAGATTGCTTTGCTGTTTAGCCTTTGCTGTTTTAATTTTGATGTATTGTGTGAATTTCCCGGATTGTATTGTTTGCTGTTTAACTTGCTGGATTGAAAGTGAAGTCTGTTCACTTTTGCCTATTGTTTTCTAGGTTCGAGGTTGAGTGGGACTCCCTTGCCTTGCTTGTATTGTTGCATCCATGCATTTTACTGCTTTATTGTATATATCTGCTATTTCTGTTTTCGTCTATTCCCGTAGGATCTCTGTTTCTCTCCGCGCAAGAGAGGAGCATGATAGACATTAGGTGTTAACCCATGCATGATAACATTAGGGTAGATTTTTATCCCCTTTGTGACCCTAGGATTTGTAGAGTGTCATCTCTTCTTCCTTCAAACAGCAGAAAAACATTAATAAAGGTTATAACAGAGATTAATTCATTTCTTCCGTCAAAAGATTTGAACAAACATCAAACTATTTGCAATAAGAAAACCCTTGTTTAAGGTGAGATTTTTCATAAAAGACACTTAAACAGCTTGTGTCGGGCGTAGCCCGAACTACGTTTGCTCTGATCTTCCATGCTGTGTGGAAGTACGTAGGCATGGGATGCGATGTCCTAGCGAGCAACCTTCACCCATCTTCCCCCGTAGTTAGGCGAACTACGTTGACTCTGATTTCTCGTTCCAGGCGGGAATACGTAGGCATAAAGTGCGATGCTTTGCCGAGTCATGTTTTCTTTTCTTTTCAGACCTCATCCTTTAGTTTAGATAGAAGTGTAATCCGTACAAACCAAACAAGCGTGGATCCCATCGAGTACGATGGACGTGAGGGGTGCTAATACCTTCCCCTTGCGTAACCGACTCCCGAACCCAGGTTTTGGTTGCGATGACCATACCTTTTCCCGTTTTTTGCGAGGTTTACTTCGAGCGTTTCCTTTCCCTCCGTTGGGATAAATAACGCACGGTGGCGACTCTTCTGTCAGCCGGCGCCGATTTTCGCAGTAGCGACAGCTGGCGACTCTGCTGGGGACCCAACATCCCCTGGCTGCTAAGGACTGCGACAGTTCTTATGCATTTGGGATCCAACGTCCCTTTAGAGAGTCAATCCTAGCGCTTGTTTTTCCGTCGAGGATTTTGTATGGATTTGCATTTCTGTATTTACATTTCAGCTTTATTATTATTATTGCTGTATTGTGGGGTGTGACGGGTGTTCTTTGATTGAGAGATAAGCCGGGCCTGGGCTTGAGTGCACCTAGACTTAGAGTAGAGATTAGTGGGCGCGCACGTGCTTTGCATGTCCTAGTGTCCCGCGAAATCTACACTCAGACGAGGTTCTTCTGGTTGGCCTCCTGTCCTGCCCTTTGGGTGGCTCGGGTTGCTGGTTAGTTGGATTGTCGACTCTGGGGACCGATCATTTGGAAGTTGGCTAAGTGAGGCCTCTTCAGGATTTGATGATGCCACTCCTTCTGGGAATCGTATCATCACTCCTGAAAGTCTGTGACGCCGACGACCGCATAGGATGCCATACCTTTGTCAGTTGCTAGGACATCCACCTGTGAGAGGGTTTGGTGTTATGCAGGTAACTAGACCTTCAGATGCCGGTTATTTCTTGATCAGAGATCCTGGGTATTCATGGATGGTTGTGAGGTCTATCAGAGACTAGGATGAGTTATGGTATGAGGTCTATCAGAGACCAGTTGGAGGTTATATTATGGGTTTATCAGAGACCGATGTTGGAGCTTTGTGCTAGGTCTATCTGAGACCAGGGATTGATGAGTATTGGAGGGTATATCTGGGGCTCTTGATATGGTCCAGGCTTCTCAGCTATAGCACTTGGTCCCTGTTGCATGTTGCTTGCACTGCATTATTTGCATAATCATTATCATTGCATCCCATTAACGTGTGTCTGTGCTGCAGGTGCATTTGCATATCCCCCGGTTCTAGTGTCTGGACTTCTGGGTATTGATTATGGCTGGGTTGAGGATGACAGTTGCCTACAAGCTACCTATTCCTGATATTACTCCACTCCTGGGTCTGATTTCTCTGGCAGATGAGGATGTCCGTAGAAGCTTCAGGCAGAGTTATGGACGGCTGTTGAGTCTGGTTCGCAGATCCACTGATGATGAGTTGAACGGGCTGTACACGCTGATACAGTTCTATGACCCGGCTTTGAGATGCTTTACATTTGCAGACTTCATTTTGGGACCAACCATGGAGGAGTATGTGGAGCTTACTGAGCTGCCAGTGCAGAATGCAGTTCCCTTTATTCACTCTGCCGCTGAACCTAAGTTGGAGGATTTAGCCAAAGCCTTGCACATGAATGCTTCTGAGTTGTTGATAACTTCTTGGCGAGGAGTTCCGGGTTTTTCTCTCCAGTTTCTGGTGGGTAAGGTTCAAGAGTACGCCAGGAATGGGTGTTGGGTGGTCTTTAACGCTATTCTGGCTCTATGCATTTATGGGATCGTGCTGTTTCCCAATTTCCCAAACTTCGTGGATATGGATGTGTTTCATCTGTTTGCTGCTGGCAACCCAGTGCCTACACTGATCGGGGACTTTTACCATTCAATGCACTACAGGAATGAGAACAGGAGAGGCAAGAATGTCTATTGTTGCGTGCCTTTGTTGTCCATGTGGTTCAAGAGCCATCTTCCTTCGAAGGGACCTTTTGTGGATAATGCGACCACACCTGACTGGCCAGAGCGTATGATGAGGTTGTCTTCTACAGATATTGAGTGGTTTGATCGAGACCTGCTGGGGTCCGAGCTTATTTGCAGTTGTTCCGGGTATCCTAATGTTCCGTTGATAGGGAGAAAAGGGTGCATTAACTACAACCCATCCTTGTTCGTCCGTCAGTTTGGATATGCGCTGAAGAGCCCACCTCAGGAGGATGAAGTACAGGAATCTCTGTACTTCACAGGTGATTTGAGCGGAGATTTGCTAGCCAAGCTTCGGCATGCCTGGACGCGTATTAACAGGAAAGGGAAGCCACTGTTGGGGAAGAGTGATTGCCAGGCATATGCACCCTACAAAGTCTGGATTCAGGAGAGAGCCAGACGGATACTGATGCCATTTCCAGCTGCTCCGGTCCTTGTTCACATTCCGGTAGAAGAGCCAACCACTATCACAAGGGAGGTCTACGAGCAGGTTGTGAAGGAAAAGGAAGCCTTGCTGAAGATTAATGAAGAGTTAGAGAAGGAGCTAGCTCAGATGAGGAGTGAGAAGAATAAGGCCGTCCGTTCTTTCCAACAGCAGATCGAACTAGTGAACAGGCTAGGCACTGAGTTGACTGAGGAGAAGAAAAAGCGCGAACGTCTGGGTCAAGAGTTCAGAAGCTCCCACGACATGCTAGAGGCCAAAAAGAAAGCACTTGACGCCGCTCACCGGGAGATCTCCTCTTGCAATAAGACTTGGAATGCGACGCTGACCAACAACAAGAAGAGGGAAGATAAGTTGAAGCAGCAAATTTCTGACCTCGAGAAGCAGTTGAAGGCTAGCATTGAGAAGTGCGAAGAACAAGTGATGACCAGATACAGTCTCCAGAAGGCATTGAACAAAGCCATTGAAGGCAGGAACGAAGCAGTGTCTCAAAAACGGAAGCTAGAAGATCGCTTCGGAGATGGAGCAGGGGAGGAAACCGCTGGTGACGCGCCACGTGTTCTCAAGAGAAGAAACCAGCTTGTCGAAGGACTGTTCACCCGACCAGGTCATCCAGAGACCAAGAAGTTGATAGAAGAGTACCGGGCTCATGGGAGTACTTGATCATTTCATGTATTTGTATGCTTTATTTGCATTAGCGCTGACCATCACCAGGATTGTTGGTTGAGGTCATGCCATCTTACTGTATACCCTCGGTGATATTGTATTCTTGGATTTCTCTTCAATATACGAGGTTTTCTATGATTCGGCTCCAATCATTGTCTTGCTAGCACTGTCACTACACTGGCACTCACACTAGAATCGGGGCATAATAATCCCTAATGCACAGACACACATTGCATTTTGCATACATACTCATATTTGCATTGCAGGTTTGTGATCCAGGTATCTTATCTCTTGCATCTTTGAAGCAGCTATTTTCAGGATTGCAGAAAAGCGGGTTCACCGTTACTCTACAAGAGTCAACCAGAAGAAGATCATGGACAACGTGCAGAGTGAAATGAAAGAGATGCGTGACAGGATGGCCCTGCTCATGCAAACCATGGAGACTATCGCCAAAGGACAAGAACAGCTGCAGAAAATCTGGTTCAACCGATAGTCGCCCGGGCTGAGAACAACGGGACACCGCAGGGTGAAAACATTGCTGCTTCTCCCCGAGTTGAGAATCGTCAAGGTGCTGACGCTGTTCCCGTAACCGGTTTGAATGCTGGAGAAACTGGTCCTGTAGGTGGAGGTGGGAACACCGGTAATATGAATGTCAATGCAGATACTGCTGGGGTATTTGTGGGCAACGTCAATCAGGGTTTCAGTGGGGGTGTTGAGAATGTCGGAATGAATGGTATTAATGGTAACCAGGGCTTCAATGGTGTGAATATGGGGTATGGCAGCATGGCTGGCGCCAAGGCTGGGTTTGGTGGCTATGGTAATCTTGGATATGGAGCTGGCGCATACAACACTCAAGAGATGGGTAATCTGAGGCATGACCCCAGGTACGTTCAAACAGGTCCGGGTCGCGATGAAGATCATGTTGGATACGAAGTAGTGCCTCGCTGGGAGGATCGCAAGGAGGATGTGTTGTCTGGTCAGAATGAAGGCTATGAAAGAGCCAGGGGTGACAACCATCGGATGAGATTGCTAGAAGAGAAGGTGAACGGGTTGGCCAACCAGAATGCTCTTGGGTTGGATATGTCAAACATGGGGTTAGTCCCAGGGCTGAGGGTCCCGCTGAAATTCAAAGCACCGTCGTTCGATAAATACAAAGGGGATACATGCCCTAGGGTGCATGTGCGCGCATTTTACAGACGTATGTCTGCGTATTCTGAGGATGAAAAGATGCTAATGCACTTCTTCCAGGATAGCCTGTCAGGGACATCGCTGGAGTGGTACATGAGCTTGGAACCTACTCAGATCAGGAGTTGGAAAGAGCTGGCAGAGGCTTTTGTTCGACATTATCAATATAATAGCGATCTCGCCCCTAACCGAGTTCAGTTGCAAAGCATGTCTCAGAAGTCTAGTGAGAGCTTTAAAGAATACGCCCAGAGATGGCGAGATTTGGCTGCTAGGGTGCACCCTCCAATGGTGGAACGCGAAATGATGGATATGTTCATAGGAACTTTCTCTGGAATGTACTACGACCGTCTGCTCAACTTTTCGATGAGTACTTTCTCTGAGCTGATTTTGATGGGGGAGCGAATTGAAAACGGGGTGAAGATTGGTAAAATTCAAGCAGGTGAGTCCAGTTCCACAGGAGGTAATAAGAAGACGTTCGGTGGTAAACGACAAGGTGACACCAATGCTGTATTCGGTGCTCGACGAAAGAATAAAGGTCAGAACTGGCGTCAGCAGTCGCAAGTCGCAAGTGTAACCATTCCAGGGCCTTCTCAGCAGCAGAGACAACAACCACCGCAGCAAGCTCAGCAGCAGCCTAATAATCAGCGCAGATTTCAGAATCCCCAACCAAGGAGAGTGTTCGAGGTACCGCCAGTGTCATATGCAGAACTCCTTCAGACCTTGTTGAAATTGCAGCTAGTCGAGAAGAGGACCTTAGCACCACCAACTGGCCAGCTGCCAGTCGGATATGATGTTAATGAGCACTGTGACTTCCATTCGGGGGCGCCGGGGCACAATATTGAGAATTGCTTGGCTTTCAAGCATAAAGTGCAGGACTTGCTTGATAGTACGGCCATCAACTTCGGAAAGGAAGGTCCCAATATCATGCAGCAGCCAATGCCCAAGCATGGTGGAGCCGGGGCCAATGCAATCATGTCAAATGATGAGTTGAACTTAGTTTCAGAAGTGAGCGAGCTGAGAACCCCTTTGAGTTTCGTGAAGCAGCGCTTGTTGAGCGGAGGCGTCTATCCCGGTTGCAGTAAAGATTGTGATGACTGCTTGGTTCAACCTGAGGGCTGTGAGAAGTTGAAGAGGGAAGTTCAAAGTTTGATTGATAAAGGAACTTTGCAGTTTGACAGGGCTGTGGGGCAAGAGAAGTCTGTTGAGACCGAATCTGAGAAAGAGCGCGTCGAGATTGCTACGATCACCATTCCGTTCAAATCGGTGACAATTTCGGCATCATCAAAGAGGCCGACCATTACTATTACCAACGCTAAGCCAGTCCCTTTTGAAAGCACAAAAGCAGTCCCGTGGTGCTACAGTGCTGAGGCGTATTGCAATGGGGAAAAGATTGACTTGAATGATCCGCCAGCAGGATCCGTTGATAATATAGTGGGAGCAGGTGGTATAACCCGGAGTGGGAGAATTTTCACTTCACCTGAGGTTGAAGTAGAGAGGCTCGCCAAAGGTAAGAACAAGGCTGTTGAAGGGGAATCTTCAGGGAGTAAAGAGAAAGGGCCGATAGCCAAAGATGTGGAAGAATTCATGAGGTTAATCTGCAAAAGTGATTACAAGATTGTAGATCACCTGCACCAGACCCCGTCAAAGATCTCCATATTATCGCTGTTGTTGTGCTCTGAGGCGCATAGGAACGCCCTGTTGAAGGTACTTGAGACATC
This sequence comes from Lathyrus sativus, assembly GCA_963859935.3. Lineage (NCBI taxonomy): Eukaryota > Viridiplantae > Streptophyta > Magnoliopsida > Fabales > Fabaceae > Lathyrus > Lathyrus sativus. The sequence continues at coordinate 331,579,689 of OZ012735.1, read as the reverse complement.
CTTCGTGCCGCAAGAGATTTCAGTTAATCAGCTGGAGGGGGTTATGGCACATGTTAACGCTGGGCATGGACTGGGATTCACAGATTTTGACTTAACACCTCGAGGGCGTGATCACAATAATGCTTTGCACATCTCTATCGAATGCCGGGGCACTGTGTTATCCCACGTGCTGGTAGACACTGGGTCCTCGTTGAATGTGTTACCAAAGAAGGCTCTGCTGAAGTTAGATACCCGTGGGTTGTTGTGCACACCTAGTGATTTGGTAGTAAGGGCTTTTGACGGAACCAGGAGGTCAGTATTCGGGTCGATAACGTTACCTATTCAGGTAGGTCCGGAGGTGTTTGATACAGTGTTTTACATCATGGACATACAACCCACATATAGCTGTTTGATTGGGAGACCCTGGATTCACGCCGCTGGGGCAGTAACTTCGACGCTCCATCAGAAGTTGAAATATATGGTTGAGGGGAGTATTGTGACGGTGTGTGGCGAAGAGGATATCCTAGTCAGTCATTTATCTTCTTTCAAGTACGTGGAGGTAGATGGAGAGATTCATGAAACGTTGTGTCAAGCGTTCGAGGAGGTGAAAGTTAAAGAGGAAGCTCCGGTAAAGAGTGAAGGACTAGAGGTGGCCGTCTCCTCGTATAAAGAAGCCAAGGCGCTGGTACAAGCAGGAGAGACTCAGAAGTGAGGGCAGGTTCTGGACATTCCGGTAAAGCAAGACAAGTATGGCTTGGGGTACCGTCCATCTTCCTCGCATAGTGCGCCTAAGTACAAGGGACCTGTCGTGTTCACACCCGGAGGGGTTAGCTTTGAAAGGATCAATGTCGTGTCTGATACGGATGAGGTGGATAGCGATTGCGACATGGACTCATGGATTCGACCCAGCACGCCAGGGCAAAGCCTATGCAACTGGTCCATCCAGGATGTCATCCAAGTCACCAAACAGTAATACATTGTTTTTTCAATCAGTTGTATGATCTCATGCCTTGCCCGGGCATCGATGATCTTGTCTTAGGGCCTAACTGTTTACCTGTATGTTTGCATGATTAATAAATGACGGCGTTTTTACATTCAAATGTTGTGATCCTTTTCTTTCTGTTTTATTTTATTTTTTAATAAAATGGCAGCGCGGTTATGCATTTTGCTTGCACAACATTTTGAAGCACTTAACCATTTCCCTCGCAGGATTCATGAATTTTCAGATAACGCCGACCAAAAACTTCCTATGACTCGTTTAGACTTCGAGCATCCGATCTTCCAAGCTGAGGAGGAGATTGTGGAGGATAGTGACTTACCAGAAGAGCTCAGTCGGTTATTAAAGCAAGAGGAGAGGGTCATTCTGCCTCACCAGGAAGAGATTGATATTGTCAACTTGGGGTCTGAAGAATGCGTCAGGAATATCCGTATAGGGGCTGCATTGCAAGACGATATCAAGCGAGAGCTTATTGAGATGCTGCGTGAATACAGTGATATATTTGCTTGGTCCTACGAGGACATGCCGGGTTTGGACACTGATATGGTTGTTCATCATCTGCCGTTGAAGGAAAAGTGCCCGCCCGTGAAGCAGAAACTCCGAAGGACTCGTCCTGACATGGCCGTAAAGATAAAAGAAGAGGTGCAGAAGCAATGGGATGCTGGGTTCCTGGCTGTTACCACTTATCCCACTTGGGTCGCTAATATCGTGCCTGTGCCAAAGAAAGATGGCAAGGTTCGAATGTGCGTTGATTATAAGGATCTGAACAAAGCGAGCCCGAAGGATGACTTCCCGCTGCCGCATATTGATGTGTTAGTTGACAACACGGCTCAGTTTTCAGTGTTTTCCTTCATGGATGGCTTTTCAGGGTACAACCAGATCAAAATGGCTCCGGAGGATATGGAAAAAACGACCTTTATCACCCCGTGGGGAACCTTCTGTTATAAGGTGATGCCCTTTGGTTTGAAGAATGCTGGGGTAACGTATCAGCGGGCTATGACAACGCTTTTTCACGAATTGATGCACAGAGAGATTGAGGTGTATGTCGATGACATGATAGCCAAGTCTCAAACAGAGGAAGAGCATCTGGTTAATTTGTTGAAGTTGTTCAAGAGGCTGAGGAAATTCAGGCTGAGGCTGAATCCAAATAAATGTACCTTCGGAGTAAGATCCGGGAAGCTACTGGGGTTCATTGTGAGCAAAAAAGGAATCGAGGTCGATCCTGCAAAAATAAAAGCAATACAAGAAATGCCAGCACCGAGAACAGAAAAAGAAGTCCGTGGATTCTTAGGGAGGTTGAATTACATTGCTAGGTTCATCTCTCACCTAACGACCACGTGTGAACCATTATTCAAGCTGCTAAAGAAAGGTCAAGCGGTGGTCTGGAACGATAATTGCCAAAGGGCATTTGAAAAGATAAAAGAATACTTGCAGGAGCCTCCGGTGTTGATACCCCCAGTAGCGGGACGACCACTGATTATGTATCTGACGGTTCTGGAAAACAGTATGGGTTGTGTTCTCGGTCAACATGACGGGACAGGGCGGAAAGAGCATGCAATTTACTACCTGAGTAAAAAGTTCACGGATTGTGAATCTCGATACTCTATGCTCGAAAAGACGTGTTGTGCATTGGCGTGGGCTGCCAAACGTCTAAGACAGTACATGCTGAATCATACAACCATGCTGATATCGAAGATGGATCCGATCAAATATGTGTTTGAGAAGCAAGCACTCTCTGGGAGGATTGCTAGATGGCAGATGGTATTGACAAAATACGACATCCAGTATGTTTCCCAGAAGGCCATTAAGGGAAGTGTTCTGTCCGAATATCTCGCCGAATAGCCAATTGAGGATTATCAGCCTATGAAGTTTGAGTTTCCTGATGAGGACATAATGTACTTGAAAGCTAAAGATTGTGATGAGCCGTTGCCTGGTGAGGGTCCTGAGCGGAGTTCCCAGTGGCAATTGATTTTTGACGGGGCTGCCAATTCGTACGGTAGCGGGATCGGGGCAATCATTACAACTCCCCACGGGTCGCACATCCCGTTCACAGCCAGATTAACTTTTTCAGTAACAAATAATGAAGCCGAGTATGAAGCTTGCATTATGGGGTTAGAAGAGGCTATTGATATGAGGATTAAGAATCTGGACGTATATGGGGATTCAGCATTGGTGGTGAATCAGATTAAGGGAGAGTGGGAGATGCGCCAACCTAATCTGATACCGTACATGAATTATGCGAGAAGGTTGCTACCTTTCTTTGATAGGGTGGAGTTCCATCATGTACCTCGGGCGGAGAATCAAATGGCAGACGCCCTTGCAACGTTATCCTCGATGTATAAAGTCAACCGCTGGAATGAGGCTCCCAGCATTGTCATCTCTCGCCTTGATAGGTCGGCCTTTGTGTTTGCAATTGATGAAGCATCTGACGGTAAACCATGGTATTTCGATGTACAGAATTTCCTGAAGAATAAGGGGTATCCGGCTGGGGCATCCAGTCGCGATCAGAAGACCCTAAGGAGATTAGCAGGCAAATTTTATTTGAATCCCGACGGCGTTTTGTATAGAAGGAACCACGATTCGGTACTCCTCCGGTGTGTGGATGAGAAGGAGGCTAACTTACTCATGGAAGAGATCCATGAAGGAACTTTTGGCACACATGCTGGTGGGCATGCTATGACCCGAAAGTTGTTACGAGCAGGGTATTATTGGTTGACGATGGAAACTGACTGTTTCAAGTTCGCCAAGCGGTGTCACAAGTGCCAGATCTATGCTGATAAGATCCACGTGCCACCCAGTCCACTGAATGTTATGGCTTCTCCGTGGCCTTTCTCCATGTGGGGAATTGATATGATTGGAAAGATTGAGCCTACTGCTTCTAATGGGCATCGCTTCATTCTGGTTGCGATCGATTACTTCACCAAGTGGGTGGAAGCGGCATCTTACGCCAATGTGACGAAACAGGTGGTGGCCAGATTTATCAAGAAGGATATAATCTGCAGATACGGTATTCCTGAACGGATCATTACTGATAATGGTTCGAATTTGAACAACAAGATGATGAAGGATTTGTGTCGGGATTTCAAGATCGAGCATCATAATTCATCTCCTTACAGACCCAAGATGAATGGCGTTGTTGAAGCGGCCAACAAGAACATAAAGAAAATTGTTCAAAAGATGGTGGTAACGTATAAGGATTGGCATGAAATGCTGCCATTCGCTTTGCACAGTTATCGTACTACAGTGCGTACATCAACCGGGGCAACACCGTTCTCACTAGTATATGGCATGGAGGCTGTCCTGCCGTTGGAGGTTGAGGTACCGTCTTTGAGGGTTTTGCTTGATGTCAAGCTGGACGAGGCAGAATGGGTGAGAAGTAGATTGAATCATCTGAACTTGATAGATGAGAAAAGACTAGCATCCATTGCACATGGTAGGCTGTATCAGAGCCGGATGAAGAAAGCGTTCGACAAGAAGATTCGACCTCGAAGCTTTCAGACGGGTAATCTTGTGCTGAAGAAGATTCTCCCGCCGCAATCGGATCACAGGGGCAAATGGACTCCCAATTACGAAGGTCCATACGTCGTGAGAAAGGTCTTCTCCGGAGGAGCCTTGTTGTTATCCACCATGGATGGTGAAGACTTTTCGTCCCCTATGAACTCGGACGCAGTTAAAAAATACTTTGCTTAAAAAATTGACCCGCTGGACAGTAAAAAGAGAGTCCAGGCAAAAATGGGGCATCCTGGCGAACCGAAAAACAGAATAAAAAGGTTCGGGCAAAAGTTAGGGATATAGGTGAAAAAATGTACACCCGCGAAGTCGAAAACCTACACTGGGCGGCTTCGGCAAAAAAGGGTATCCCGGTGAATCGAAAACCCGCAAAGGGCGATTCACGCAAAAGTTAGGGATTTGAGAAGCAAATGACTGCGGTCCAAGTTTGATTATTAGCGGTTCGGGAGTATCCGGGGTTCAATTATCCAAAGCAATTTCTTCCAAAGACAAAGATCGGGAAAGCGTCAGAGTCCGACGAGTCATAGGAGGATCGGTTCATGGTGTTCGTCTGTAACACGTTGCCGACATGTGTACAAATTTTATTCTGTATATTTGTATACTTCTGCATTTTGTTTATGTGTGACTACCTCTTTTCAGGAGTTGCATCCGATGTACAAAATTTTGCCTATTCTCAGGTCGTTATCAATAAAGTGTTTTATTCAGTGAAGTGTGTGACTTTGGTTTTGATTTTTACAGTTTTGTTTGTAAAAAACGCCGATGTTTTCGATAAACTTACATGCGTGTAACCAGGCGGGCCTCGGCCGATGATTGTTAAAACCGAAAATTACCTGAATGGTTGTCGTGGGTGATTACCAAGATGTCTCTTTTTGCATAGATTGTCTTGTGTTTGCTTGTTGACTTGTGCAGGTATTCAAAAGTTCACAAAGTTCCCCGCCAGAGTCCATGGCAGGCTGGTACCCTCTCCAGAGGTTGAATGTTGTGTCTTCCCCAGTGAAGTCGCTCCAGGCAAAACTGAATGTTATTTCCCCAGGAGAGCGGAGATTGCGTCAAAGTAAAAGATAATGTATCTTCATTTCAGAAGTGGCTCGCCAAGCAGAGCAGAGTCCTCCCCAGTGAAGGTCGAGATGGATATGGTTAACTCCCCAGAAAGTTCTTGCGCAGTGCAAATCAGAATGTGTAATTCAATCCCCAGCTCAGTGATAGCAGGATGATTTCCCCAGCTCAGTGATAGCGGGAGGGGTTCCCCACAGAGTGTGATTAGGTGGTTGGAGCTGCTGAAAAGAGTTTTCCCGAGCAGGATTGTCCTTTCTTTCCCCAGCAAGTCGCTCCTCGTCAGGAGGATCGTCCTCAGCAGATTGTGGAGTTTTGAGTTTGTGAGCTACTTCCCAGCAGGATGGTTATCCCCAGCGGAGTTAGTTCATCTTTCCAACATTTATTTTGTTTTGTTGGAAGCGTATCGGTAGTGTTCCGGTCATCCTCAGCGGATCCAGTGTGTCTTCAGCATTTATTTTGCTGAAGCAACTCTTTGCATAAGCATGCATCATGAGCATTTGCATTTTACCCGAGTATGTAGCATTTCCATGCTGTATGGAAGCATTACGTCATTATCAAGCGCGCATTTTGAAACATAGGCCAGGTGGTTACCTCTTCAGTTTCAGACATGTTATTCCTTGCCGATAAGAGAAATCGTGATTCAGGAAGATGTGGATTTTGTGGTCGGAGCACGCAGTGATCGTGTCGATTTTGATGCCATCTATGGGGTTCATGGTGTCAGGCACGCAGTGATCGTGTTGATTTTGAGAAGTTAATTTGTGGCCCAAGTGCGCAGTGATCGTGTTGGTCCCGACCTTTGGGGGTTTATGTTGTAGGACACGCAGTGATCGTGTTGATCTTGGTATGTGTATCTGTGGTCGAATGGCGCAGTGATCGCATTCGTCCCGATCTAAGGAGATTGCTTTGTAAGGCACGCAGTGATCGTGTTGGTATCATCTTGGGGTTTATAAAGCAGGACACGCAGTAATCGTGTTCATCCGGTTTTGGTTGGTCGGTATACGCAGTGATCGTATTTGTTCGTTACGCGGGGTGGTTATAGGGTGAGGCATGCAGTGAACGTGTTCATCTGGTTGTTGGTGGCCGAAGTACGCAGTGATCGTATTCGTCCCAGGTTTGAAGTTGTGGCACAACACGTAGTGATCGTGTTTCCTCCAGTCAAGAGGGTCGTGACATGAAGCGCGCAGTGATCGCTTTTACCCTACGTATGGTTAGAATATGCAGTGATCGTATTCGTCCAGTTATGTGGGTTAGTTGAGACGCACAACACGCAGGGATCGTGTTTTCTCCAGTCAAGAGGATCGTGGCTCAGAACGCGCAGTGATCGTGTTCGAACACGCAGTGATCGTGTTCAAGATACGCAGTGATTGTGTTCAAGATACGCAGTGATCGTGTTCAAGATACGCAGTGATCGTATTCGTATAGCATGCAGTGATCGTGTTGATAGTACCATGGGAACTTGTGACGCGGAGCATGCAGTGATCGCGACTACCGTACCAGTTGGTTTTGTTGGCCGATATACGCAGTGATCGTATTCGTCCTATTGCAGCACACGCAGTGATCGTGTTCATCATATTGGTGGTTGAAGTACGCAGTGAACGCGTTCGCCTCTTCTATATGGGTTTATTCCGTCTGGCACGCAGTGATCGTGTTTACCTCATCCGGTCGGATTTATGGTCGAAGTAATTTTGGTTGTAATGCAACATGCAGTGATCGTGTTCGTCCCATTATGTGATTTTGTTTGTGGCATCGAAACGCGCATTGATCGTGTTCGTAGCAGTTTTGTGGATTTATGGCCAGACATGCAGTGATCGTGTTCGTTATGGCATATTCCCCTAGCAGAGTTGCTTGGTCAAGCATTTCTCTTCCTCCCCAGCCGAGTCCTTTCTCAGAGTTCTGTGGAGATAGCATGGTACAGATTTTGAGTGGTTACTCACAGTTACCCCAGTAGAGATGTAATCCCCAACGGGGTGGTCTTCAACGAGATACTCGTAGTCCCCGGTAGGGTATCCTTTGATAAGTCGCTTGATTAAGTTGCTTGCACTCCCCAGCTGAGTTTTTCTCAGGATGCTATAATGCAAATTGTCGGGTGGTTACCCGCAATTCCTCCAACAGAGTTATGTTCTCCAGCAAGGTGTTACTTCAATGGGTCGCTTGGTTAAGTCCCTCTTAGTCTCCAGCAGGGGGCGTGCTACATGAGTAGTTTGGTTAAATTCCTCGTATTTTTCAACAAGGGTGCTTGGTTAAATTCCCAATTTCCCCAGCGGGTGTTTGACGGTCGTCGTCAGAATTGACCTCAGAGCTGCTTAGTTAAGTTTCTCTCTTCCCCGCAGAGTCGGTGGTTCATGTCTTCGAACATTGCCCCGCTTGGTTAAGCGTTTGCTCGTTTCTTCAGGATACGAGAGGTTGATCAGTGAAGTCAACAGGACAAGTGAAGTCAATATTTTCCCGCTGGTTAGCGTGTGCTCAGTTGATAAGTGAGATCAACAGAGGTTGATAAGTGAGATCAACAGAGGTTGATAAGTGATATCAACAATTTATCGTCGTGTGGTGTATGCTCATTTCTTCGGAATGGAGTGGTCTGCGGACAACATCAGATTATTTGACAGATGGATGGCTAGTTGTTGCTGTGACGACAGAAGCCAGTGCCCAGGATTTTCCCACGCAGTAGTCGTTTTCGCAATTTATTTTTGCGGTTGGCAAATTTCCGGGTTCTTTCGTATTCAACCGTCTCGTACCACGAATGTCTGAAGGCTGCGATCTCTTCATCCAGTCGGGTCCAAGTCGCTTGAATAGGGGCAGCTGTTGCACCCCAAAATTTGCCCAACCTTTTCTAACCTAGGTTTATGTTTCAATTGCATAGTCATTTGCATTGTCATCATGTATATAGTGTATTCATCTGCATTGCATAGCATGAGCAAGCTATCTTAATCAGGGGATCAAAGTTCTATTCTTATCTCAAGAGGTATATCCAAGGGTTTCATTCATATTCAAGTCTACTCAGGTCATCAGGGAAGAATTTGAGCTTTGAGGAGTTAACAGGTTGATCAGTGAGTTCTCTCCTATCTTGAGGTTGTGTGGGGATCATCAGAGGGTGTGGGAGCTATGAGCCAAGAGCATGATGTGTTTATGGATGTTATGGAGGGTCTAGAGAATCACTTTGAAGAAGAACCAAGTCATTAGAGTGATTGCAAGAGCCCCAGTTGAAGTCAGTCAACTAAGGTCAACACCAGGTCAACTCTAAGCCAAAGGGGTGTTTTGAAGGGCATCAAGAATCATTTGAAGAATGTGGGATTCATTATTTTCTATATGGATATGGATATGATGTTGTGCTAAATAAAAATCAAGAGGAGTCAAGGAGAACTGGAGTTACTAAATTAGGGTTTCAGTGTAAAATCCCCTGATTTAGGTCAAACTTCAAAGCAGTGTAACTCAAGATGCAAGCTTCATATGAATTCTTGGTCCACATGAAACTTGTAGAGTATCTTCATAGCTTTAATTTGAGTGGTGGAAGTCATCAAGATGATTTATAGAACTCAAGTTATAGCTCTTGCAAGTTACAGGTTATCTGAGGACACTGAAATTTGTCTGTGAAAGTTGTCTGTCTTCCAAGCAACGTTTGACCTTCAAGGTTATTTCAAATGGATTCTTGGCCAACATAAGAGTTGTTCCTTATTGTCTTAGATTTCTATAATGGTATGGTATGCCTTCATATGATTTGTGGAACTCTACTTATGGTCTTGGCAAGCAAAGGGTATTTTGGTCATCTGGTGATTACAGGTCATTCTTAGCCTATGCCTAAAACTCATACAAGGAAGCTTCAAATGAAAAACTTCACAACATCAAAGTTGCTCAAAATGCCATTTTAAGTTTAGAAAAGAAGTCATGAAAGTTTGGAAATGCATAGAATGAGAGTTGACCAAAGTTGGTGAAAAATGACCTAAAAAAGGCATATAAGTTGAAAAAGTTGAAATGAAAAATTGGTTTGAGAGATCTACAAATCCAAAATGGATCATCCAATATACCAAATTGATTCCAAACAATATTTTAGAGACATTGGTTCATCCACTTTTTTGATTTAGGAGTTAAAAATGGGACTTGCTTTGTATTTTTGTTGCTTGCATAATAAGGCAAGTATAAAAAACTTGGCATAAGTGAAATTTCAAGGCAAGGAGATTGGTTTTGTCACACAATCCATTTCAATAACTCATGAGAGGAGATTTTGACATAAGTTTGGAAGGGTGTGTGCATGAGATATGAGATAATTCAAAGTATCCTTAAGTGAGAATTACATGAACTTTCCACCACATTCCATACTTTCCTAGATCATTCTAAAACCTTCTAGACCTGTTCATCCTCATCTATATATTGAAATGAAGCCATTGATGCAAGAGGTTGGTGAAAAGAAGGAGAGAAAAGAGAGATTTCCATTGTTGCTTCCATTGTAAGAAAGTGTGGAATCCTCCAATATACACCAATTCTGATCAGTTTTCTTCTTCATCCATCATCCATTGAAGATTGTGAGTGGGAACAAGCAAGCTTAGAGGCATGTCCATGGAAGATCAAGGCACTAGGGTTTGAAATGGCAAGATTCATAGCAGGATCCAATTTCACAATTCAAGCACTCATCACCATTATTGTTGCAAACAGAAAGTTTCTCATCAATTAGAGATCATCCTCGAAGGGTTTCAAGCATTGGATCCACCTGCAACTACCTCTACCATAGCTGCTAAGCAGGTTGGTGATCTTCTTCTTATCTCTATGATTAGGTGTTACTAGGTCAGATCATTGGTGTAGGATTGTTAGGGTTAGGAAGATGAACATGTACCCTCTCTATTTTGGCCATTAGAGGTAGTTTGATTCATGGTGATGAATCTTTCTTTATCAATAACTCCTGAATTATGGCAAGATAATGTTAGATATTTGGCTCAGAATACTCACCATAACCTATAGATCATTCTGGGGTAATTTGAGCGAGAACTATCATCATGCACATCAGGTGTAAGTCAGTGGTACCATGATCTTCCAGCTATCGAGCTCGCTTATGCAATGAGTTTCAGCAAAATCTAGGGTTAGGATCTTGTAGAGGGTGAAGAGTAGAGCAGTTTTGGTCTTAAGGTCGTGGCGTTTGGTTGAGGGAGGAAAGAGAACGAGGGACTTGAAGGTTCGTGCATGGCTATGAATTCTGCAAACCCTAGGTCTGATTTGGAGAAGACGACACACTAGCCGTTGGATTGTTTCCATTATTTGACCATTTCATCTAATCGTGTGGCCATTATTTGAAGAGAGAAACGGAGGGAAATCTCTGAGTGAAACGATGCGTTTCACTAATTGCATCAGCGTGGGCCTTGGACTCATATTGATATCCCCACCACCTCTTTGATAGGCCCAAGGGAATGAACTTGTTTCAGTTACTTTCTGCACCGTGACTTTAATCTTTTCTTTTATATTTTTAATTGAATTTCTGATGCTTCGTGGGCCTTGCCATAATTATATTCGCGCCCCCCATTTTATGGCCCAGCTGAGATTTGAACTAGGCGTGTATGCTATTCAGACCCCCTCCCCCTTTTATTCCCATTTTTGTGATTTTATTTTCTTTATATTTTTTCTCACCTTTAAAAAATCATAAAAAAATGGAAAATGGCTTGTTTTAATTGGTTCTTTTTTCTCTAGGTCAACAATCCTGTCTAGACAAATATTAAATAATAAAAATAGACTTTTATTTTGTTTTACTATTTTTTGTGTATTTTTCTTGTAAATAGCATTTTAATGGATTTAGTTTGATACTTAAAATTGTTGATTTTTGTTCTAATAGCTCCCTTTAGCTTTAGGGCTCATTCTTTTTAGAGTGATTAGTGTAGGACTTAAACTTGAATATAGGATTTAATTCATATTTTTAGGATTAAATTTTAGGTGATTTGATTAGGTGTGGTTAGTGATCAAAATTAGGGTTTTAGATGGGTATATGTGAGATAGATTAATTCTTTTAGGGATGTTGATTTGATTTTGGGGTATGGGACTATAGGGGTTATGGGTATAGGGTAGACCCCTTAGAAAATATTAGGATTCCCCTACTGCTATTAGTATATTGCTCATATTTGGTTGACTGTGTGGTGTGCCCTCTTTAGGGTTACTTTTTGTCTGTGTGGGGTGTTGGGTTGTTTGGGATTTGGGGAGAGCTGAAGACCTGTAATGGTGAAGTCCATTTGAAGATCAATGATTGAAGACCAACTTCCAGAGTTGATGAGGAGAGTCTCTTGCTGGCAGCTGTTGAAGTTTGTAGGATTTAGGAGTTAGGCAGAGCCCTAGAGTAGACAACTTGATTCTCAAACGTGGAAGGTCTTGATTGCCTTCATTCTTCTCTGTGATGCAGAGTCTCTCTAAGACACTCACCCCCTTCCTTTGGAAGGCTTGGTGCTAATGTCTAAGGGATAGAACTCTTGAGAGAAATATTCTTTGTGTTGATAGCAGTTTGTTTGCCACCTTTGGTGGTCAACTAATTGCTTAACACCCGGTTTATTCTTGTGGGTGATTCCTCAGCTTGGAGGTTAGGACTTGAAGAAAAGCCATTGGGAGATTGAATATTAAAGACTGATGCTTGCTTGAAGCCTGAAGATGACTTGAAGCCAGATGCTGATGAAGATTGCTTTGCTGTTTAGCCTTTGCTGTTTTAATTTTGATGTATTGTGTGAATTTCCCGGATTGTATTGTTTGCTGTTTAACTTGCTGGGTTGAAAGTGAAGTCTGTTCACTTTTGCCTATTGTTTTCTAGGTTCGAGGTTGAGTGGGACTCCCTTGCCTCGCTTGTATTGTTGCATCCATGCATTTTACTGCTTTATTGTATATATCTGCTGTTTCTGTTTTCATCTATTCCCGTAGGATCTCTGTTTCTCTCCGCGCAAGAGATGAGCATGATAGACATTAGGTGTTAACCCATGCATGATAACATTAGGGTAGATTTTTATCCCCTTTGTGACCCTAGGATTTGTAGAGTGTCATCTCTTCTTCCTTTAAACAGCAGAAAAACATTAATAAAGGTTATAACAGAGATTAATTCATTTCTTCCGTCAAAAGATTTGAACAAACATCAACCTTTTTGCAATAAGAAAACCCTTGTTTAAGGTGAGATTTTTCATAAAAGACACTTAAACAGCTTGTGTCGGGCGTAGCCCGAACTACGTTTGCTCTGATCTTCCATGCTGTGTGGAAGTACGTAGGCATGGGATGCGATGTCCTAGCGAGCAACCTTCACCCATCTTCCCCCGTAGTTAGGCGAACTACGTTGACTCTGATTTCTCGTTCCAGGCGGGAATACGTAGGCATAAAGTGCGATGCTTTGCCGAGTCATGTTTTCTTTTCTTTTCAGACCTCATCCTTTAGTTTAGATAGAAATGTAATCCGTACAAACCAAACAAGCGTGGATCCCATCGAGTACGATGGACGTGAGGGGTGCTAATACCTTTCCCTTGCGTAACCAACTCCCGAACCCAGGTTTTGGTTGCGATGACCATACCTTTTCCCGTTTTTTGCGAGGTTTACTTCGAGCGTTTCCTTTCCCTCCGTTGGGATAAATAACGCACGGTGGCGACTCTTCTGTCAGCCGGCGCCGATTTTCGCAGTAGCGACATCACCCAGTCAGGTTCAAGCCGTTTGAATAGGGGCAGCTGTTGCACCCCAAAATTTGACCAACATTTCTTTACCTAGCTTATGGTTCATTTCATTCACATTAGCATTATCATTTGCATTCCATTGACATGTATCCAGGAGATCAAGAGGTATGACTACCAATCAAGAGCTATACAAGACTATGAAGCTAGCCAAGAAGGTTATTCAAGTGCCCAAGGGTTGATATCCTTGTCAGAGAAGTTAGAAGATCCCCAAAGAGAATGGTTGAAGCCAAGTGTGTAGATCTCCTAACTTGAGAGTTGTGGGAAGTCATCAGATGATTCTGAAGCCATGAAGTTAGCCTTAAAGCCTTGAGAGAGCTTATGAGATGTCTTGAAATCCATCATGAGGCCTAGAGAGGTCATTGTGCAAGATTAAGAAGACTCAGCCATGAGTGGTGTAATTAGGGTTTGACTGGGTCAACCCTAGGTCAACTGATGATTTGGAGAGGGTTGAGACCTGATGCAAGAGCCATGTGATCATGGATTGATGAATTGAGAGGTTATAAGGATGATTCCAAGGTCAACTCATTATGATTGAAGAGTTTGAGAAGTTTCAAGCTAGGGTTGCTAAGGCTTGACAGTGTAAAATCCCCTAGTTTGACCCCTATCTTCAGGGAAGTTTAGCCCAAGATGTGATTGTCATCTCATCTTTCCCCCAACATGAATGTTGTATAGCTTTCTCTTATCTTTAATTTGAGTACTAGAAGTCCTTGATAGGATTTGTAGAGCTCAATTTATGACTTTGACAAGTTACAGGTCATCTGAGGTATGTCAATCTGGGGCCTTGAAAGTTACCCAACTTGCATCAAGCTTTTGCCCAAGAAGGATGATTCCTATGGAATTTTGGTCAACATGAATGTTGTTCCTTATTTCTTAGCTTTCTATAGAGTACTAGAAGTCCTTGATAGGATTTGTAGAACTCATGTTATGGCTTTGACAAGTCAAGGGCATTTTGGTCATTTGGAGATTACAGGTCATTTCAACCATAAGGCCATAACTCCTACTTCCAAGCTTCAAATGGAAAAATCTTCAACATCAAACTTGTTCAAAATGATGTTTTAAGGCTAGTAAGGAGATCATGAGATGATGGAAAGGCTTGTAGCTCAAAGTTGCAAAAATGACCTAAAATAAGGGCATAAGTTTAATAAACCAAAGTTGGAAATTGAAATTTTCAACCTACACATCCAAACCATGGCATGTAATATATCATTTTGACTCTAGAAAACATTCTAAGAACATTGGTTTAGCCACATTTTTGAGTTGAGATTCAATTTGTGGACTTGCTTTGAAAAGCACTTGCTTGCATATTAAGTAACATGTGCATAACTTAAAATCAAGGCATGAGCAAGGCCCTTGGCAAGCTAAACTCTTCCAAAATGTCACTAGGGGAGAAATTGAAAGAGATTGGGATGGTTTTCAAGCTGCAAACAGAATTGGGCATAGCATGAGATGTGTTTGAAAATCTCATGACATGAGAAGTGGAAATTCTCATTAGAAGGATCTAGAGGATTCTAGATCATCCAAACATCATCTATATAAGGAATAGAGTTGATCCATTGAAGAGGTTGGTGATCATTGAAGGAGAGAGCATAGTTTGAGATTGAAATTTCATAGCTTGCAAGTGCAATCGGTTTCACCAAATTCTCCACTTTCCTTCCATTTTCTTGATTGATACTTCTTCCATGGATGTCAAGGAGTGATTCCAGATCATTATCAAGAAGAATTGGTGGCTAGATCGTGTATGAGCAAGTGATTTTCAGCACCTGCAACTCACCATCGGGTTTCAAGATTCAAGCACTTTCAAGTGGTTCTTTTGCATACAGAAGCAAGAAGGAGGTTCACTGATCGTGTCTGCAAGATTGTAGAGCTCGAATTGGAGGTTTAGGGCATCTGTTCATCCAAGATTTTCAGGTTGGTAACTTTCTTCCCCTAGCATGATTTAGGTAGAATTAAGTTGAATTAAGGTATTAGATCTATTGTAGAATGGTGTAGGATGGATTTCAGATAGCTAATTTGATAATTAGTGACAAAATAGGGGAATCACCATTTTCGGTTGAGATTTGGATATGGTGAATCTTGAGGTTTCAGAGGAAACTAAGGGTATGGTTGAATTCGTGGCAAGATTTGGGATGAGTTTCATGTTTTGACCATTTGCAATGGAGGCCTATAAAGAGAACTAGGGTTGAGGAAGATGATCGGAGCTCCACCGGTGGTGGCCGGAGCTGGGCGCGAGTTGCAGGGGTTTGAAATGGAGAAGATGACTCTGGGACCCTTGGATCTTGGTTGGACTTTGACTGAGGAAGCAATCCAATGGCCACGTTCTAATCTCAGCTTGTGAAGGAGTTCTGAAGGAAACGCTGCGTTTCATTTATTTGTTGTGCTGGGCTTAGTGAACTAGGCGCTATCCACACCCCCCTGATGGCCCAACCAATTGTTTAAACTGGTTCTGATTACTATCCACACCGCGCGTTTATTGTTTTATTTGGATTTTCTTTTATTTTTTTCATTTTGTTCATGATTCTTGAAAAATTCATAATAAATTGAAAATTAATCCAATTAAACCCATTCTTTTTGCATCTTACTCAGGATTGAGTCTAGTATTTTTTAGAGAAAAAATATTTTCGTTTCATGTATTTTCTGATTTAATGGGAATTTTATATTTTAATTGATATTAAAATGGTTATGTTTGATACATATTTTTGTTGAATTTTGTATGATCTCATGGTGATGATTTTGAGCCTAATTTTTGGTGTGTGATTAGGATAGACATGTATGATCCCATAGTATTTTTATCACATTTTTGTGATGAAAATAGGTGTGCTTTCTAGATTGATATTTAGATGCTTCCTTTTAGGGTTTAGGTTTGATACCTTAGAATGTAGGATTTAGTTCTAGGTCTAATTTGATGATTTGATCTTTGAAATTAATGTGGTAGAGTCATGATTGACCTAGGTTCCCATAGATATTTTTGTAATATTTTACAATTTATTTTAGTATTTTAGTTAGGACTAACTTTAGTACTAGGTTTTAGGTGATCCTAACTTACTATTTCAACTAGTTTAATTTCCTTAGTCCCCTTAGATTAGGGTTTGTGCTTGGTTTGCCTTTGGTTGAGATTGAAGACAAGTTGAAGACAAGGTGAGGATGCTTGAAGTTGCTTGAAGTTGCTTGGAGTTTTTGGATTTGCTTATGCCTGAAGGTGTCTGATGAAGTTTTAGGAGATAGGACATAGGGAGAGCCTTATAGTTAGAATGATTTCTTTCACAAATGTGGAAAGCATCTTATGCTTCCATTCCTCCCAATGACTAAAAGTCATTCTCAGATATTCACATCCCTCCTTTGGAAGGATGAGTGGCTTTATCTGGGAAGTAGAACTTTGAGGGAACCAGTCTCTCATAATGATGAACCCTTATAGGCTTCCTTTGGTTGTCAGTAAGCAGTTTATCATTTCCTCTCACTCTGTTAAATCAATTATCTTCTGGTTTGAGTATCTTGAAAGATGTTGGGCTTGAGTTTGAAGATGAGGACTTCACTGAAGAGTATGGAAGAGGATGATTCCTTGAGCATTGCCATTGCAGTTGAAGCTGGAAGAGCAAGAAGAGCAAGTTGATACTTGAAGATCCAATGGAGATTGAATGAAGAGCTGAGGCTTGAAAGAAAAGTGAATAGTGAAGGTGACACTTCTAAGTGATTGAAGACTACTCTGAGAAGCTGAAGCTTGTAGGAGAAGAAAACCAAGTTGATACTGGTAAAGCAAAGAGAGCTGAAGCCAGAAGAATAAGTTGATACTTATGAAGAGGATTCAATTGAGATTGAGTGTAGAGCTGAGGCTTGAAGAACAAAAGGATAAGTTGACACTTACACTGATGATTGGAGAGCCTGAAGGAATCAAGTTGATACTTGTAGTTAAGAGTGAAGCCTGAAGGTGGAATTGACTGAGGAGCTGAAGCTTGAAGAAGAAGATTAAGTTGACACTTATGTTTGGTGGATTGAAACCTGGAGAAGCAAGTTGATACTCGCCAGTGAAGCTGATAGCTTTGAAGGGTGATGGAAGTATGAAGACTGGATTGCTGTTGGAAGAGCTGAGGCTTGGAATTAAGGGAGGGGTTGATATGCTTTCTTGTCTGTTTTTCTGTATTGATGTGCCTTGTTTGACTTGCTTGATGCATTAGAATAAGTCCATGACTAGACTGACTTTAATCTAGGAGCATGATTGCACTAGAGGTTGGGGTTTCCCCCTCTGCTTGTATTGTTACTGTATGGCTTTGCTTGCAGGTATTCGGTAGAGCCCAGCTCCCTTGCCCATGTGGTTTATTTTTCTTGATAGCATTCCATTTTATCTGTATGATTACAGTTATTCATATCTGGCTTGAGGTTGAGATGAGCTTGTGGAGGCTGCTGCCCCACACACATTTCCTCCCTCACTTGCATTGCATGCATTTTACAGTCGTTTACTGTTTACTGTTTAAGCTGATGCTTTATCTATTTCTATTTATCATTGACATGATCCCCTAGGAATCTCATTTCCTTTGATAAGGAAGTGATGATAGAACTGTAGGTTGAAACCTATGCATGATAACTTCTAGGAGTTCCCTGTTTCAAACTTCAACTATAGGATGAATCCTTGGCATGACAACAGTAGGACTTGATAGTCTCCCTGTAGTCCAGCCTGTTCTCTCTTCTCATCTCAAAACAGCTTAAAATACAGTAATCATGAATGACTTCTTTCGTACGTTACGAGCCTTAAGCTATCTGAGAAAGGATTGTTGGAGAGTTTCTTTTCAACAGTCTGGATGTTTAGTATGGTACCCTTTGGGTGACATGTGATGCATTCGCTCTCAGGTCATAGTCTTTAGTGCGATTGAAATTGCAAACACAATAAAAAACACTTCTTTCGTAAAAGACAGAAAACAAACTTCAAACCTTTTTGCCCCGTGGGCCCGTAAGTCAAAGGAAAGCTTTTCTGAAGAAAAGAGTGTCGTTAAACTTCAGCGCCAACGCAAACAGGCTTTGTCCCTAACTGCTGGAACTGCTGTTTAACCCTACTCGATAAAACAGATGAATCTGAATCCCCGTAATCCGTAGTAGCCCGAACTACGTAAGCTCTGATCTCTCAAGCCTGTTGAGAGTACGTAGGCACAATACTGAAGTATTGGCGAGCCACCTTCCCCATAACCCGTCGTAGGCCGAACTACGTTGACTCTGATTTCTCATTCTCTGATGAGAATACGTAGGCATAAAGCGCGACGCTTTGCCGAGTCATTTTTCTTTTCTTTTTAAGCCAGCCTTGATAGGTAGATAGATAAACCAACTCGTCCAGTAAACACAACAAGCATGGATCCCGTCGAGTACGACGGACGTGGGGGGTGCTAATACCTTCCCCTTGCGTAACCGACTCCCGAACCCAGACAACAGTTGCGATGACCTTGTCTTATACCTTTTTCGTCAGGTTTTTCCGATCGTTTCCTTTCCCGCTCTGAGGGATAAATAACGAAAGGTGGCGACTCTTCTGTTTTTCCGGCACCTTATTTTCGCGGAAGCGACACTAACTAACCAAAGAATTTGAAAATAGGTAACAAGTACCACTATTACTTTTCCTATCCGATTTGCACCCGGCAAAATCGGAATCGGAGAAGCCTCCCAACGAGCAATCATTTCCTTTGGAATACCATAGCCCATACTTCAGAGTACCGGATAGGTAGCGAAGTATACGCTTAAAAGCTTTTAAATTGGATTCCTTAGGAGCTGATTGATATCGAGCACACATGCACACGCTAAACATAATGTCGGGTCTAGATGCGGTAAGATAAAGAAGTGAACCAATCATACCTCGATACCTTTTTACCTCTACATCCTTACCACTTTCATATTTATTCAAGTTTACGCATGTAGGCATAGGTGTGTCTATGGCTTTGGAGTTTGCCATGTCAAATCTCTTGAGAAGTTCTAAACAGTACTTCGTTTGACTCACAAATGTTCCTTCCTCAAGCTGTTTAATTTGTAATCCGAAAAAGTATGTGAGTTCTCCCATCATACTCATCTCGAACTTCCCCTGCATAAGGTTAGAAAACTCTCTCACGAGATTCATGTTAGTTGACCCAAATATAATATCATCAACATATATTTGTACCAAAATCAAATGCTTTCCTTGATGCTTAATAAAAAGAGTTGTGTCCACTTTGCCTCTTGAATACCCTTGATTAAGTAAAAACTTGCTTAGGCGCTCATAACAAGCCCTAGGGGCTTGCTTTAGTCCATACAAGGTTCTTTCTAATTTGTAAACGTGATCGGGATATTCATGAGACTCAAAACTCGAAGGTTGTGCAACATAAACTTCTTCATTAATGTAACTGTTAAGGAATGCACTCTTAACATCCAGTTGAAATAGCTTAAAGTTTTTCGCACAAGCGAAGGCAAGCAAAAGGTGTATAGCCTTGAGTCGGGAAACCGGTGCATAAGTATCCTCATAGTCGATGCCTTCCTCTTGGTTATACCCTTGCGCGACTAAACGCGCCTTGTTTCGGGTTATTACCCCGTTTTCGTCCAACTTGTTCCTAAATACCCATCAGGTGCCGATTACTCGATGACCTCGCGGATGAGGGACAAGGTCCCAAACCTCGTTTCTCTTGAACTGATTAAGTTCCTCTTGCATGGATAAAAACCAGTGCTCATCGAGTAAGGCGTCTTTAGGGTTTTTAGGTTCCATTTGTGAAATGAAAGCGAAGTGATAACAGAAATTACTTATCTGAGATCGAGTTGTAACTCCTTTTGAGATATCACCAAGGATGTTGTCGATTTGATGGTCTTTGGAAGACTTCCAAGCTGGAGGGAGATCATCTTTCGTAGACAGATGAACTTCCTCGGTTTCCTCATGGCGGTCATCTTTCTCCTCCTCAATTTTAGCTTGGTCGGGTTGATCAATTCCCAGTTCGGCACCTTTGAGTATGTCTTCTGTAGATGTACCTGCACCATGAACAACATTACCTTTTCCGACGTCTCTCGGATAAGATTCATCAAAAGTTACATGCACAGACTCTTCGACTGTAAGTAATCTCTTATTGTAAATTCTATAGGTTTTACTTGACTGAGAGTATCCGAGGAAGATACCTTTGTCAGCCTTGGAATCAAACTTGCCTAAGTTTTCCTTTCCATTATTCAACACAAAACATTTGCAACCAAAAACATGTAGGTGAGATACATTTGGCTCGCGCCCTTTCAAAAGTTCATACGGTGTTTTGTTTAAGATGGGGCGGATGAGCACCCTATTTAAAACATAGCATGCCGTGCTTATGGTGTCGACCCAAAAATATTTCGGTAATCCACTTTCATTGATCATGGTTCTCCCCAACTCTTCTAAAATACGATTTTTGTGCTCCACAACCCCATTTTGTTGAGGAGTACGTGGAGCGGAGAAGTTGTGACTAATTCCATGATTACCGCAATATTCTTCAAATAAATGGTTCTCAAACTCACCTCCATGGTCACTTCTAATTGACACAATGTTTGTGTTTAATTTATTTTGGGAAAGCTTAGCAAACCTTTCAAAGGCGGCGAATGTATCGCTCTGGCTAGCCAAAAAGATAGTCCAAGAGAATCTAGAGAAATCATCCACTATTACGAAACCGTAATAGTTTCCACCTAGGCTTTTAATTCTAGATGGCCCAAATAAGTCCATATGGAGAAGCTCGAGAGGTCTCGTAGTTGAAACAATATTTTTGGATTTAAAAGAGATCCTCGTTTGCTTTCCTATTTGACAAGCGTCACAAAGGTGATCCTTGATAAATTTTATTTTAGGGAGACCTAGGACTAGATCTTTGGATACTACCTTGTTGAGAAAGTCAAAGTTAACATGTGTTAAACGTCTATGCCATAACCACGAGTCTTCATTCATTGTCATGAGACATTTGTCACTTGTTAATGATACTTCATTCAAGTCTAGCATATAGACATTATTTACTCTTAGGCCATTAAACATACTCTTCTTTTCATCATTATGCATAATTTTGCAACACTCTTTTGAAAATGATACATTGTATCCTTTGTCGCATAATTGGCTAATGCTAATTAGATTATGTTTAAGACCCTCGACAAGCAATACGTCAGATATAGTAGTGGAAGAAGGGTTACCTACACTACCTTTACCAAGTATTGCACCGCGGTTGTTATCTCCATAGGTTACATACCCCCTTCTTCTTTGCCACAAAGTCGATGAAGAGAGATATGTCTCCTGTCATGTGTCTTGAGCATCCACTATCGAGAATCCATCTTCTCTCGGTGTTCTCAAGACATTTTACCTATGGAAAAGCAATTAACAAGAGGAGGTACCCAATGGCTTATTGGGTCCTAAGTCGTGAGTAACAAAATGGACGCATTTGGGCAACCATTGATAAATTCCTTTAGGAACTAGAAATCTCCTAAAACGGCACTTAGCAATGGAATGACCTTTCTTGCAACAATATAGACAAGAAAAATTAACTTTTGAATTGCCTTTGCTATCTTGATCCCTTATAACATATTTGTATTTTTGATATGGATTCACCATACTTTTTCTAAAATCAGATTTATTGATAGCAAAAGTAATTTTGGGCTCAAGAGCCTTGTTAAGTTTGGCATTTAGGGTTCTAACTTCATTTTGCCAAATGTAACCAGTGTCACACCCAAAGTTAATTATTCTACTTCTAAGGTCCTCACAACCTGATTTAGTACTTTCCACTATGGAAGCTTTAAGTGCCTCGAGTTTTCTTTTGGACTCATGAATATTTTGTTCTAAGTGAACAAAAAATTTTATTCGAGGCAAGCCTTTTAAAGGCTTCTTTAGCTTCACAATGCAAAGTATTAAATGCAACTTGTAATTCGAAATGAGACATGTTTGAAGAATTATCATATTTAGCATGTCGTACCTGTTTTTTCTTGTTCTTTTGGTGAGCGGAAAGACACAAATTCATGGATTCTTTTTCATCACTTGAGCTTTCTTCCTCGGAGGAGTCACTATCGCTTTCCCAAGCTATATATGCTCTCCTTGGCTTTGATTTCTTCTTATGTGATTTACTTGATTCTTTCTCCTTGCCCTTTTTGTTTAAAGGACAATCCGGTTTATAGTGTCCGGTCTTCCCGCAGGTATAACATGATCCTCTAGTTTTATTCCCCTTGGTGTCATCATTTCTAGAGTACCTAGATTGCTTTCGGAAGTTGACAAGGTTCTTCTCGGAGTGTTGGATGTCGTTCTTTTCACGTAGCAGTTGTAACGCTTTACGAACAGCCTCATATCCTCACTCTTGTCATCTTCTTCATCGTCACTCGATGAATAATCACTATGCTCCTTAGATTTAGACTTTGAGGAGGAAGTCTTGAGAGCAATAGATTTCTTTTCAACTATCTTTGTTCTGTCCTTCTTTTCTTTCTTTTCATGTTGCTCTAGGCTTAGAAGCACTTGTCCGTGCTCTTGCAGCTTTCCAAACAATGTTGTTAAATCCAAAATTATGAGGCTGTTAGCTTCCTTGACGGCGGTTACCTTCGGCTGCCATTCCCTGTTAAGACATCTCAAAATTTTGTTAGTAGCAACATCATTGGCCACTGGTCTACCTAATGAATGCAATCTATTGATGAGATGAGTGAGTCTCTTTTGCATCTCTGCAATGGTTTCCCCTTGCTCCATGTAAAAGAGGTCAAACTCTTGTGTTAGTGTGTTGATTCTAGCTAGCTTAACATCATTAGTCCCCTCATGGGCGACTTGCAATGAGTCCCACATAGCTTTTGCCGTAAGACAATGAGAAACCCGATAATATTCATCAACTCCTAATGAAGAGATCAAAATATTCTTGGCTTTCCAATCATAGCTATATTTATTTTCATCATCATCAGTCCATTGTGCTTCGGGCTTAGGCACAATCTCATTATTCGTATTGGTCATAGTTATTTCCATTGGACCATTGAGAATAACATTCCATACTTTTCTATCTATGGAATTTATGTGCACCCGCATACAGCCCTTCCAATAACTATAGTTTTCTCCATTAAAAATGGGAGCTCTATTATAAGCCCCTTTAGGTTCGTTAGCCATTATCTATCAAAGTTATACTTGAAGCACGAAGTGAACCGGTGCTCCTGATACCACTTTGTTGTACCCCAAAATTTGCCCAACCTTTTCTTAACTTGGTTTATGTTTCATTTCATTTTGTTCTAGCATTTGCATTGCATAGCATGTTTCATTGAACAAGGGATCAAGAGGTTGTGATTAGCAGAGGAAGTCTTCTCAAAGTGTTGAGCCTATGCAAGGGGTTTTACTCAAGTTTCAATGGTCATCAGGTCATCCTCAAGAGGTCAATAGTCTTGTGAAAGGATGGATGGATGTATGTGGGTCAGCTCCTAACTTGGAGGCCAGTTGAAGAGCATTAGAGGATTGTGAATACATTATTATGGATATAAGATGTTGAGAGAGCTCATTGAGTTCTTTGAGAGCCATTTGGAGCTTATTCAAGTTGTTGGGTGAGTTGGAAGAAGCCACAGTCAAGAGTGTTGCATCTAGGGATTTCATCGGGTAAATCCTCAATTAACTGTGGAATTGAAGGAGGTTAAAACTCAATTCCAAGTCTCTATGGTCATGGGATGTTATGTTGAGATGTATAATATATCATTTCAAGATCAATTCATCAAGGATCAAGAGTGTGAGAAGTTACTAAATTAGGGTTCTCAGTGTAAAATCCCCTGTTTAGTCCCTAACTTCAAGACCACCTATCTCAAGATATAAGTCTCATCTCAACATTTGACCAACATGAAACTTGAAGAGCATGTTCTTAGCTTTATTTTGAGTACTATAAGTCCTTGATTGGATTTATAGAACTCAAGTTATGATGTAGACAAGTTACAGGTCATCAGATGAATGTGATTTTGGTCAACAAAGGTCAACCAACTTCCAATCCATTTTTGACCTAGAAGGATGTCTCTCCTCATCTTTTGGCCAAGACAAAAGTTGTAGAGAATGGTCTTAGATTTCCAAAGAGTACTAGAAGTCTTTCATCTGATTTGTAGAACTCAAGTTATGAGGCTTGCAAGTCAAGGGTATTCTGGGAAAGTGAGATTATAGGTCATAAAATTATAGGACCGTTTCACCAACTTGCACACTTCAAATGAAAATATTTTCAACATGAAACTTGCTCCAAATAGGGCCATTTGCATTACAAAATCATCTCTTTTCATGGTTGGAGCTTGGATTGAAGAATTGGTGTTTGAGTTTTTCATAAAGGAAGCTTAAAATGAGAAAATTGGAATTAATTCATTTGAGATCATTTTGAACCAAATTTATGCATATTTTGAGTGCAAATGATGTTCTAAATATAATGCCAAGTTTTATTTTGCAATTTGAGTTCATTTCATTGGTCATTTCCATGGTTTCTTCACCATGAAGTAACAAATGGGAAATCCACCATAGAATCAAAACAAGGCTCAATTGCTGGCCCTTCAATCAACTCAGGCCTTGTGCAAATGATTTGGAACAAATTTGAGTCTGGTGCAGTGGATAGAACACGAGTATGGCAAGCAAAAAAGTGGAGAAAAATTGAATTGGCAATTGGGCTTTAGGGCATGAAATAAGGCTCCATTTGCATCTGAATCCAATACATAAAAGGTTAGTAAACTTCCCAAACCCTCAGAGCTCGATTTGGTGGTGAAATTGCAGAAATAACAACTTGAAAAAGCAAGAGAAAGGTGAAATTAGGTTTTGGAGATTTGGCCATTCTCAAGTGAAATTGAGCATACCAAGAGCTTTATTTAAGTGTTTGGAACGATTCTGGGTGATTTTCTTGAAGGTTCAGCCAAAGACAAGACTCAGTGGAGGTTCTCCACTAGGTAATCTTGAAATCACCATATCTCTCTATTTATGCCACGACTCTTTGCCATTTTTGCATATTTGAGACATAGGAATCATGAAGACCATTAACAAGTAAAATGAACTGGAATTTGAGTTGATTTCTGTTTGGAGCACAAAACTTGTTGTTTGTATTTTGGCTTGTTCTTGAGTTTTTAGAGTAATTGGACTATGGATTTAAACTCTACATGAAGTGTAGATGAATTCTGGACACTTTTGTTGGTTGATTTTGAGTTTTACAGTTTATGCACATTTTCTATTTGTCTTCGATTTGCTTTGTATGTTGCTCAAACATGAAAACCAAGGTTGGATTTGAGTTCCTCGTAAGGAGATGATGGATTTTGACTATTAGTTTGTCATTTTTGGTGAAGTTTTGATAACTGTGTTTTGGTTGCTACTGTTCATGGTGGATGTTAGGCCGGAAAAGATGACCGGAAGGGATCTCCGGCCTCCGTCTGTTTCCATTGGACTTGGTTGACTTCTCATTGGAGAAGATGATGTTCTGGCCATTAGATGCGTGTACTTTTTGTTTGGACGTTCATGATTAAGACACACACTACATCTCCTTTAACCACGCGCACATGATCACGTTTGAATTCTTATTAATGTGCTGGCGCTTTATGATCCACATGATCTGATTACTATTTAATCAGACAGCCCTGGTTGATTTCCACGCTGGTCCTTCTGTTGACCAGCCTTAGTGGATCATTATTTGAACCCTTATTTCTTTTGGGCGCCTTGGGCCTCAGTTGCTGTTTGTGCCCCCCTTTGGGCCCAGCCTGGTTTTTGAACTGTTTTTTATTGCTTTTTGCACCGTCTGTTTGATTATTTTATTTTTATTTTCATTTTATTTTTGTTTATCATCTGTTCACATTTAAATCATTTTTAAATACTTCCAATTATCCAAAAAAATCACAAAAATATTTTTTAGACACATTGAGATGTCTTTTAATTTTAGAATTTTTTTTTTTGATTTACTTTTCAATTAAAATTGGATTTAAATATTGGAAGTGTATTAATTGATTTAAATTGTGACATTGTGTGATCTTTTATTTGTTTCTCTCATTTCCTTTGGGTCCAATGACTAAAATTAAATCCTCATATCCATGATGAGTTGATTAAATTTTGAGGACCATTTTGCCCCTGGTTGGTTGACTTTAGGGTTGACTTTGGTGGCTTTTCTTTTGACCCTCGATTCTCCCATTTCAAAGTGGTACATCTTTAATATTTTGTTCTTTTGATGGTGCTTTGAGGGGATATTGGCTTTGTGCTTTTGGCTTATGTTTGCCAACTTGTTTAGCTTTCTAGTGCATTTTATTTGGTAATTTTTGAGTCTTTTTCCTAATTTTGAGATGACTTGCAAGTTAGGTCATTTCATAAGGTGGCTCATACAAGTGCATGACCTAGTTTGAATTGGAAATGACCTTTGTGGATCCATTCAACTCTCAACCATTCTTGTTTCACAAAGTAGACATGTTGAGCTTGTTTTATGTTCATTTTTAGGTTAAAATTGTGTTCATTGTTTGTTGATTGATGCATTGCTTTGTAGGCTTTCCACTTGTGCTTTAAGTCTTGAATGTGTGTGAGACTTTGGCCTTTCTCCTTGCCTCTTCTTGCATCTCTTTGGTGTGTTTGTGATTTTTATCTTGAGCACTCTCTTCTTTCATATTCTCTTCTGTCCTATGAATTTGGAATGTTATTTAAGGTAGCTTGGTCCCTCCTTAGGAGGAACTTGAAGCTTACCTAAAGTAATGAATCCATGAGGACTTTTCCTAGTGACTTTGTCACACTTGTTTGTTTGCTTTTGATGCATCTCTTTCTCTTTTCTCTTTGCATCCTCATATGCATGCTTGGTTGAGATGAGTTTGTGGTGGATACTGCCCCACACATATTTTCCTCCCACCTTCATCCTACTTGTGCATTCCATGTATGCATTCTCTTATTTGCATGTTTCCATTGTTATTTCTTCTTCTTCTTTTGTCTTCCTTCCCTCAGGATTTCTAATCTCTCTTGTTCAAGAGAGGTTATGATAGACATTAGGGTTATAACCATGCATGATAACATTAGGTAGATATTTCCCTTTTGTAATCCCAACTTTAGGAGCACTTTGCATGACAACTTCTAGAGTTTGGTCTAGTCCCCCCTTTAGTTTGTCCCTTTCTCTTCTCATCTTCAAACAACTTCAATCCACTTAATAAAGATAATGGATGTTGTGCCATGAGCCTTATACTTGGGAAATGGTGATTGAGTGGCTACCTCTCAATTTCCTAGAGTGTTTAGTATACGTCCTTAGGACGATATGCGACGCATTCGATCCTAGGTTTTAGACTTTAGTACAACATACATTATGAACACTCAAAATTCAAAACACTTCTTCTCTAAAAAACACAAAATCACTTCAAACTTTTTTTATCCTTCGGGATCTTAATCAGGAAAACCTTTTCATAAACAAGAGTGTTGTTAACTTTCAGTTCTATCGCAAACGGTAACGATTAAGTCTCCAATGGTTGAGCTGCATACACCAACTGCTAGAACTACTTGTTAACCCTACTCGGGCCTAAAACTTTTGAACAACCTGTGTTCTCTTAAGCCCGAACTACGTTTGCTCTGATCTTTCATACCATATGAAAGTACGTAGGCATAAGACGCGATGTCTTAGCGAGCAACCTTTCCCCCTTTCTTTACCCGTAGTTAGTCGAACTACGTTGACTCTGACTTTCCCATTGCACGAGGGAGTACGTAGGCACAGAGCGGCGATGCTCTGCCGAGTCAGTCCTTTTTCTTTTTCTTTTGTCCATAAGCCTTTAGCGTAGATAGTTTACACACCTTTTAAATAGACAACACATGCATGGATCCCGTCGAGTACGACGGACGTGAGGGGTGCTCATACCTTCCCCTTGCGTAACCGACTCCCGAACCTAGGACTCGGCAGTGATGACCTCGTCTTTTCTCGTTTTCGTTAGGTTTTTCCGACCGTTTCCTTTCCCTCTATGTGGGATAAATAACGAAAGGTGGCGACTCTTCTGTTTTCCGCCGTTTATTTTTCGCAGTAGCGACAGCTGGCGACTCTGCTGGGGACAAGAATATCCCCTATGCGAGTCAATCCTAGCGCTTGTGTGTTTTCTTTTGGGTGTGTGTATATATGTGCTTTATCTTTATTTACTTCCGCATTTTACTTTCTGCATTGTATCATACTTGCTGTGCTGTGGGGAGGGAAGTTCCATTGAGAGATAAGCCAGACCCGGGCTTGAGTATAAACCTAGTATTAGTAGTGGAGACTAGTGGGTGGACCTGTTTGCTTAGCAGACACAGTTTCCCATGAAATTCATGCTCAGACGAGATTCTCTTTGACGATTTCCTTTCCGATCCTTAGGATACGACTGGAATTTGGATTTGAGGGTTGTCGACTCTAGGGACTGATCATTTGGGATTCAGCTAAGTGAGGCCTCTTCGAGAGTTGATGATGCCAAACCAAAAATGGTGAACGTATCATCATTTCTTGAAAGTTTATGACGCTGATGAACGCATAGGATGTCGAACCTTGTCAGTGGATAGGTCCATACCTGTGAGTGGGTGGGTTATGCAGGAAACTTTGGCCTTCAGACTACCTGGTTCTTTACAGTGTGAACCTGTGTTCATGGTACAAAGGGGTCTTAATGTTAGTGATTTGTCAGTACTAAAGCGCTCAAGCTACAGCACAGCAAGCTTGATCCTCTGTTTGCATTTGCATTTGCATCTTCATTTGCATTTCTTCATTAACATGTATTTATGTTGTAGGTGCATATTTCCCTCCTGATTCTTGTGGTTCTGTTCTTCGTTCTTGACATGGATCCCTTGAAAAGGACAGTTGCTTACAGGTTTCCCACCCCAGATGTCAGTTCTTTGAGAAGTCTAATTACTATGGCTGAAGGGAAGGTGATGGAACAATTTAGAGACGACTAAGGGAGATTGGCCAGATGTGTCTGCAAGCCTTCATCCTTTGAGATCAGTGGTGTCTATACTCTCTTGCAGTTCTACGACGCTCAGTTGAGATGTTTTATCTTTCCGGATTTTGTTTTGGCGCCTACGTTGGAAGAGTATTCTGATATGTTGGGGGTGCCTATCCGTGATCAAATGTCGTTCGTCCACACAAATGCGGAGCCTGATCTGGATAGGCTCGCTGCTATATTACATTTGGACGCTGCAAAGTTAAAGGGGAAGTTAGTTGAGAGGAAAGGAATTTATGGTTTTCTGTTACTTTTTCTTGTTGAGAAAGCTCAGAAGTTTGCTAAGAATGGTTGCTGGATTGTGTTTAGTGCTATTCTGGCTCTTTGCATTTACGACATTGTTTTGTTTCTGAATCTACCGGACTTTGTAGATATGGATGCTTTCTATCTACTGGCCTCAGGGAACCCGGTCCCTACACTCTTAGGAGATGTTTATCATTCTGTGCACCAGAAGAATGAAAACCGAAGGGGAAAGAATGTCTTGTGTTGTGTTTCTTTGCTTAATAGATGGTTGATGAGTCATATGCCTAAGACCGGTCAGTTTGTAGACACTGTTGCTACTTCAGAGTGGTCTGAGAGGATGATGGGTCTGACTGCCAAGGATATTATTTGGTTTGATAGGGACATGCTTGGCACAAACATTATTTCTCGTTGTGGCAGATTTCCTAATGTCCCTTTGGTCGGAAGGAAAGGTTGCGTCAACTATAACCCTTCTCTGTTAGTACGACAGTTCGGATATGCTCTCAGGGACGTTCCAAAGGAAGAGGAGATACATGAATCTCTGTATCTCAAGGGTTTGTTAGAGGGTGATGATTTGATCAGACTTGAACGTGCTTGGAGAAGAATCCATAGGAGAGGCAAAACATTATTGGGGAAGAGCAACAGTCAGGCCTATGACCCCTATGTGGCTTGGATTCATGAGAGGGCCACGAAGTTCTTGATGCCATTTCCTCCAGTGGAACATGTTTTCCCTCCCATGATTGAGGAGCCTACTACGGTGGACATCCAAAGGTATAATCAGGTAGGTCGCAAAAAAGAAGAGTTGTAGAAGACAAACGAAGAGTTATAAAAGGAGATTGCTCAACTCAGAAGTGAGAGGAATGAAGCAACTTATTCTTTGAAGAAGCAACTGAGCTGGTGAACAAGTTGGGTACGGACTTGACTAAGGAGATGAGCGATAGAGAACAGTTGGGTTTAAATATAAATGTTGTTAGTAGTGTGCTTGCTACTAAAAAGAAAGATCTGAATAGAGCCTACTTGCGGATTTCCAAGTTTGAGACTCAATGGAATGCTGCCATGTCCAACAACAAGCAGCGCGAAGACCAGTTGAAGTTGCAGATCAACAAGCTGAAGGCTCAGCTCAGAGCTAAAGATGAAGAGATTTCAAAGGAAGCTTCGCTCAGGAGACATAGTAACTGTAAACTATATGAAGCGCTTGCAACCTTGGAGGAGCATAGAGAGGGAGCTGATGCCAAGAGGCGTAGACTTGAGGAGGTTTTTGGGAAGGAGGACTCGGTCGAGGATCTTCAGTCCACCATCAGTCAGCAGGAGCTGCTTATACGTGGTTTGTTCGCTAGGCCAGACCATTCGGAGACACAGGCGTTGCTGAAGGATTTCCAGTCTCGCCACCCAGCTTGATATTTTCCTTTGTATTCTGTAGCTTAGACTTTTTGTATTGACCATCACCAGACCTGTTGGTTGAGGTCCTTTTCCTGATTTTACTTAATTGATGTTTGTACATTGCCTGTGGGCTTATGTTTGTATATATGAGGGGTTTTTATTCTATGCTTGTTTGTGGGGTTCTCCATCATCTTGGTTGTTATCCCGAAACTAGAATCATGGGGGAAATTTCCCTGTTTCATATATACATGTTTGCATTTAGCATTATTTTGCATTGTAGGTGCATCAGAACTGTTAACCTTATCTTGTTTCTTGTGCTCCACTAGTGTGTTTCAGGATTGCAGATCAGATAACTCACCGGTACGGTACCAGAAGAAACCAGAAAAGACTGATGGATCAGATGCAGGCAGAAATGCAAGATATGAGAGATCGGATGGCAAAGCTGATGGAGGTCATGCAAGGGGTTGCTAGTGGCCAGGTGTCGCTTGCGCGAAAATAAGGTGCCGGCATGACAGAAGAGTCGCCACCTTTCGTTATTTATCCCTCAGAGCGGGAAAGGAAACGATCGGAAAAACCTGACGAATAAGGGTAAGACAAGGTCATCGCAACCATTGTCTGGGTTCGGGAGTCGGTTACGCAAGGGGAAGGTATTAGCACCCCTCACGTCCGTCGTACTCGACGGGATCCTCGCTCGTTTGTTTACTTGGACGGGTTGGTTATAATCTATCTACCTATCAAGGCTGGCTGAAAAAGAAAAGAAAAATGACTCGGCAAAGCGTCGCACTTTATGCCTACGTATTCCCGTCTGGAACGAGAAATCAGAGTCAACGTAGTTCGGCCTACGAAGGATGAAGGGTTGGGAAGGTTGCTCGCCAGGACATCGCGTCCTGTGCCTACGTACTTCCATCTGGAATGAAAGATCAGAGCAAACGTAGTTCGGGAAACTACTGGAAAGAATGGTTCAACTAGGAGGGAGACTATCAAGTCCTACTGTTATCATGCCATGGATTCATCCTATGGTTGAGGTTTGAACAGGGAACTCCTAGATGTTGTCATGCATAGGTTTCAACCTAAAAGTCTATCATCAAATCCTCATCAGAGGAAATGAGAGTCCTAAGGGATCATGTCAATGATACACAGAAACAGACAAAAACATCAGCTTTAACAGTAAAATGCATGCAAATGCAAGTGAGGGAGGAAATGTGTGTGGGGCTTCAGCCTCCACAAGCTCGTCTCGACCTCAAGCCAGTCATGAAATAACAGTAATCATACTGAAAATAATCAACATGCTATCAAGCAATAACAGTAAACTGCAATCACACAGATAAAGGAAATGAAGTGCCAACAGGCAAACAAGACACACATGCTTGAGAAAGAATCACCTGCTCTCTAATCCTAACCCTAATCACAGGACCCTGACCAAATCTAAGCAAAGCTCTCAAGCAAAACCCTAAACAAGAGAAAACATTCCCAGTCTTCAAGCTTCAGAACAAGCTTACCAAAGAAAGGGAGCTAAGCAATCAGACTCATAGTGTCTTCCTCAGGAAAGCACTAAGAGGTGTATACTCAGGAGTCATACCCTATGTGGCTCAACCACTGTGATCAGTTTACATCCCTCCTCAGGAGAAATTAAACTCACAAGCAGGCTCCAACATCACTGGATACTTAGGAAATCCTATCTGAACTAGTGGAACTAAGTGAATAGACTCATAGGACCTTCCTCAGGAAAGTACTAGGAGGCTTCCACTCAGGAGTTGTATCCCATGTGGCTCAACAACATGTGATCAGTTTACATTCCTCCTCAGGAGAAATTAAACTCACAAGTTGGCTCCAACATCATTGGATACTTGAGAAATCCTAGATCAACTAGTGGAACTAAGTGAATAGACCCATAGGACCTTCCTCAGGAAAGTACTAGGAGGCTTCCACTTAGGAGTTGTATCCCATGTGGCTCAACAACATGTGATCAGTTTACATTCCTCCTCAGGAGAAATTAAACTCACAAGTTGGCTCCAACATCATTGGATACTTAAGAAAGAGGTGAGAAGGAAGGATAAAAGTCATTCATAGTGCCTTCCTCAGGAAAGTACCATGAACTTCCTTCAAACTTCAGGCTCTCAAACCTCACAGACAGGAGACAAGACCAGCTCTGGGTCTCTGAATCTTGATCTCCAATCTTCACCTCATGATGCTCTCCATCAATATCTTCAAGGCAACACAAGCCCCTCAGCAAATTCCTCAGAATGAACCTCACAGATGAACAGATAACCCACTGAACAGACCAAATCATCAGGCAACTTCAGAAAATACCTAAAAATACTAAACTAATGGGGAAAAATCTAACAAATATTCACAAGGGTCCTCAACACCTACTCATAACATCTACAAAGGTCTCTACCTAAAAATCAAGATAAAACTCAATCAAAGAAAGGGATTCATCACCTATGCACAATCTAAACCCTAATCAGGAAACCCTAAGTCTACCCTAATTAAACTGATCAAGATTTAATTCTAAAAATCTAGAAAAAATCCTATAGGGAACTATGACTCATCAACTAATTGCACAAAAAAGAATGGGTAAAAAAGATTAAAGGAAAGTACTAAAACAATTCCTACAAAATCACATACCAAATTAAACATACTAAAAAGCTATTTAATTGGAAAATCTATTAAAAATATTAAACCTAAAAATAAAATCTCAATTTTATTTTTATAATTTTCTATTCATTTTAATCTACTCATAGAAAAAAGAAGGATTAAAAAAATCATTTTTTAACTATTTTTAATGAATTATTCAAATCAGAAAAAATAAAGGAAGAAAATAAAAGAAATAAATGAATTAAAGGGGTGGGGGGTATGAAAAGTAATACGCGTCAGTTCAAAATGTTGGGCCAGAAATAAAGGGGGTGGGGATAGAATTCCAAGCCCATAACCGGTCTTTAATGAAACGACCGCGTTTCATATATTTCAAATCTCCCTCCAATTCTCAGGCGCGATCACGGCCGTTGGATCTAGGGAATTAGTCAATGTTGGAGACTGATCCAATGGCTTCTCTTCATCGTCTCCATCAAAACCCTAGGGTTTGCAGAACCCCACCTCCATGAGCCAACCTTCGAGCTCTATTATCTCCTTGCTCAGGCCACGGTTTGCCACGACTTAAAAATGAAAGTTGCTCTAAATCTCAAGGGGAACACAACCCTACGTACAGTTTCTTTTAATTCGCCCTAGATAGCCCTAACAGAGGGATTGAAGATCCGGGTACAACCATGGTTCAGAATTTCCAACTGATGTCAATCCTCACTAAACTCAAAACCAAAGCTACAAACTTATTCTTGATGTTATCCTGATCATTTTAACCCAATTTATGCTACCTAAAACTCTTTAAACAGCCAGTCATGGAAGATTAAAGAATTATGGTTCTGTTATACAACCTCACCAATCTTGCTCTAATTCTCAGGGATTAATCCTCTACCCTAACACAATCATTCTACACCTATAATATGATCTATCTAAGCATAAATAAAGAGAAAGAGATGAGTTCACCAACCTGTCAAGAAGCTATGGTGAGTGATGCTATGGCTCGAACCAGGGCTTGCAAATCCTTCAGGATGATCCTTTGATGATGGATAGCCTTCTGTTTGCACAATTCTTGAAGAAGAAGACTTGTAATGGAAGAATTCTTGAGTTGCTTCAACTTGAAGCAAGAGCTTTAATGGCTATGTATCCTTCTCTCTCCTCTAACTTGGCTCAATTTTCACCAACCTTTTATCACTCTCTGATGCACACTTTATATAACAATTGATGGATGCTTCTAGATTCATCTAGAATGATGTGAAAAGTTCATGAAAGTTCCATGATATGCCATGTTGGATTATCTCATCTCATATGCCATGCCTTGTTATTTGGCCTCAAAATGTCCTTATGTGAGATATTGAGAAGGGATGAGTGAAAAACAAGGGCATTCTTGGCTTGTGTAGGGTTTTTCAATGCTACCTTCTTTTTCAAGTAAGAAATTTCCAAAGGAACCTCATTTTTTAAGCCTTAAATGAAAATTCTACTTAAACCAATCTTCTCAAAATGGTTTTTCCAATCAAAATGATATATTGGATGACCTATTTTGGATTTGTGGATCTTCCAAAACACTTTCCAATTTCAACTTTTCAAAGTTATAAGTCATTTTTAGTTCATTTTTGACCAATCATGAAATCTTGTGCTATGAGCTTTTTCAACAATTTGTGACCTTCTTTCTAGACTTAAAATCACATTTTGAGCAACTTTCATGTTTTGAGTTTTTCCATTTGAGGCTTGGAAATAGGAGTTTTAGGCATTGGCTAAAATGACCTATAACTGACAAATGACCAAAATACCCTTGCCTTGCTCAAACCATAACTTGAGTTCCACAAATCCAATCAAGGACTTCTACCACTCAAATTAAAGCTAAGAAGATCCTCTTCAACATTCATGTTGACCAAGAAACCATAGGGATCAAACTACTAGGGCAAAAGTTGTCTGGAAGCTGGGTGACTTTCAAGGACCCAGATTCACACACCTCTGCTGACCTGTAATTTGTCAAAACCATAACTTGAGCTCTGTAACTCCTATCAAGGACTTCCACCACTCAAATTAAAGCTTAGAACAAGCTCTACAACATTCATGTTGTGGGGAAGATGAGATATCAATCACAACTTGGGCTAAAACTGCCTGGAAAATAGGGATCAAACTAGGGTTTTTCCACTAACAATCCTCAGAAACCCTAACTCAAAACTTCTCAAACTCCTCAATCATGATGAGTTGGTCTAGGAATCATCTTTATAACATCTCTATGCATCATTCCATGATCTCATGGCCCTTGGATTAAGTCTCAACCTTCTCCAAATCTTCAGCTATCCTAGGGTTGACCCAGTCAAAACCCTAATTCCACCATTCATGGTTGAATCTTCTGAATTCTTGCATAATGACCTTTCTGGGCTTCATGATGGCTATCAAGACATCTCATAGACTTTATCAAAACATCAAGTTCTTTCTCAAAGTCTCAGAATCATCTGAGGGGCACCCACAACTTTCAAACTGTGAAGCACACAACCCTGGTTTCAACCAATTCCTCTGAGAATCTCTTGAACTGTCTGATGAAGATATCAACTTTCAAACACTCAATGGATGAATAAATGTTGGTCAAATTTTGGGGTGCAACAGCTGCCCCTATTCAAACGGCTTGAACCTGACTGGGTGAGAAGCGAACGGCTCTCAACCAATCAAGGTACGAGACGGTTGAATACCGGTAAACCCGAAAATTTGCCAACTGCACAAGCACACGGTACTCTGCGGGGAACAAATCTTCGAACACTGCAACACTAGCTGCTCAACAACTAGCTGGAGAGATACTGATCTGACATCGCCGCCGGAAACAAACATCATTCTGAGAGACACTCGACATCGCCGTCGTACCAACATCATCTCCGCTGGGGATTTAAAGAGTCTGACATTGCCGTCAAACAAACATCCAACTTTGCCATCGAACACCAACACTGAACAACTCCGACCTGGGGTTCACCCCTGGTAAATGGAACAAAAGGTACACTTGCGTATTTGAAACTACTCTACTGGGAATGAGAGACTTAACCGAGCACACTCTGATCTGGGGTTCACCCTCAGAACCATAACGAGCATCGGAATACTACTGCACACTGCCCGCTGTAGAACTTCAACATTAAAGATATATGAAACCCTGGCCCCTGGCCACTTCTAGCTTCAGCTAGAAAATATCTTCAAGTACTTCTGAAGATAAGCATCCTTGGCCTTCAAGGATGGCAACTCTGCAGGAGGTATCTTCGACTTCAGTCTGAAGAAGGGGATCCTTGGCCTCCAAGGATACATGGATTTACCTTCAGGCAACTCCGCCTCTGCTATAGAGTATCCGAGACTTCAGTCAGGGATATACTTCGGCCTTCAGCCCGGAAAAAATGAATCCTAGGTCCTTCATGACCTTGGGGATAACCTTGCCCTTAGGCACCTTCGCTTCAGCTTAGGAAATCTGCGACTTCAGTCAGAGAAATGGTGTCCTGAGCCATTCATGACTCTACGGGGATTCAAACACTTTGCCTCCAGGCAAACTCCGCTTCAGCTGGAGAAACATCTTCGACTTCAATCAGAAGACGTATCGTTCACTTGATCGCGCTCAATCATCACCTCAGGATAACTGACTTGGTCTTCAGACTCACACGAATCACTCTGTTGTATCTACAACCCTGGGACCTTGTCTTCAGCTACCTGTTGATTCTTCAACACGGAAATCTGGACTCACCGGAACCTTTGATTCCGCCTTCAGGCGTTTACGGAATCCATCTTCAGATTAGACATCGTTGTTGGAGCAGACATATCATGCTGCTGAGGACTTCAAGAATCAATCTTGAACAAACAGATCCGTCGGGTATCTTCAAGAATCGTCCTGAACTGATAACCTTTCTGGAACAAACATTCTGTTGGGAATTCCGGGAATCTTCCTGGGCAACTCTTGCTGGAGGCGCTATTGGGGAGCTCAAGTATCATACTAAGCAAACAAACTCGGGAAGCTGTACTGGGGTCTTAAGAATCGTCTTAAGCAAACGGCCCTGCTGAGGGATTCGAGAATCATCTTGAACCGAAGACTTCGCTGGGGATCTAAAAAAATCATCTTGAGCGAGCGACCTGCGGGGATCACACCGGGGTCTTTAGAATCATCTAAGAAAATAACCTTGCTGGGGAGAACTTCAAGAATCGTCCTGAGCAACCGGTCTTTTGGTGGTACACCTGTACAACAAGGATGATAATGACCTAGATCATGCTTATGACGTGTATGTTTCTGCACTATGCCTCACACGGTGGGAATGATATGCGTTTATGCTAGATGCTGTGCAATCATGCACAAGGCTATGCGACGTTTAAATGCTATGCAGTCATGCACAATGCTATGTAGTCATGCACAATGATGCGATCCTGTCAGCAAAATAAATGCCGAGGGGGAAATCCTCCTGTCAAGGAGAAAGAACCACTCAGGTAGAGGAATCATCCTGCTGAGGAGAACGTGAACACGCCAATATCAATCAGGCTCTGTCTGGGGAATTGATCTTCCGCGAACTGCTGCAGGGGAACAACTTCAGCTGACTGCTGCAGGGGACGAAGCTCTACGAGAACTTGGATCTGCTGATATCAATCGCGAGAATGAACTGCGCGGCCGTCTCGGCTACTCTTCTGGAGATGACCACTCTGTGGGGAACCAACTTCAGCTGCTCAACACTCCACTGGGGAAAAACCAATCATGATCTGATCAACTTCCAAGGATTCGGATCTCTTGGACATCTGCAAACTCGGCTAAGGAAGGAGAAATCATTCTGCTTTGCTGGAGAGAGTGCGACTCTGGGGAAAATACAGCATCGGCTGTTCTACGCTCTGCTGGGGAACATCGATCATGATCTGACCGACTTCCAAGGATTCTGCTTTTCTGCGGACTCAGCCGGGGAGAGAAATCATTCTACTTCACTGGAGAGTACGACTCTGATGGGGAAATTCGATTCCACTGGGGAAGAAAGGAATCATCCGACTTCGGGGGAGAGTACAACTCTGCAGGGGCATACAACATCAGTTGTTCCAACACTCTACTGGGGAAGATGGAATCATCGAACTTCAGGAGAGAGCCTGACTCTGGTGAGGGAATCTCAACTCCGCTGGAGACTTCAGTCTGGCACCATCAGTTACTGCATACTTCGGTATACGACTAGCTTCCTGCGAAACCTGCACTTGTGACCCGGTGCGGGGGAGACACCTGCTTCAGCGACTTTACTGGGGAAAACACGAGCTTCGGTACCCGAACACTTCTCTGAAATCTGCACTTGTGACCCGGTGCTGGGGATGGAGAAATCATTCTTCGGTGCTTAACTCAGTTGATGAGGTGACATTCCTTCAGGATGTGTCTGCTTGGGGAAGAGAATCATCTCTGCCTGGTGGACATATCAATGCTCACTGCTCTGCGTTCAGATTCTGCGAAGGAGAGACTACTGAACTTTGCTGGAGAGGGAGGACTCATCCTGCTTCGGGGATACGCACGGCACATCTTCTGGCGAGGTGCTACACCTGCAACAACACAAACAAACAGACAAGATACCCTCCTCAAAGGGGCCTATCAGGGTTATCATCTCGTGACATTGTTCAGTTAGTTAATTGTTTCAACAATCAATGGGCTTAGGCCCGCAAGTTTATGTATGCGCATTTTTATCAAAAACACATCGGCGTTATCATTCGCAAACAAAACAGATAAATGCTAAACAGACAAGTAGAATTGCTGAATAATGTGCATTTTATTGATAATGAACCCCTGAATGGGCAAAGATGTTTTACAACAGAGGCAAGCTCCTGGAATGAGGAAGCCGCGCAAAAGGAAAACATAAATATACATCAGTATATACAAATGTCGGCAATCGAGGCGTAGACGAACACCATGAGTTGATCCCTCTAAGACCCACTCGACTTCGATACTTCTCCGATGCTTCAGCCTTGGAAGAGATTGATTCAGATGAACGGCCCTCAGGTCTTCCGAACCACTAAACAATGAAAGTCCATACGCGGCACGCAGTCATTTGCTTATTTAAATCCCTAACTTTTGCGTGAACCGCCCTTTCGGGTTTTCAGTTCACCGGGATACCCTTTTTTGCCGAAGCCGCCCAGTGTAGGTTTTCGACTTCGCGGGTGTACATTTTTTCAATATATCCCTAATTTTTGCCCGAACCTTTTATTCTGTTTTTGGTTCGCCGGGATGCCCCTTTTTTGCCTGGACTCTCTTTTTTTGTCCAGCGGGTCGCTTTCAAGCAAAGTATTTTTTAACTGCGTCCGCGTTCACCGGGGATGCAAAATCTTCACCATCCATCGTGGACAACAACAAAGCTCCTCCCGAGAAGACCTTGCTGACGACATACGGCCCTTCGTAATTCGGAGTCCACTTGCCCCGGTGATCGGAGTGTGGTGGAAGAATCTTCTTCAGGACGAGGTCACCCGTCTGAAAGCTTCGAGGACGCACCTTCTTATCATAAGCTTTCTTCATTCGGCTTTGGTACAGGCGACCAAATGCAATCGATGCTAGCCTCTTCTCGTCCATCAGGCTGAGCTGGTTCAGGCGGTTCGTCACCCATTCTGCCTCATCAAGTTTCACATCAACCAAAACTCGCAAAGAGGGAATCTCCACTTCTAGCGGTAGGACAACTTCCATACCGTACACCAAGGAGAAAGGAGTTGCCCCGGTCGACGTACGCACCGTCGTACGGTAACCGTGCAAGGCAAACGGCAGCATCTCGTGCCAATCTTTATATGTCACAACCATCTTCTGAACAATCTTCTTGATGTTCTTATTGGCCGCTTCAACGGCGCCGTTCATCTTCGGCCGATAAGGAGATGAGTTGTGGTGTTCGATCTTGAAGCTCTGGCACAGCTCCTTCATCATCTTATTATTCAAATTCGAACCATTATCAGTAATGATCCGCTCGGGAATTCCATAGCGACAGATGATGTCCCTCTTTATGAATTTAGCAACCACCTGCTTGGTCACATTAGCGTACGAGGCTGCCTCCACCCACTTGGTGAAGTAGTCGATAGCTACCAGAATAAAACGATGACCATTGGATGCGGTGGGCTCGATCTTGCCTATCATGTCAATGCCCCACATGGAGAACGGCCAAGGGGAGGACATGACATTCAATGGGCACGGCGGCACATGAACTTTATCAGCATAAATCTGGCATTTGTGACATTTCTTCGCGAATCTGAAGCAATCCGACTCCATAGTCAACCAGTAATATCCTGCTCTCAGGATCTTTCTCGTCATGGCATGCCCGCCGGCGTGCGTACCAAATGTGCCTTCATGGACTTCCTCCATGAGCATACTCGCTTCTTTCTCATCTACATATCTGAGTAGCACGAGATCGTGGTTTCTCTTGTACAGCACTCCATCAGGGTTGAGGTAAAAGTTTCCAGATAGCCTCCTCAGAGTCTTCTTATCCTGGGTAGACGCACCCGCAGGATACTCCTTAGTCATAAGGAAGGTCTGGATATCGTGGAACCATGGCTTGCCGTCAGTGGCATCCTCGATTGCAAACACATATGCTGGTCTGTCAAGACGCGACAGGACAATGCTTGGAGCCTCATTCCAAAGATTGACCTTATACATTGAAGCCAACGTGGCTAAAGCATCAGCCATTTGATTTTCAGCCCGGGGTACATGATGAAGTTCT
Organism: Lathyrus sativus; assembly: GCA_963859935.3. Taxonomy (NCBI): domain Eukaryota; kingdom Viridiplantae; phylum Streptophyta; class Magnoliopsida; order Fabales; family Fabaceae; genus Lathyrus; species Lathyrus sativus. The sequence goes on along the minus strand of OZ012735.1, from coordinate 331,538,761 downwards.
ACTCGATCGAAGAACGGAAGCAGCCTCCTGGCGTAATTCATGTACGACACTAGATTCGGTTGACGAGTTTCCCACTCCCCTTTAATCTGATTGATTACAAGCGCTGAGTCACCATATATGTCTAGATTCTTGATTCTCAAATCAATTGCCTCTTCTAGACCCATAATACACGCTTCATACTCGGCCTCGTTGTTGGTAACTGGAAACGTCAGTCTCGCAGTAAACGGGATGTGGGATCCGTGAGGAGTCGTGATGATAGCCCCGATACCACTTCCATAGGAATTAACCGCTCCGTCGAATATCAACTTCCACTGAGACTTCCTATCCGGCCCCTCGTCGGGCAATGGCTCCTCGCAATCCTTCGCTTTGAGAAACATAATGTCCTCGTCAGGGAACTCGAACTTCATCGGCTGATAGTCTTCGATTGGCTGCTCGGCAAGGTAATCAGACAATACGCTTCCCTTGATGGCTTTCTGAGAGACGTACTGAATATCATATTCTGTTAACACCATCTGCCATCTGGCAATCCTGCCCGAAAGAGCCTGCTTCTCGAAGACGTACTTGATCGGATCCATCTTCGAAATCAGCATAGTGGTGTGATTGAGCATATACTGTCGTAGACGTTTGGCAGCCCAAGCTAATGCGCAACACGTCTTCTCCAGCATCGAGTATCGAGATTCACACTCAGTGAACTTTTTACTCAAATAATAAATGGCATGCTCTTTTCTGCCCGTCTCGTCGTGCTGACCGAGAACACACCCCATGCTATTCTCCAGAACTGTCAAGTACATGATTAATGGCCGTCCAGCCACTGGGGGTATCAAGATTGGAGGTTCTTGAAGATACTGCTTTATCTTATCGAATGCCTTCTGGCAATCCTCATTCCAAGTAATCGCCTGATTTTTCTTTAACAATTTGAACATCGGTTCACAAGTGGCCGTGAGCTGGGAGATAAACCTCGCAATGTAGTTTATTCGGCCCAAGAACCCACGAACTTCTTTTTCTGTTTTCGGCGCTGGCATCTCTTGGATAGCTTTTATCTTCGCAGGATCAACTTCAATACCTCGTTCACTAACGATAAACCCCAATAACTTTCCGGACCGCACTCCGAAGGTGCACTTGTTAGGATTCAGCCTCAGCTTGAACTTCCTAAGCCTTTCAAACAGCTTCAGCAAATTGACCAGATGCTCCTCCTCCGTTTGGGACTTTGCAATCATGTCATCAACATAGACTTCAATCTCGTGATGAATCATATCATGAAACAAAGTTACCATTGCTCGCTGGTAAGTGGCCCCTGCGTTCTTCAGACCGAAGGGCATTACCTTGTAGCAAAACGTGCCCCAGGGGGTAATAAACGTTGTTTTCTCCATGTCCTCCGGCGCCATCTTAATCTGATTGTAACCGGAGAAGCCATCCATGAACGAAAACACGGAAAACTGGGCTGTATTGTCGACCAACACATCGATATGAGGCAACGGGAAATCATCCTTAGGGCTCGCCCTATTCAAATCCCGATAATCGACGCACATGCGTACCTTACCGTCCTTCTTCGGTACAGGCACTATGTTGGCGACCCACGGAGGGTAGGTGGTAACGGCTAGAAATCCTGCGTCCAACTGCTTCTGGACTTCTTCTTTGATTTTTACAGCCATGTCTGGTCTCGTCCTCCTGAGCTTCTGCTTGACTGGAGGACAATCCTCTCGCAACGGCAAGCGATGAACCACGATATCTGTGTCAAGTCCGGGCATATCCTCATATGACCAAGCAAAGACGTCACTATACTCTCGAAGCATCTCGACCATCCTATGCTTGACATCCTTCTGCAGCGCAGCCCCAACTCTGACATTCCTGATAAGCTCCTCAGAACCCAGATTTATGACCTCAATCTCCTCTTCATGAGGCAGAATAATCTTCTCCTCTTGTCTCAACAAGCGGGCCAACTCTTCTGGAAGGTCTTCGTCTTCATCAATCTCATCTTCGGCTTGATAGATCGGGCAATCAAAGTCGTAGTGAGCCGTAGAGGGTCCAGAGTCGATGTCGTCTGTTACGTGGATCCTGCAATAACAAGGGTTAAGTTTAAAGCAGGAATATGCAGGTTAGCACGAACCTCGTTGCCATTTTGCTGTTTTTCAAAACAAACATAAAACATGAATAACAGAGAACACAATATTTGATTACGAAGAAAACGCCTTTTTATTTATTGACAAAATGCATATACATAATCCAACAAGGCCCTGACAGTAAAACCACTATGCCCCGGGCAGGACATAGGGTTGTACAAAGATTGTAAAAAGCAAATCATTACTCTTCACTTATCAGTTCGATGATCTCCTTGATGGTCCAGTTGTGAAGGCGCTCTCCTGGCTTGCTCGGTTGAATCCAGGCATCAAGATCACAATCACTGTCTCCGCTGTCCTCTGACGCTGCGTTGACACTTTCGAATATTACTCCTCCCTTGGTGAATAGGATCGGCCCTTTCCCACGAGATGAGCTACCAGAAGAAGTTGAAGCTTCAGCTTCCGGAGAATATCCCAATCCAAACTTATCCTGTTTGAATGGTATATCCAAGACGTGCCCCCAGCCTGGGGTAGAACCAGCTTCGACAACGGCCCTAGCTTCCTTAAACGAAGAGAGGTTCACCTCTTGCTTCTCTGCAACAACGGGAGCTACCTCCTTCACCTTGACGGTCTCAAACGCCTGGCAAAGAGTCTCATGGATCTCGCCATCCATTTCGACATACTTGAAGGACGACAGGTGGCTTACCATGATGTCTTCCTCTCCACATACTGTCACTATGCTGCCCCCAACAGCATATTTAAGCTTCTGATGCAACGTAGACGTTACGGCACCAGCAGAATGAATCCACGGCCGACCCAAGAGGCAACTATAGGCGGGCATGATATCCATAATATAGAACACTGCATTAAACGTCTCTGGACCAACCTGAATTGGCAGGGTCAATTCTCCAAAGACGTGGCGCTTGGTTCCGTCAAAAGCCTTTACGACCAGATCACTGGGCGTGCACAGCAGTCCCCGGGTATCCAACTTCATCAGTGCTTTCTTCGGAAGCACGTTCAGCGAGGAGCCCGTATCTACTAGGACATGTGACATAATCGTGCCTCTGCACTCTATCGAGACGTGCAAGGCATTGTTGTGATCTCTTCCCTTGGGCGTCAGCTCCAAATCTGTAAAACCCAGCCCATTACCAGCGTTGACATGAGCTACTACTTCCTCAAGTTGGTTAACTGATATCTCCTGCGGCACGTAAGCAGCATTCAATACTTTCAGCAACGCGTTGCGGTGTGCTTCAGAACACAGCAACAGGTTAAGAATCGAGATCTTCGACGGAGTCTGGTGAAGATGATCTACAATCTTGTAGTCACTTTTCCTGATCAGCCGCATGAACTCTTCAGCGTCTTTAACCAACAAGTCTTTCCCTGCCCCTGCGGGAACCTCCTCAACAGCTTTACCTTTGCCTTTGTCCACAGCGTCAGCCCGGACTACCTTCTCTGCCGCACCCTCTGCCGGCGCGAACACTCTGCCACTTCTGGTGATACCACTGGCCTCAGCAAGATTCTGCGCAGTCGATCTGGGCGGCTCAATCTCTACCTTCTGGCCATTACAATACACTTCAGCGCCGTAATGCCATGGCACGGCATTGGTACTCTCGAACGGGATTGGTCCAGCTCTGGTGATGGTGATAGTAGGCGGACGAGGTGCAGAAATGGTGATAGGGTGGCGAGGAATGGTGATGGTAGCAACTTCGTCCGCCTGCTTCAGCACGACTTCCCCTGACGCCTTCTCAATGCTTCGACTGAACTGCAGAATGCCCTCGGTCATCAGACTCTGGATACCTTCACTCAACTGCTCACACCCGTCAGGAAGTGCAGCACATGCCATACAAAACTCCCCACACCCGGGAAAGAAGCCTTTCTTTAGCAGCTTAGCTTTAACAAAACTCAGTGGCGTTTTCAAATCTCTGACATCAGTCAGCAAGTCTGAATTCTCTTCAGAGATGATAGCATTCACTCCGCCCCCCCTGTGGTGAGGCATCGGATTCTTGGTGACGTTGGGCACGTTGTCAGAAAAATTTATTATCTTGGCGTCAATCATGTCCTGGACTTTGTGCTTAAAAGCTTTGCAATTCTCAACTGTATGGCCAGGTGCCCCAGAATGAAATTCACAAGTAGCATTAGCATCGTACCCGGGTGGTGGTGCCCCTGTCAAGGGAGCTAGCGTCCTTTTCTAAACCAGTTGGAGCTGAAGCAACGTCTGCAGAAGCTGTGCATATGACATGGGAGGAGTTTCCAAATGACGGTTTGCTAGGGGACCCCGATGCTGATATTTCTTATATCCCGGGTTATTCTGTTGCTGAGGCTGCTGCTGCGGCTGCGGGGGAGCAACTGGGATGTTTATGCTAGCGATCTGAGACTGAGGGCCCTTGCCCTTTCTCCTAGCATTAGAGACAGCACTGGCATCGCCCTCCCGACGCTTGCCAGTATAAGGTTTCTTGCTGGCTCCTCCAGATGAGGATGATTCGCCTTGAATCTTGCCGATCTTTATACCATTTTCAACATGCTCGCCCAAAGTAATGAGGGCTGAGAATGTCCCGGACATGCCACTAACCAACTTCTCATAATAGACTCCGGGAAGAGTAGCCACGAACATCTGTACCAACTCACGCTCAACCATCGGCGGTTGAACCCGAGCAGCCAATTCACGCCACCGCTGGGCGTACTCCTTGAAGCTTTCATTGCTCCGCTGCGAGAGATTCTGAAGCTGAACTCGGTTGGGAGCCAAGTCGCTATTATACTGATAGTGGAGAACAAATGCTTCAGCGAGATCTTTCCACGTTCGCACAGCAGCGGGTTCCAAACCCATATACCATTCAAGCGATGGGCCAGAAAGACTATCCTGAAAGAAGTGCATCAGCAACTTCTCATCATCAGAGTAAGCGGACATCTTTCTGTAATACGATCGGAGATGAACACGGGGACAAGTAGTGCCTCTATACTTCTCAAAGATAGGCACCTTAAACTTGTGAGGTACTTTAAAGTCAGCGATCAGCCCAAGTTTGGACATGTCAACGCCCAATGTGTTCTGATTTTCTATATCTCTCATTTTATCTTCCAGCGCCTTGAACCTGAGTCGAGCCTCAGCAGTCAACTCAGCCTCTACACCTCTCTGAGAGAAAATATCATCCTGATGGTCCTCCAGCCACGGTTGAGGCACCACCATATTTCCTGCACCAACATTGCCGTTGATCGGCCCCACGGTAACATTGGCTCCCAAACCACCATTGACGGCGCCCGCCGCATTAAGTCCGAGATTATTCATAAGATTGCCGTTAGCACTACCGTTGCCCCCGGCAGCAGGAACAACGTTCTGAGGAGTATCCACTTGAGGAGGAGTGGGTACGGCCCCGCCATGAAGAATTCCATTGCTGTCAACCCTGGAGATGAGAGGTTGAACCAAAGTACGAAGTTGCTCTTGCCCGTTCGCAACTACTTGCATCAACTCCATAAAACGATCCATCCTTTCACAAAGCTCCTGAACATCTGATTGTACCTGGTCCATGATTCTCGTTTGATTGGCGCGAGTCGAGTAGCGGTGGATGAATCTTTGATCAATCCTGAAAACAGCTTGGAACCTGAAAAACCTGTCAAGGAACTATGGTTAGGAAAGGCAACAGAATGTATGTCATGCAAGAATGCTTCATGCAAATGCATGCGTGAGTCTGTGTGCTTGAGAGATTTCCCCCGATCCTGGCATCTGCTGACAATAATAAGGAGAGGAATCTAGGCCCAATCATGGAGACAGCAACCTCACAGACACACGCTAATGGAATGATTATGCAAGCTAATGCAAAATGCAGGTATGCAACAATATATCCAGGTGGCTGCTGTGGAGATTCGATGTCAACAGTCGCTGCTGAGAAGGAAACCCCAGTGTAAACCACTGATCTGATCTGCTGTGAATAACCATCTGGTAGGATCGAGATCAAAATTCCGCTCTGACAGGAACGAAAGCCGGATAATAAAGACCCCGGATGCAAGATCAAGGAATATCTGTTGATGAAGTCTTCAGACCCCAAATCACAAATCTGCCCTTTCAAGAACAAATACACAGCTGATGATGAGATCTTCACACCCCACTCAAAATCTGCCCTATCAAGAACAAACAACAACTGCTGACGAGATCCTCAGACCTCACTCAAAAATCTGCTCCATCCAGAACAAACCTCTGATAATAATACACTGATCAAAGCCTGCTCTATCAAGAACAGACAAATACCCGATGATAAGATCCTCTGATCAAACCCTTGTTCTATCAAGAACATATCTGCAACTGAGAACCCAACATAACTGATTCACTGTCAAGAAAACCAGGTGGTCTGGAGGTCAAAGTTTCCTGCAATATCCCGACCCCACTCACAGGTATGATGGACCTAATCCACGGACAAAGGTACGGCATCCTATGCGGTCGTCAGCGTCACAGACTTTCACGAGTGACAATACGATTCCCAGAAGGAGTGGCATCGTCAAGTCATGAAGAGGCCTCTCTTAGCTGACTTCCAAATGATCGGTCCCCAGAGTCGACAATCCTTACGTCTGGACTCCCCTCAGATCCTCAGGACCGGAAAGGAGCACCTCTGCAAGAATCTCGTCTGAGCGCAGATTTTCGTAGGGAACTGTGCCTGCTCAACAGACAGGTTCGTCTACTACTTCTCCACAACTACATCTAGGTGTGTACTCAAGCCCAGGTCCGGCTTTTCACTCACAGTAACATCCCTCTCCCACAGCAGCACAGATAATCATATCGAACTGGAAATAAAATGCGGGAAATAAAATGCGGGAAGTAAAGATGCGGGAAGTAAAAATGCGATAAATAAACGCAACCCAACAAGCAAACACACAAACGATAGGATTGACTCGCGTAGGGGATGGGAAACGGTCCCAGCATAAGGGATGGGAAAGGTCCCTAGATGCTATGAAAGTCCCCAGCAGAGTCGCCAGCTGCTGGGGACGGTCCCAGACAGCTAGGAAGGAAATCCAAGGCGAGACTCGCATAGGGAAACACCAGAAGCTCCCCAGCAGAGTCGCCAGCTGCTGGGGACGGTCCCAGACAGCTAGGAAGGAAATCCAAGGCGAGACTCGCATAGGGAAACACCAGAAGCTCCCCAGCAGAGTCGCCAGCTGTCGCTTGCGCGAAAATAAGGTGCCGGCATGACAGAAGAGTCGCCACCTTTCGTTATTTATCCCTCAGAGCGGGAAAGGAAACGATCGGAAAAACCTGACGAATAAGGGTAAGACAAGGTCATCGCAACCATTGTCTGGGTTCGGGAGTCGGTTACGCAAGGGGAAGGTATTAGCACCCCTCACGTCCGTCGTACTCGACGGGATCCTCGCTCGTTTGTTTACTTGGACGGGTTGGTTATAATCTATCTACCTATCAAGGCTGGCTGAAAAAGAAAAGAAAAATGACTCGGCAAAGCGTCGCACTTTATGCCTACGTATTCCCGTCTGGAACGAGAAATCAGAGTCAACGTAGTTCGGCCTACGAAGGATGAAGGGTTGGGAAGGTTGCTCGCCAGGACATCGCGTCCTGTGCCTACGTACTTCCATCTGGAATGAAAGATCAGAGCAAACGTAGTTCGGGAAACTACTGGAAAGAATGGTTCAACTAGGAGGGAGACTATCAAGTCCTACTGTTATCATGCCATGGATTCATCCTATGGTTGAGGTTTGAACAGGGAACTCCTAGATGTTGTCATGCATAGGTTTCAACCTAAAAGTCTATCATCAAATCCTCATCAGAGGAAATGAGAGTCCTAAGGGATCATGTCAATGATACACAGAAACAGACAAAAACATCAGCTTTAACAGTAAAATGCATGCAAATGCAAGTGAGGGAGGAAATGTGTGTGGGGCTTCAGCCTCCACAAGCTCGTCTCGACCTCAAGCCAGTCATGAAATAACAGTAATCATACTGAAAATAATCAACATGCTATCAAGCAATAACAGTAAACTGCAATCACACAGATAAAGGAAATGAAGTGCCAACAGGCAAACAAGACACACATGCTTGAGAAAGAATCACCTGCTCTCTAATCCTAACCCTAATCACAGGACCCTGACCAAATCTAAGCAAAGCTCTCAAGCAAAACCCTAAACAAGAGAAAACATTCCCAGTCTTCAAGCTTCAGAACAAGCTTACCAAAGAAAGGGAGCTAAGCAATCAGACTCATAGTGTCTTCCTCAGGAAAGCACTAAGAGGTGTATACTCAGGAGTCATACCCTATGTGGCTCAACCACTGTGATCAGTTTACATCCCTCCTCAGGAGAAATTAAACTCACAAGCAGGCTCCAACATCACTGGATACTTAGGAAATCCTATCTGAACTAGTGGAACTAAGTGAATAGACTCATAGGACCTTCCTCAGGAAAGTACTAGGAGGCTTCCACTCAGGAGTTGTATCCCATGTGGCTCAACAACATGTGATCAGTTTACATTCCTCCTCAGGAGAAATTAAACTCACAAGTTGGCTCCAACATCATTGGATACTTGAGAAATCCTAGATCAACTAGTGGAACTAAGTGAATAGACCCATAGGACCTTCCTCAGGAAAGTACTAGGAGGCTTCCACTTAGGAGTTGTATCCCATGTGGCTCAACAACATGTGATCAGTTTACATTCCTCCTCAGGAGAAATTAAACTCACAAGTTGGCTCCAACATCATTGGATACTTAAGAAAGAGGTGAGAAGGAAGGATAAAAGTCATTCATAGTGCCTTCCTCAGGAAAGTACCATGAACTTCCTTCAAACTTCAGGCTCTCAAACCTCACAGACAGGAGACAAGACCAGCTCTGGGTCTCTGAATCTTGATCTCCAATCTTCACCTCATGATGCTCTCCATCAATATCTTCAAGGCAACACAAGCCCCTCAGCAAATTCCTCAGAATGAACCTCACAGATGAACAGATAACCCACTGAACAGACCAAATCATCAGGCAACTTCAGAAAATACCTAAAAATACTAAACTAATGGGGAAAAATCTAACAAATATTCACAAGGGTCCTCAACACCTACTCATAACATCTACAAAGGTCTCTACCTAAAAATCAAGATAAAACTCAATCAAAGAAAGGGATTCATCACCTATGCACAATCTAAACCCTAATCAGGAAACCCTAAGTCTACCCTAATTAAACTGATCAAGATTTAATTCTAAAAATCTAGAAAAAATCCTATAGGTAACTATGACTCATCAACTAATTGCACAAAAAAGAATGGGTAAAAAAGATTAAAGGAAAGTACTAAAACAATTCCTACAAAATCACATACCAAATTAAACATACTAAAAAGCTATTTAATTGGAAAATCTATTAAAAATATTAAACCTAAAAATAAAATCTCAATTTTATTTTTATAATTTTCTATTCATTTTAATCTACTCATAGAAAAAAGAAGGATTAAAAAATCATTTTTTAACTATTTTTAATGAATTATTCAAATCAGAAAAAATAAAGGAAGAAAATAAAAGAAATAAATGAATTAAAGGGGTGGGGGGTATGAAAAGTAATACGCGTCAGTTCAAAATGTTGGGCCAGAAATAAAGGGGGGTGGGGATAGAATTCCAAGCCCAGAACCGGTCTTTAATGAAACGACCGCGTTTCATATATTTCAAATCTCCCTCCAATTCTCAGGCGCGATCACGGCCGTTGGATCTAGGGAATTAGTCAATGTTGGAGACTGATCCAATGGCTTCTCTTCATCGTCTCCATCAAAACCCTAGGGTTTGCAGAACCCCACCTCCATGAGCCAACCTTCGAGCTCTATTATCTCCTTGCTCAGGCCACGGTTTGCCACGACTTAAAAATGAAAGTTGCTCTAAATCTCAAGGGGAACACAACCCTACGTACAGTTTCTTTTAATTCGCCCTAGATAGCCCTAACAGAGGGATTGAAGATCCGGGTACAACCATGGTTCAGAATTTCCAACTGATGTCAATCCTCACTAAACTCAAAACCAAAGCTACAAACTTATTCTTGATGTTATCCTGATCATTTTAACCCAATTTATGCTACCTAAAACTCTTTAAACAGCCAGTCATGGAAGATTAAAGAATTATGGTTCTGTTATACAACCTCACCAATCTTGCTCTAATTCTCAGGGATTAATCCTCTACCCTAACACAATCATTCTACACCTATAATATGATCTATCTAAGCATAAATAAAGAGAAAGAGATGAGTTCACCAACCTGTCAAGAAGCTATGGTGAGTGATGCTATGGCTCGAACCAGGGCTTGCAAATCCTTCAGGATGATCCTTTGATGATGGATAGCCTTCTGTTTGCACAATTCTTGAAGAAGAAGACTTGTAATGGAAGAATTCTTGAGTTGCTTCAACTTGAAGCAAGAGCTTTAATGGCTATGTATCCTTCTCTCTCCTCTAACTTGGCTCAATTTTCACCAACCTTTTATCACTCTCTGATGCACACTTTATATAACAATTGATGGATGCTTCTAGATTCATCTAGAATGATGTGAAAAGTTCATGAAAGTTCCATGATATGCCATGTTGGATTATCTCATCTCATATGCCATGCCTTGTTATTTGTCCTCAAAATGTCCTTATGTGAGATATTGAGAAGGGATGAGTGAAAAACAAGGGCATTCTTGGCTTGTGTAGGGTTTTTCAATGCTACCTTCTTTTTCAAGTAAGAAATTTCCAAAGGAACCTCATTTTTTAAGCCTTAAATGAAAATTCTACTTAAACCAATCTTCTCAAAATGGTTTTTCCAATCAAAATGATATATTGGATGACCTATTTTGGATTTGTGGATCTTCCAAAACACTTTCCAATTTCAACTTTTCAAAGTTATAAGTCATTTTTAGTTCATTTTTGACCAATCATGAAATCTTGTGCTATGAGCTTTTTCAACAATTTGTGACCTTCTTTCTAGACTTAAAATCACATTTTGAGCAACTTTCATGTTTTGAGTTTTTCCATTTGAGGCTTGGAAATAGGAGTTTTAGGCATTGGCTAAAATGACCTATAACTGACAAATGACCAAAATACCCTTGCCTTGCTCAAACCATAACTTGAGTTCCACAAATCCAATCAAGGACTTCTACCACTCAAATTAAAGCTAAGAAGATCCTCTTCAACATTCATGTTGACCAAGAAACCATAGGGATCAAACTACTAGGGCAAAAGTTGTCTGGAAGCTGGGTGACTTTCAAGGACCCAGATTCACACACCTCTGCTGACCTGTAATTTGTCAAAACCATAACTTGAGCTCTGTAACTCCTATCAAGGACTTCCACCACTCAAATTAAAGCTTAGAACAAGCTCTACAACATTCATGTTGTGGGGAAGATGAGATATCAATCACAACTTGGGCTAAAACTGCCTGGAAAATAGGGATCAAACTAGGGTTTTTCCACTGACAATCCTCAGAAACCCTAACTCAAAACTTCTCAAACTCCTCAATCATGATGAGTTGGTCTAGGAATCATCTTTATAACATCTCTATGCATCATTCCATGATCTCATGGCCCTTGGATTAAGTCTCAACCTTCTCCAAATCTTCAGCTATCCTAGGGTTGACCCAGTCAAAACCCTAATTCCACCATTCATGGTTGAATCTTCTGAATTCTTGCATAATGACCTTTCTGGGCTTCATGATGGCTATCAAGACATCTCATAGACTTTCTCAAAACATCAAGTTCTTTCTCAAAGTCTCAGAATCATCTGAGGGGCACCCACAACTTTCAAACTGTGAAGCACACAACCCTGGTTTCAACCAATTCCTCTGAGAATCTCTTGAACTGTCTGATGAAGATATCAACTTTCAAACACTCAATGGATGAATAAATGTTGGTCAAATTTTGGGGTGCAACACCAGGCGCAACTTCAGACTTTAGTGCAACCTCTGATTTCACGAGTTGATAGTGATGGTGTGTTACACGGCGGGATTGTTGCTAACCCTCCCCATATTGAGACTCCCCGAGTTAATACCTATGTACTTATCCCTAATGCTGGAGGGAATGGTAATGCTGGTAATGGCGGAGAAAATGGTAATGATGGTAATATTGGAGGGATTGTAAATGTCTTCGGAAACATGGGAAATATTGGTATTGGTGCTGGAGAAGGTGAGTATGCTGGTAACAATGATGGTTTTTATGACCATGGAGCTGATTGTTCTATTCATGGAAATCTGCGTAATCCTCGGTTTGAGGACCAACAAGCGGACGTTTTCTCAATGAGAGATGTCAGGCCTGAAATGTCAGCTGAAGCGAGCAGAAGATTTAAGCTTTTAGAAGACAAGATGAAAAGCTACGAAAACCAGAATTCCATGGGTTTAGATATGGCCAATTTGGGCTTGATTTCTGATTTAAGGGTGCCTCACAAATTCAAAGTGCCTGACTTTGATAAGTACAAAGGCACCACTTGCCCGATGGTTCACCTGCGCTCGTACTATAGAAAGACGTCCGCGTACTTGGACGATGAAAAACTCTTGATGCACTTCTTCCAGGACAACCTGTCTGGTCCTTCTTTGGAGTGGTACATGGTGCTGGAGCCCACTAACGTCCGCAGCTGGAAAGACCTAGCCGAAGCTTTTGTAAGGCACTATCAGTACAATAGTGACCTTGCACCAAATAGAGTCCAGCTGCAGAATGTTTCCCAAAAGAATAATGAATGCTTTAAAGAATACGCCCAGAGGTGGCGAGAGCTTGCTGCTAGAGTGCAGCCTCCCATGGTAGAGCGCGAGCTCATTGACATGTTTGTTGCTACTTTACTGGGAGTGTAATATGCAAAATTGATTAGCAGTATGTCGAGAAGCTTTTCAGACTTGATAATCACCGGTGAAAGGGTGGAAAACGGCATTAAGCTCGGAAAGATTCAGGCGGGCGAAGTACCCTCAGCTGGAGGGCGAGGGAAGAAGGTATTTGGGAACAAGAAGCATGAAGGTGACGCTAACTCAGTTACAAGTTCTAGAGGAAGAGGTAGGGGTCAGCCACAGAACCAATATCGCCAACAACAAGTTGCCAGTGTTACTATTCCTGTGCCACAACAACAACCACAACAACAATAACAAAGGCAGTATCAACCACAACAACAAAATCAGCAAGGTTATAGGAGGTTTCCTGATAGGGCCAGGACGAATAGAGTATTTGACACCCCACCGATGCCATACTCTCAAGTGCTTCAAACTCTATTACAGCTTCAATTGATTCGGAAAAGGACTCTAGCTCCTTTGACAGGTCCTCCCCCACAGGCTACGACGCGAATGCTCGTTGCGAGTTTCACTCTGGGGTGCCTGATCACTCTATTGATGATTGCAAGGCTTTTAAACATAAGCTACAAGATCTCATTGACAGCAAAGCAATAAATTTTTCTCATGATGCACCTAACGTTGTGCAAAACCCTATGCCAAACCATGGGCATGCTAGGGTTGGTGCTATTTTGGTGGAGGAGAATTTAGACTTGATAATGGATGTGAATGAGTTAAAAACACCATTGAAGTTTGTGAAAGACAAATTGCTGGGAGGGGTGTATTCCCAGGCTGCAATAAGGACTATGTTGATTGTTTAAGTCATCCCGAGGGATGCTTTGATTTGAGAAGGTGCATCCAAGGAATGATAGATGAGGGGACGTTGCAGTTTGAACGGACCGCAGAAAGAAACCTGTTGAGGTAGAAGATGAAGAGATGGATGAGGTCGCTACGATCTCGATCCTATATAAGACTATAACTATCTCAGCGCCTCTTAGTCCACCAATAATCACTATCACCAAAGCGGGACCTGTGCCATACGAAAGCACCAAAGCCATTCTGTGGAACTACGGAGCTGAGGTGTATTGTAATGGTCAGAAGATAGACTTGAAGAGTTTTCCTGTAGAGTCAGCAGAGAATGTTGTGGGAGCAGAAGCGATCACCCAAAGCGGTAGGGTCTTTTCATCGCCCGAAGTGGTGGCTGAAAAAGCAGATAGAGGGAAAGGTAAGATGGTAATAGAAGAAACTTCCCAGTCTGGCAAGAGGGAATCTTTGGAGAATGATGTGGAGGAAGTCATGAGGCTGATACGCAAAAGCGACTACAAGATAGTCGACCACTTACAGCAGACGCCTTCCAAAATTTCAATATTATCATTGTTGTTGAGTTCCGAAGCGCACACGAATGCGTTGATGAAAGTGTTGAGTACCGCTTTCGTGCCTCAAGAAATATCAGTGAATCAACTTGAAGGGGTTGTTGGGCTTGTAAACACGGAAAATGTTCTTGGATTTACAGATCTAGATTTAACGCCGAGGGGCAGAAACCACAATTGTGCGCTGCACATTTCTGTTGAATGTAGAGGATTGGTTATGTCCCATGTCCTTGTTGACACAGGGTCATCTTTGAATGTGCTTCCGAAGAAGGCACTTACGAAGCTAGATACTCGGGGCATTACCTGTACACCAAGTGACTTGGTTGTACGTGCTTTTGACGGTACCCGGAGGTCTGTCTTCGGTGAGCTGACTTTACCTATCCAAGTGGGCCCAGAAGTTTTTGACGCTGTATTTTACATCATGGACATTCAGCCTGCTTATAGCTGTTTGTTGGGCAGACCATGGATTCACTCGACTGGGGCTGTTACATCAACTCTGCATTAGAAGCTGAAATATATGGTTGGTGGCAGTGTTGTGATAGTATATGGAGAAGAGGACATAATCGTCAGCCACTTGTCTTCTTTCAAGTATGTCGAGGTAGACGGGGAAATCCATGAGACCTTATGTCAAGCTTTTGAAACTGTTCAGGTGAAGGAGAAGTCTCCGGTAGTGAGAAAGGAGTCTGAGGTGGCTATGTCTTCTTTCAAAGAAGTGCAGGCTATGGTGCAAGCTGGTTCATCCCAAGGTTGGAGGCAGGTGATTGATATACCTCAGAAGCAAGACAAGTTCGGTCTAGGGTATCGCCCATCGTCTTCACAAAGCACGCTGAAGTTCAAGGGGCCGATCAGGTTTACTAGCGGGGGTGTCTTCTTCGAGCAGATTAATGCCATTTCTGATGACGAAGCTGGAGACAGTGACTGTGATATGGATGCCTGGATCAAGCCATGCATTCCAGGACAGCGTCTATGCAACTGGTCCATTGAGGAATTTGTCCAAGTGACCAATGAACAGTAATGCTTCGTTTTTCAATTATTGTACAATCATATGTTCTACCCGGAGCATAGCGGTTTATTATTTCCGGGCTTGTTTGTTTATGTTTAAATACTGCTTCAT
This sequence comes from Lathyrus sativus, assembly GCA_963859935.3. Lineage (NCBI taxonomy): Eukaryota > Viridiplantae > Streptophyta > Magnoliopsida > Fabales > Fabaceae > Lathyrus > Lathyrus sativus. The sequence continues at coordinate 331,523,493 of OZ012735.1, read as the reverse complement.
CTATTAATCAAAGGGCGTTTTTCCATTCAAATTTTGAGATCTCTGTTTTTCTTGTTTTTGTTTTTAACAATAAAATGGCAATGTGTTTGTTTGCATATCATTTGAAGCACTTAACCATTTTCATTGCAGGACTCACATCATTACAGATGACATCGATCATGAATCTTCTATGACTCGCTTCGACTTTGATAACCCAGTATTTCAAGCTGAAGAAGAGATTGATGAGGATGAAGACTTGCCCAAAGAGCTAGCCAGACTCTTGAGACAAGAAGAGAAGATCATTCTGCCTCATGAAGAAGAGATTGAGGTTATCAACTTGGGTTCTGAAGAGGTTGTCAGAAATGTCAGAATAGGGGCTGCATTGCAAGATGACATCAAGCAAAGGCTGATCGAGATGCTTCGAGAGTATAGTGACATCTTTGCTTGGTCTTACAAAGATATGCCCGACCTTGACACTGACATTGTGGTTCATCGCTTACCACTTCGGGAAAAATGTCCACCCGTCAAGCAGAAGTTTAGAAGGACGAGACCAGACATGGCTGTAAAAATCAAAGAAGAAGTCCAAAAGCAGTTGGACGCAGGATTTTTAGCCATGATAACTTATCCTCCGTGGGTCGCCAACATCGTGCCAATACCAAAGAAGGACGGTAAGGTACGGATGTGCGTTGATTATAGAGATTTGAATAAGGCGAGCCCAAAGGATGATTTCCCGCTCCCTCACATTGACGTATTGGTCGACAATACGAATCAATTTTCGATGTTTTTCTTCATGGATGGCTTCTCCGGTTATAATCAGATAAAAATGGCACCGGAAGACATGGAGAAAACAACATTCATCACATCGTGGGGAATGTTTTGCTATAAGGTGATGCCGTTTGGGTTGAAAAATGCAGGGGAAACTTATCAGCGGGCAATGGTGACTTTGTTTTATGATATGATTCATCATGAGATCGAGGTCTATGTTTATGACATGATTGCGAAGTCCCAAACGGAGGAAGAGCATCTAGTCAACTTATTGAAGCTGTTTGAGAGGTTGAGGAAGTTCAAACTGAGGTTGAATCCAAATAAGTGCACTTTTGGAGTTCGGTCCGGAAAGTTATTGGGGTTTATCGTCAGTAGAAAAGGAATCGAGGTAGATCCTGCAAAAATAAGAGCTATTCAAGAAATGACAGCACCGAAGACTGAAAAAGAGGTTCGTGGCTTCTTAGGGAGGTTGAACTACATCGCTCGGTTCATATCTCATCTGACAGCCACATGTGAACCAATGTTCAAACTCTTAAAGAAAGATCAGGCGGTTGTCTGGAATGAAAATTGTCAAAAAGCGTTCGATAAAATAAAAGAGTATTTGCAGGAGCCTCCGATACTGATACCCCCAGTTGTTGGAAGACCATTAATCATGTATTTAACGGTTCTTGAGAATAGTATGGGTTGTGTTCTCGGTCAACACGACGAGACAGGAAGAAAAGAGCATGTGATCTATTATCTGAGTAAAAAGCTCACAGATTGTGAGTCCCGTTACTCAATGCTTGAAAAAATGTGTTGCGCATTCGCTTGGGCGACCAAACGTTTAAGACAATACATGCTCAATCATACAACCATGCTAATTTCGAATATGGATCCGATTAAATATGTCTTTGAAAAGTAGGCACTTTCAGGAAGAATTGCCAGATGACAAATGGTACTGACAGAGTACGACATCCAGTACGTTTCCCAGAAAGCCATTAAAGGGAGTATTCTATCAGAATACCTTGCTGAACAGCCAATTGATGATTACCAACCAATGAGGTTTGAATTTCCTGATGAGGACATTATGTACTTGAAATCGAAAGATTGTGATGAGCCATTACCCACTGAAGGTCCGGAGAAGGGTTCTCAATGGCAAATGATATTCGATGGCGCAGTTAATTCATATGGTAGTGGAATTGGGGAAATTATCACGACTCCTCATGGAACTCATATCCCCTTCACTGCTAGATTAACTTTTCCTTGCACCAACAATGAAGCCGAGTACGAAGCATGTATCATGGGTTTGGAAGAAGCTATTGATCTGAGGATCAAAAATCTCAATGTATATGGCGATTCAGCGCTAGTTGTTAACCAGATTGAAGGAGAATGGGAAACTCGTCAGCCCAATCTGATCCCTTACAAGGATTATGCAAGAAGACTGTTACCATTTTTCGATCGTATAGACTTCCACCATGTGCCAAGAGCAGAGAATCAAATGGCAGACGCTTTGGCTACACTGTCTTCAATGTACAAGGTCAATTTTTTGAATAAAGCTCCAAGGATTGTTATCTCACGCCTCAACAAGCCCGCTTTCGTATTTGCCATTGAGGGAGTTTCCGATGGTAAACCGTGGTTCCATGACATCCAGAATTTCCTTAAGAACCAAGAGTATCCGCCAGGGGCATCGACCCAGGATAAGAAAACTCATAGGAGATTGTCTGGTAACTTTTACCTCAATCCAGATGGTGTGCTCTATAGAAGGAATCATGATCTAGTGCTACTCAAGTGTGTGGACGAAAAAGAAGCAAGCTTGCTTATGGAAGAGGTCCACGAGGGTACTTTTGGCACGCATGTCGGCGGACATGCCATGACTCGGAAGATACTACGAGCTGGGTATTTTTGGCTAACAATGGAGTCGGATTGTTTCAAATTCGCTAAGAGATGCCATAAATGCCAGATTTATGCTGATAAGATTCATGTGCTGCTGTGCCCATTGAATGTTATGTTATCCCCTTGGTCGTTATCCATGTGGGGCATCGATATGATTGGAAAGATCGAGCCCACTGCTTCTAACGGACACCATTTTATTTTGGTAGTTATCGATTACTTCACCAAGTGGGTGGAGGCAGCATCGTACGCTAATGTAACCAAACAAGTGGTAGCAAGATTCATAAAGAAGGACATCATCTGCAGATATGGAATTCCCGAGCGAATCATTACTGACAATGGTTCGAATCTGAACAATAAGATGATGAAGGAGTTATGCTAGAACTTCAAGATTGAACATTACAACTCATCGCCCTATCGGCCGAAGATGAATGACGCTGTTGAAGCGGCCAATAAGAATATCAAAAAGATAGTGCAGAAGATGGTTGTTACTTACAAAGATTGGCATGAGATGTTGCCCTTTGCTCTTCACGGTTATCGTACAACGGTACGTACATCAACCGGGGCAACTCCTTTCTCGCTAGTGTACGGTATGGAAGTTTTCCTACCACTAGAAGTCGAGATTCCTTCTTTAAGAGTTTTAGTTGACGTAAAGCTCGATGAGGCAGAATGGATCAAGAACAAATTGAATCAGCTTAGCCTGATGGATGAAAAGAGGCTAGCATCAATTGCATATGGTCGGTTGTATCAAAGCCGGATGAAGAAAGCTTACGACAAGAAGGTGCGCCCTCGAAGCTTTCAGACGGGCGATCTTGTGCTGAAAAAGATCCTCCCACCACACTCACATCACAGGGGCAAATGGACTCCCAATTATGAAGGTCCATATGTTGTACAAAAGGTTTTCTCTGGAGGAGCCTTAGTGCTATCCACCATGGACGGTGAGGATTTTGCATCCCCTGTGAACGCAGACGCAGTTAAAAAATACTTTGCTTAAAAGAGACCCGCTGGACACAAAAAGAAAAGTCCAGGCAAAAATGGGGCATCCCGGCGAACCATAAAAAAGGAAAATAGGTTCGGGAAAAAATTAGGGATAAAAATGAAAAGATTGTAAACTCGCAAAGTTGAAAACATGTAAAGGCGACTTTGGCAAAAATGGGTATCCCGGTGAATCGAAAACCCGAAAGGGCGGTTCAGGCAAAAGTTAGGGATTGAAAAGCAAATGACTGCGGTCTGTGTATGAACTTCATTGCTTAGTGGATTGGGAGAACCTGAGGGCTATTTATCCAAATCAATCTCTTCTGAAGATGAAGCTTCGGAATAGCATCAGGGTCAGGCGAGTCATAGAGGAATCAACTCATGGTGTTTGTCTGCGCCACATTGCCGACATTGCTATACTTTTTGTTTAATATGTACACTTTTGTATTTGCTTTTATGCATACTTGTAGTTTTCCGCAGCTTCCTCTTTCCAGGAGTTGCATCTGTTGTAAAACTTTCCCTATTTACAAGCCGTTTATCAATAAACATATACTATTCAATACTTGTCTGTGTGCTTTGTTTTAGCTTTTACTGTTTTATTTGTGAAAAACGCCCGATGTTTTTGATGAACTTGCATACATAAACTTGTAGGCCTTGGCCAATAATTGTTAAAACTTTGATATTAATTGAACAATGTCACGGATGATAACCAAGATAGTCATGTTGTATAGGATGTTTTGTCTGTTTGTCTTTTGCAGTGTTGTTACTCTTGGGGCAAGGTTTTTATGAATGTACGAATCGATTCATATGTTCCCTAAACAGTGTTGTTCTCCAGTAGTTGAGGTTGCATCTCTATCCCAGTAGAGTTATGTGCAATGTATTAGCATGTCCCTGGCAGTTCGCCAGTGCGCTTTTAATCCTCCGCAGAGTACGGGCATGTGCCTACTCCCCAGTGAGTCGAGATTCGGGCGTTTCCCCATGGAGTAAGTGCAGAGTTTTCCCTAGTAAGTGGTCTGGTATTCTTCGCTCTCCATCAACTTGATTGTAGGTACTCAGCTTTCAGCAGCGTGGACCGAGGTCTCCGACAGAGTTGTTTCCCCCGCAGTGTCATTTATCCCCCAGCAGGAAAGGTGTAATCTCAGTGTTGGTCATCTTTTCTTAGTTAGATCTTTGTTCCCCAAGATAGTTGCGTCTTGGAAGGCCGTTCAGGACATTGTTGTTCTCTATCAAGTAAATTAGGCTGTTTAGCCTGGATGTTTTAAATACTCGGTGAGTTGTCTGTTACTCAGAAAGTTGTATTCTGGAGAGTCAGCCCGGGCATTTTCCTCAGCAAGTGGTGATCTGCATCCTAAGCAGAGTTTGGATTTCCTGTTCTTGTATGAACTTTATTCCTGGTAGGTGAGCCTTTCAAGGCCTTTTCGCTTCAGTGTAAGTCCAATCGTTATTGGCATGTGTAAGCTTTTCCCTGCAGGGTTGTTTGCTGTTCCTGACAGGATGGTTTCTGTTTCTCTAGCATTTACTTTGTTATTTCAGTTCCGTTGCATCTGCATGCATGCATAACATCTACCCAAACGCGTAGCATTCCCATCTTGTATGGGGCATTACGCCATTTTCAAACATTTGCATGTGAAACATATACCAGGTTGTTATCTCTTTGTTTCAGGTGTATCTTCGGAGGTTTGATCTTTTCCTTTCGTATCCGGACCATGTGATTTCTCTTAGCCCGCATGGTATCCAGACCCCGGCTCAGGTTATTCCCCAGCAGTATCTTCGGATCTGAGTGATAAGTATGGTGATGAAGTCCTTTCCCTGTTGAGTATCCAGACTCCGGTCCATTCCTAGTTGATGAGGTTTTCCTTTTTCCGTCGAGTATCTAGACTCCGGTAAATTCAGTTGGGTATCCAGACCTTGATAAGTTTTGTGGTTGTACTCTTTGTCCGTTGAATATCCAGATTCCGGTGAGTTTCCGATTGATGGTATATTGTTTTGTCCGTAGAGTATCCAGACTCCGGTAAATTTCCAACATGTATTTTCTCTTGATCTGGTGAGTGTTCAAACTTTGGTAATTTTACCTTCTCCGTTGAGTATCCAGGCTCCGGTCGCCTACCTTGAGCATTCAGGCTCCGGCTTCTCCATTGAGTATTCAGACTCCGGTCAAATTCCCTTGTGATGTCCAGATCGCAGCAAGTGTATTTGTGTTCTTTTTGCCTTATGGTATCCAGACCATGGCTTATGCTCGTGTTATTATGCTTTCTCCGTTGAGTATCCAGACTTCGGTAAAGTCGGTTGGGTATCCAGACCCTGATGAATCTTGTTTGTACTTTCTCCATTGAGTATCCAGATTCCGGTAAAGGCAATTATGGTATCCAGACCATAGTAGTTTATCTAATGCTCCATGATATCCAGGTCACAGTAATTGTTGTTATCTCCTATCGCCGTGGGGTATCCAGACCTTGGCACTTAATGTTTTTCTCAGCCCATGTGGTATCCAAACCACAACTCATATTATTTCCCAGCAACATCATTTGACTTAAACTCGTAGGATATCCAGATCCTGATGAATATATTTCTTTTGCGTTGAGCATCCAGGCTCTAGTTATTTAGTATCCAGACTCAGATTTATTAACCGAGTATCCAGACTCAGGTTTCTTGCATAGAGCATCCAGGCTTAGATTTGCATTGAGCATCCAGGCTCAGATTATTGAGTATCCAGACTCAGATTTATTAACCGAGTATCCAGACTCAGGTTTCTTGCATAGAGCATCCAGGCTCAGATTTGCATTGAGCATCCAGGCTCAGATTATTGAGTATCCAGACTCAGATTTATTAACCGAGTATCCAGACTCAGGTTTCTTGAATAGAGCATCCAGGCTCAGATTTGCATTGAGCATCCAGGCTCAGATTATTGAGTATCCAGACTCAGATTTATTAACCGAGTATCCAGACTCAGGTTTCTTGCATAGAGCATCCAGGCTCAGATTTGCATTGAGCATCCAGGCTCAGATTATTGAGTATCCAGACTCAGATTTATTAACCGAGTATCCAGACTCAGGTTTCTTGCATAGAGCATCCATGCTCAGATTTGCATAGAGCATCCAGGCTCCGATTTTTGAGTATCCAGACTCAGATTCTTTGCCGAGTATCTAGGCTCAAATCATTTTGAGCATCCAGGCTCCACTTTGTGTCTTTGGGTATCCAGACCCCGATCACTTCGAGCATTCAGGCTTCGATTCCTATGGAGTACCCAGACTCCGGTAATTTAGATCGTTACTTTTCCCCAATATGGTATCCAGACCATGGCGCCGCTTTCGACGTTTGTATTCTTTTTCCCCAACGGAGTATTTTGAGAGCAGTACAGTTTTATTAAGATTTTATGTGGTTGGCAAATTTCTGGGTTCCTTGGTATTCAACCGCCTTTTACCTTGATTATTTGAAAGCCGTTTGCTTTTCATCCATTCAGGTCCAAGCCGTTTGAATAGGGGCAGCTGTTGTACCCCAAAATTTTCCCAACCTTTTCTTAACTTGGTTTATGTTTCATTTCATTTTATTCTAGCATTTGCATTGCATAACATGTTTCATTGAACAGGGGATCAAGAGGTTGTGATTCGTAGAGGAAGTCTTCTCAGAGTGTTGAGCCTATGTAAGGGGTGTTACTAAAGTTTGGATGGTCATCAGGTCATCCTCAAGAGATCAATAGTCTTGTGAAAGGATGGATGGATGTATGTGGGTCAGCTCCTAACTTGGAGGCCAGTTGAAGAGCATCAGAGGATTGTGAATACATGATTATGGATATAAGATGTTAAGAGAGCTCATTCAGTGCTTTGAGAGCCATTTGGAGCTTATTCAAGTTGTTGTGTGAGTTGGAAGAAGCCACAGTCAAAAGTGTTGCGTCTAGGATTTTCATCTGGTAAATCCTCAGTTAACTGTGAAATTAAAGGAGGTTAAAACTCAATTCCAAGTCTCTATGGTCATGGAATGTTATGTTGAGATGTCTAATATATCATTTCAAGATCAATTCATCAAGGATCAAGAGTGTGAAAAGTTACTAAATTAGGGTTCTCAGTGTAAAATCCCCTGTGTAGTCCCTAACTTCAAGACCACCTATCTCAAGATACAAGTCTCATCTCAACTTTTGACCAAAATGAAACTTGTAGAGCATGTTCTTAGCTTTATTTTGAGTACTAGAAGTCCTTGATTAGATTTATATAACTCAAGTTATGATGCAGACAAGTTACAGGTCATCAGATGAATGGGATTTTGGTCAACAAAAGTCAACCAAATTCCAAGCCATTTTTTAACTACAAGGATGTTTCTCCTCAACTTTTGGCCAAGATGAAGATGTAGAGAATGGTCTTAGACTTCCAAAGAGTACTAGAAGTCTTTCATCTGATTTGTAGAACTCAAGTTATGAGGCTTGCAAGTTAGGGGTATTTTGGGAAAGTGAGATTATAGGTCATAAAATTATAGGACCATTTCACCAACTTGCACACTTCAAATGAAAATCTTTTCAGCATGAAACTTGCTCCAAATAGGGCCATTTGCATTACAAAATCATCTCTTGTCATGGTTGGAGCTTGGATTGAAGAATTGGTGTTTGAATTTTTCATAAAGGAAGCTTAAAATGAGAAAATTGGAATTAATTCATTTGAGATCATTTTGAACCAAATTTATGCATATTTTGAGTGCAAATGATGTTCTAAATATAATGCCAAGTTTAATTTTTCAATTTGAGTTAATTTGGTTGGTCATTTCTACGGTTTCTTCACCATGAAATAACAAATGGGAAATCCACCATAGAATCAAAACAAGGCTCAATTGCTGGCCCTTTGATCAACTCAGGCCATGTGCAAATGATTTGAAACAAATTTGAGGCTGGTGCAGTGGATAGAACACGAGTATGGCAAGCAAAAAAGTGGAGAAAAATTGAATTGGCAATTGGGCTTTAGGGCATGAAATAAGGCTCCATTTGCATCTGAATCGAATACCAAAAGGTCAGCAAACTTCCCAAACCCCCAGAGCTCGATTTGGTGGTGAAATTGCAGAAATAACAACTTGAAAAAGCAAGAGAAAGGTGAAATTCGGTTTTGGAGATTTGGCCATTCTCAAGTGAAATTGAGCATACCAAGAGCTTTATTCAAGTGTTTGGGACGATTCTGGGTGATTTGCTTGAAGGTTCAGCCAAAGACAAGACTCAGTGGACGTTCTCCACTAGGTAATCTTGAAATCACCATATATCTCTATTTATGCCATGATTCTTTGCCATTTTTGCATATTTGAGACATAGGAATCATGTAGACCATTAACAAGTAAAATGAACTGGCATTAGAGTAATTGGACTACGGATTTGAACTCTACATGAAGTGTAGATGAATTCTGGACACTTTTGTTGGTTGATTTTGAGTTTTATAGTTTATGCACATTTTCTATTTGTCTTCGATTTGCTTTGTATGTTGCTCAAACATGAAAACTAAGGTTGGATTTGAGTTCCTCGTGAGGAGAGGATGGATTTTGACTATTAGTTTGTCATTTTTGGTGAAGTTTTGATAACTGTGTTTTGGTTGCTACTGTTCACGGTGGATGTTAGGCCGGAGAAGATGACCAAAAGGGATCTCTGGCCACCGTCTGTTTCCATTGGACTTGGTTGACTTCTCATTCGGGAAGATGATGTTCTGGCCATTAGATGCGTGTAATTTTTGTTTGGACGTTCATGATTAAGACACACACTACATCTCCTTTGACCACGCGCACATGATCACGTTTGAATTCTTATTAATGTGCTGGCGCTTTATGATCCACATGATCTGATTACTATTTAATCAGACAGCCCTGGTTGATTTCCACACTGGTCCTTCTGTTGACCAGCCTTAGTGGATCATTGTTTGAAACCCTTATTTCTTTTGGGCGCCTTGGGCCTCAGTTGCTGTTTGCGCCCCCCTTGGGCCCAGTCTGGTTTTTGAACTGTTTTTTATTGCTTTTTGCACCGTCTGTTTGATTATTTTATTTTTATTTTCATTTTATTTTTGTTTATCATCTGTTCACATTTAAATCATTTTTAAATACTTCCAATTATCCAAAAAAATCACAAAAATATTTTTTAGACACTTTGAGACGTCTTTTAATTTTAGAAAATTTTTATTTTATTTTTTGATTTACTTTTCAATTAAAATTGGATTTAAATATTGGAAGTGTATTAATTGATTTAAATTGTGACTTTGTGATATCTTTTATTTGTTTCTCTCATTTCCTTTGGGTCCAATGACTAAAATTAAATCTTCATATCCATGATGAGTTGATTAAATTTTGAGGACCATTTTGCCCCTAGTTGGTTGACTTTGGTGGCTTTTCTTTTGACCCTCGATTCTCCCATTTCAAAGTGGTACATCTTGAATATTTTGTTCTTTTGATGGTGCTTTGAGGGGATATTGGCTTTGTGCTTTTGGCTTCTGTTTTCCAAATTGTTTAGATTTCTTGTGCATTTTATTTGGTAATTTTTGAGTCTTTTTCCTAATTTTGAGATGACTTGCAAGTTAGGTCATTTCATAAGGTGGCTCATACAAGTGCATGACCTAGTTTGAATTGGAAATGACCTTTGTGGATCCATTCAACTCTCAACCCTTCTTGTTTTACAAAGTAGACATGTTGAGCTTGTTGTATGTTCATTTTTAGGTCAAAATTTTGTTCATTGTTTGTTGATTGATGCATTGTTTTGTAGGCTTTCCACTTGTGCTTTAAGTGTTGAATGTGTGTGAGACTTTGGTCTTTCTCCTTGCCTCTTCTTGCATCTCTTTGGTGTGTTTGTGATGTTTATCTTGAGCACTCTCTTCTTTCATCTTCTCTTCTGCCCTATGACTTTGGAATGTTATTTAAGGTAGCTTGGTCCCTCCTTAGGAGGAACTTGAAGCTTACCTAAAGTAATGAATCCATGAGGACTTTTCCTAGTGACTTTGTCACACTTGTTTGTTTGGTTTTGATGCATCTCTTTATCTTTTATCTTTGCATCCTCATATGCATGCTTGGTTGAGATGAGCTTGTGGTGGCTACTGCCCCACACATCTTTTCCTCCCACCTTCATCCTACTTGTGCATTCCATGTATGCATTCTCTTATTTGCATGTTTCCATTGTTCTTTCTTCTTCTTCTTCTTTTGTCTTCCTTCCCTCAGGATTTCTAATCTCTCTTGTTCAAGAGAGGTTATGATAGACATTAGGGTTCTAACCATGCATGATAACATTAGGTAGATATTTCCCTTTTTTAATCCCAACTTTAGGATCACTTTGCATGACAACTTCTAGGGTTTGGTCTAGTCCCCCCAACTTCAATCCACTTAACAAAGATAATGGATGTTGTGCCATGAGCCTTATACTTGGGAAATGGTGATTGAGTGGCTACCTCTCAATTGCCTAGAGTGTTTAGTATACGTCCTTAGGACGATATGCGACACATTCGATCCTAGGTTTTAGACTTTAGTACAACATACATTATGAACACTCAAATTCAAAACACTTCTCTAAAAAACACAAAATCACTTCAAACTTTTTTTATCCTTCGGGATCTTAATCAGGAAAACCTTTTCATAAACAAGAGTGTTGTTAAATTTCAGTTCTATCGCAAATGGTAACGCTTAAGTCTCTAATGGTCGAGCTGCATACACCAACTGCTAGAACTACTTGTTAACCCTACTCGGGCCTAAAACTTTTGAACAACCTGTGTTCTCTTAAGCCCGAACTAAGTTTGCTCTGATCTTTCATACTAGATGAAAGTACGTAGGCATAAGATGCGATATCTTAGAGAGCAACCTTTCCCCCTTTCTTTACCCGTAGTTAGTCGAACTACGTTGACTCTGACTTTCCCATTGCACGAGGGAGTACATAGGCACAGAGCGGTGATGCTCTGCCGAGTCAGTCTTTTTTCTTTTTCTTTTGTATATAAGCCTTTAGCGTAGATAGTTTACACACCTTTTAGATAGACAACACATGCGTGGATCACGTCGAGTACGACGGACGTGAGGGGTGCTCATACCTTCCCCTTGCATAACCGACTCTCGAACCTAGGACTCGGGTGCGATGACCTCGTCTTTTCCCGTTTTCGTCAGGTTTTTCCGATCATTTCCGTTCCCTCTCTATGGGATAAATAATGAAAGGTGGAGACTCTTCTGTTTTCCACCGTTTGTTTTTCGCAGTAGCGACAGCTGGCGACTCTGTTGGGGACAGGAATATCCCCTATGCGAGTCAATCCTAGCGCTTGTGTGTTTTCTTTTGGGTGTGTGTATGTATGTGCTTTATCTTTATTTACTTCCACATTTTACTTTCCGCATTGTATCATACTTGCTGTGCTGTGGGGAGGGAAGTTCCATTGAGAGATAAGACGGACCCGAGCTTGAGTATAAACCTAATATTAGTAGTAGAGACTAGTGGGTGGACCTGTTTGCTTAGCAGACACAGTTCCCCATGAAATTCATGCTCAGACGAGATTCTCTTTGACGATTTCCTTTCCGATCCTTAGGATATGTCTGGAATTTGGATTTCAGGGTTGTCGACTCTAGGGACCGATCATTTGGGATTCAGCTAACTGAGGCCTCTTCGAGAGTTGATGATGTCAAACCAGAAATGGTGAATGTATCATCATTTCTTGAAAGTCTATGACGTTGATGAACGCATAGGATGCCGAACCTTGTCAGTAGATAGGTCCATACCTGTGAGTGGGTGGGTTATGTAGGAAACTTTAGCCTTCAAACTACCCGGTTCTTTACACTGTGAACCTGTGTTCATGGTACAAAGGGGTCCTAATGTCAGTGATTTGTCAGTACTAAAGCGAAGCGCTGGTTCTTTTCAAGCTACATCATAACAAGCTTGATCCTCTGATTGCATTTGCATTTGCATCTTCATTTGGATTTCTTCATTAACATGTATTTATGTTGCAGGTGCATATTTCCCTCCTGATTCTAGTGGTTCGGTTCTTCGTTCTTGACATGGAGCCCTTGAAAAGGACAGTTGCTTACAGGTTTCCCACCCCAGATGTCAGTTCTTTGAGAAGTATGATTGCTATGGTTGAGGGGAAGGTGATGGAACAATTTAGACAAGATTATGGGAGATTGGCCAGATGTGTCTGCAAGCCTTCATCCTTTGAGATCAGTGGTGTCTATACTCTCTTGCAGTTCTACGACGCTCAGTTGAGATGTTTTGTCTTTCTAGATTTTGTTTTGGCGCCTACGTTGGAAGAGTATTCTGATATATTGGGGGTGCCTATCCGTGATCAGATGCCGTTCGTCCACACAGATGCGGAGCCTGATCTGGCTAGGCTCGCTGCTATATTACATTTGGACGTTGCAGAGTTAAAGGGGAAGTTAGTTGAGAGGTGTTGCGGTGAGAATCGTGATACCAAGCTATTGACTAACTTGAATCTTTAATCCTTAAATACACAACCGGACTTTAATTTATCCAAAGGAAAGGTCTAAAGAAAGAAAAACCCTTTTCGCAATGTAACAACAACACTAAGAGATTCGGGGATCGGGGGTTGGTTATGCATAGGGTAGGTATTTCACATCCTAAACATCTGTAGTACTCTACAGGAACCTTTTGTTTGTTTACATGCTAAGTTTTCTAAATGTTTGCTATGGATTGGGATTGGGTAAAAAGGTTAAGGTTAAAACCTAAAGATAGTTTCTAAGTTTGCTCGCAAAGATATCGTGTCCTCTGCCTACGTATCCTAACTAGGATAGAATCAGAGCAATCGTAGTTCAGCTCACTAGGGTTGAAGAACATTTGATTATGATCAAGGTTCCAAGGGGAACAAACATAACAATATTTGTATAGAGTTTAAGAAAACTCTCTAGATCTACATTGAACACTCAAGAAAGGGGAGTAAGTAATCATTTCCATAATTCTTACGTAGAGTTAACCAAACTCTACCTATCTCTAAGTTGTAAGACCAAATGGTTCTATCCAGACCAAAAGGTGGGAGAAGGGGGAAGGTTGCTCGTCAAGATATTGCATCTTGTGCCTACGTATTCTCATTGTCCAATGAGAAATCAGAGCGGTCGTAGTTCAAGCACAAACTACAGAATAAGGGTCAATTGGTTCTTTCCAGACCAGAAGAGGGAAGAAGGTTCTATCCAGACCTATGAGTTTAAATCCTATTGGTTCTATCCAGACCAAAATAGGGAAAGGTTCTATCCAGACCTATGAGGGTATTGAGCTATCTATGACCCAAGGGTCAATAGAGAGACTTTTTTGGAAGGGAAAATATGGGGCAACTTGGATGAGAACTAAAGAGTTCCATCACTTGGGGAAGAAATACTTAACAAAGTACTAAACATTTAAGCATGATGAATACAAAGAATATGGTCACAACCAAGCAAGCAAGCATATCACAATAAGCAAGGATTAAATTGATAAAAATGGTTACAACCAAGTATGACACATCTTTACAAAGATGAAAGTAACAACTCGAGGGGTACATATTAACAAATATGGAAACAACAATCATGCAAATAAGTCATAACTTAAGATGATCATGTTATAAGTTCAAATGCAATAACATTTAGGCATTGATGATAATCAAGTATGTAAAGAAGGTTCACAACAGTTCAAGCACAAGGTTTTGGAAGAGAAAAAGTAGGTTCATGGCAACAACCAATGAGAAAACAAAGCTTTAACATGTTAACAACCACAAGGGAATCAATCATGAACAAATCCCACAAGATAAATTAAGCATTGTATAAACGAAATTCATCAAGACGCAAGGTAACAACCCTAAAAACGAACCAACTTTTAAGCAGGCAAAAGGCAATGTGAAAACAAGCAATTTGAAATTTTCTTTCATTAAATGAAACTAGACATTAATATGAACATTTTGCAAAAAGAATGGATCAAAAATAATAAAGCAAGCAAAAGTTATTAATCATTGCATTTTTTGGTGAAGATAATAAATAAAGCAAGTAATAAAAAGAAATGGTCATTGGAGGGGGTTGAACCCATGCCCTTTGGTTCACAAACTCAGAACTAACCACCTGGACACTTACGCGCGCGTGTTCATGGAGTGAAAAAGAAGAAGAAAATAATAAAAACATGACAATTGAAATAAAATACCAAAAATGGGTCATCACTGAGGATCGAACCCTGACATGATAGGTGAAAGGCGCATGTTATAACCACTGGGGTGGCGATACATCCAAGTATTTAGCCACCCCCATAAATATATATACCAAGGCAAGCAGAGGGGCTGGGCAAAATTAAAACAAGAACATGAAAAATGCCAAATACGATTTCATCACAACTTGGTCAAAGCTTAACCAATTTTAGCAAAATAAAAGTCTAACATGATTATTTTTCCACAAGGATGATAATGGTAACAACCATTTCTTAAAATAACATGCACACAACAACATTCGATAGATTATGCAAAAAAGGAAATTGGGATGCATTTTGAAAGTCATGGGCCAAACCAGGTACAAATCAAAGCAGAAGAAAGTTGAAGCATGCTCTGAATATGATATGGGATGTGTCTCATTAAAAAGTTTGTGCATAATACAACAGGACAACATATTGGCTGGTGAGTTGCAAAAATAGTGAACTTTGTTCTCTCAAATAACCAAATCAAATGACTTCAAAACAAAAACCAAGTTATTAAATCCAAACAGACAACAGTTCCAAACATACACAAATGTGGCTGGTCTCAAATGTGGTATTGAAGGGATCAAGGCTGACCAAAACAAGCCAATAAGCAGCAGGCCAAGGCAAAGTGGCCCTGCTGTCCAGAATTTCAATCAAAAGGCCAAACATGGATGTATCTCAAACTCTGATCAAATAAAAAACAAATCATGAAATCTCACCCTAAACTACTTGAAATGTAATGAAAAACAAGATGGTAACAACCAAATGCCAAGATAACAAACTAAACAGAACTGTCATTGAAATGCCATGTGAAAACTGAAAAATGCATTTTGAAAGCTATGTCATGAATTAGGCAGATTCTGATTGAACAAACTTTACACACAAACCAAAAACATGCTAATAAGTGTTTCCACACTTCAAGCCCAGTCACAAACAAAACAGAAATGAAAATGGTATGCTAGTTGCTCATTTACAAATGAAATGCATAATTGAAATCATGACAGGAATGGAACAACTTTAGATCAAGAAATCACCACACACAAGACTTAAACATGTCCATAGATGATTCTACAACTTAAGATTGAACATAAAATGCACACAACAAAAATTGGTTCACAAGTTGCTAGTATGGCATACATGGTAAGCCGACTGTCATACAAATTGGCATAGCATTCAAAATGAGGTCTGGTTCATGCACACATACAAGCCCTAATCATGTTATCTAATGGTCTAATGCTCATGAAATAACCTAGGAAATGCTTCAAACAGAATGAGTGTATGGTGTGCTGCAGTTGTGGCTTGTAAAAAGCTGTTTTGGGAACAAACTAAGGGATGCAGCAGGTACAATTCAAAATGAGGAGGTTCATGCTATGTAAATGACACACTCATATCACATATATGCCAACTGATAGTTTTATGCTTAAAGATCAGGCATACTACTTTCAAAGCAAAATATGGTATGGTTCATGGCAAGCAAAAATGGGAATGCAAAACTGTTTGAAAAATGAAGGATGCAACATGGTATAGGTCATGAACAAATCATTCTTAGCATCACACACAAATCATAATCATGCTAACTAGAGATCCTAACCTCAAAGATCAGTGGAAAACACATCAAAGCAAAAACTCGCATGCTAGTGGTAAAATGCTGAAAGTTGTAAAAAGTTGTTTTGGAACCATATATGACAGACTAGATCATGCTAAAAACCACACACCAATTTCAAATATGTTAACCAAAGGTTCTAGGATCAAACATTACCTAGGAACATCTTATAATAGAAAATGATATGTTGATGGTAGGCATGATTTGAACAATAAGGCAGTAAACTCAAAACAACTTGGTCATGGCAAACATACATACTTGGCACAACAAGAATCAATCATATCAGCAATTATGCCAGACACCTAACATTTTGTCACAGGATTCATAAAAGTAGACATGGTATAGCAATCAACACCAACATCACAGTTGTGAAACAACAACCCCTCTAAGTTCATACATGACCTATGGGCAGAGATACCTCATGAAGTAACTAACAAGCTACAACAACAATCAAAAGCTAACAGATTTGTATCAACACACCAACATTTCATATTAAAACCTCTAAAGCTACTCTTGTGGACAAATTCCTTAAAACAGTTGTAAACAACATACAAAGTTCATCCTTGACAGCATATCATCAATACATATCACTCATGAACAATATACTTTAACAAAAGCAAGAACATAGCAATAAACACAAACTCTTGACAAAGAGCAATTTTGGGACAGCATGACTATGGTTCTCAAAACAGAACTTCAAAATTACAAAACATGACAATGTATGTATAATGAGGAGGTTGAGCATTACATACCTCTTGTAGACCTTCTTGAGTAAGCTAGAAAGCAAAGAAACCCAAAGATCTTCTTCTTTGGCACAAATTTGGAGTTTTCTTCCTCTTGAAGAAATAAGCAATCCTTTAGGATAGTTTGAGTAATGAACCTCTCAGTTGGTTATTGAGCCTTTGGAGAGTTGAAACAAGATATATATGAGGTGTTGGGAGTGTTGAAGTGGTAGGAAAGGGCTTAGGTAGTGACTTGGCTCCCAAAGTGCATAAAAGTCAAAACATGGAGGTGTGAAGGTTGACTTTTAAATTGATGGAGTTTTTGGTGAAGGTGATGATTGAAACAACTCTAAATAGTTATTTTAAGGTTGTGTATATGGTTTTAGTGAGGTTTGAATGGTTGGAATTGAGGCTGGTATGGAATTTGCACAAAGGCAATTTTGGTGGTTTTGGAGGGTTTCTTCACTTTTAAGCAAAGAGAGGAAGGAGATGAGAGAGTTGTGTTCTCTGGTGTTTAGAGCTGCTCTGGTGTAATTTGGAGAGTGGGAAGAGCCCTCCTTTTATAGGCCAAGCAAGCTGGGGCTGATTTGTCATTCTTGGATTTGCAAGCTCGCATTGGTGGGAAACCTCAAAACTTCAAAAGTGTGTCTGCTGGTTTAAGGTTAATTCCATCAGTTAATATCCCTCCTAAAACTATCCTCAAGATGGCTGGGGTTAGGGTAGCTCTGCTGCAGCAAACCCAATGCTTCTTACACCATTTGCTTTTGCTTTTCAATATGATAATCAAAGAGATTATGGTGAGATTCTTGGTTTTCTCTTGGTTTCCACCCACATCAGGTCCCAACCTGATTCTAATACCACACCAGATATGTTTCTATGGTTAGAAATGGACCATATGGTTGAAAATTAATTTATGTTGAATTTTGAGAAGTTAACAAACCAATGCTCAGGCCCAACTTGCACACCTCATAACTCTCCGTTCACAAGGGCTATGAATGAGTTCTATAACTTTCTGGAAAGCCCTCATGGAGCTCTACAACTTTCATGTTTTTGATATTTTCAAATTCTGAATGGAACTAGGTTGAAAAACCCCTCCGAGTTGGCTGAAACATGACTTTCAAGGCCAGAAAACTTAGAAAATTTCCAAGTGTTTTGCCTTCTTGAAATGACTTTGGCTATAACTCAAATTCTATGCATTTTCTGCTCATGGACCACTTTGGGAATTTTGTAGGACTTGTCAAGAGCTTTCCAATGAGCTTTGAACCAACTCAATTGGATGTGTGGTTAGGGAGTTATGGTCTTGCCCTTTTCAAAACCCTAATTTCTGATTTTTGCGATTACTCCTCAATCCTTGATCCAATGGTCATGAAACTTCATGGGTAGGTGTAATATGTCATTAGGAACATTTTTGATTCCCACCTTGATGTCAAATTCCTTATGGTTGAAGAGTTGACTTTTCGGTCAACCGGACGATCGATCGATGACTACCGAGTCGCCTGTTGATGTTCTGGGTCTTTCAAGGCCTTGAAACTTCTTGAGTAGACTTTACTAAGCCATATGAACTCCATGGGCCATGATCCCACCACTGGAACACTTTTTAAATCCAAAGTCAAACTATAGTTGACTTTTCCTATTCAAAAACCCTAATCGAGTATATTGAACTGAGCTGTTCTTAATCCTTGGGTGACAACCTCAAATTGGATTCATACTTGATCCATTGGAGTATGTTTGATGATGTGGAGACTTATTTCACAGAGAACCAATCCAATACGTTGACTGATTAAACATCTTGAAATCTCGATTCTCGGCTGTAAGGAACCCTAATTCCTGTATCTTAACAAAGACCAACTTCAAAACATGTTGAGGTTAGATAATCAAATGCATATGACCCTAAAATGATGATGAAGATATAAGGGGTCAAAATTTGGGGTGCAACAAGAGGAAAGGAACTTATGGTTTCTGTTACCTTTTCTTGTTGAGAAAGCTCAGAAGTTCGCCAAGAATGGTTGCTGGATTGTGTTTAGTGTTATTCTGCCTCTTTGCATTTACGGCATTGTTTTGTTTCTGAATCTATCGGACTTTGTAGATGTGGATGCTTTCTATCTACTGGCCTTAGGGAACCCGGTCCCTACACTCTTAGGAGACGTTTATCATTCTGTGCACCACAAGAATGAAAACCGAAGGGGAAAGAATGTCTCGTGTTGTGTTCCTTTGCTTTATAGATGGTTGATGAGTCATATGCCTAAAACCGATCAGTTTGTAGACATTGTTGCTACTTCAGAGTGGTCTGAGAGGATGATGGGTCTGACTGCCAAGGATATTATTTGGTTTGATAGGGACATGCTTGGCACAAACATTATTTATAGTTGTGGCAGATTTCCTAACGTCCCTTTGGTCGGAAGGAAAGGTTGCATCACTATAACCCTTCTCTATTGGTACGACAGTTCGGATATGCTCTCAGGGACGTTCCAAAGGAAGAGGAGATACAGGAATCTCTGTATCTCACGGGTTTGTTAAAGTGTGATGATTTGATCAGATTTGAACGTGCTTGGAGAAGCATCCATAAGAGAGGCAAAACATTATTGGGGAAGAGCAACAATCAGGCCTATGACCCCTATGTGGCTTGGATTCATGAGAGGGCCACGAAGTTCTTGATGCCATTTCCTCCAATGGAGCCTGTTATCCCTCCCATGATTGAGGAGCCTACTACGGTGGACATCCAAAGGTATAATCAGGTATGTCGCGAAAAAGAAGAGTTGCAGAAGAAAAACGAAGAGTTGGAGAAGGAGATTGCTTAACTCAGAAGTGAGAGGAATGAAGCAACTTATTCTTTGAAGAAGCAACTAAGCTGGTGAACAAGTTGGGTACGGACTTGACTAAGGAGATGAGCGATAGAGAACGGTTGGGTTTAGATATAAATGTTGTTAGTAGTGTGCTTGCTACTTAAAAGCAATATCTGAATAGAGCCTACTTGCGGATTTCCAAGTTTGAGACTCAATGGAACGCTGCCATGTCCAACAGCAAGCAACGTGGAGACCAGTTGAAGTTGCAGATCAACAAGCTGAAGGTTCAGCTCATAGCTAAAGATGAAGAGATTTCAAAGGAAGCTTCGCTCAGGAGACATAGTGACTATAAACTATATAAAGCGCTTGCAACCTTGGAAGAGCATAGAGAGGGAGCTGATGGCAAGAGGCGTAGACTTGAGGAGGTTTTTGGGAAGGAGGACTCGGTCGAGGATCTTCAGTTCACCATCAGTCAGCAGGAGTTGCTTATACGTGGTTTTCTCGCTAGGCCAGACCATCCAGAGACACAGGCGTTGCTGAAGGATTTCCAGTCTCGCCACCCAGCTTGATCTTTTCCTTTGTATTCTATAGCTTAGGCTTTTTGTATTGACCATCACCAGACCTGGGTGAGGTCCTTTTCTTGATTGTACTTAATTGATGTTTGTACATTGCCTGTGGGCTTATGTTTAAATATATGAGGGGTTTTTATTCTATGCTTGTCTGTGGGGTTCTCCATCGTCTTGGTTGCTATCCTGAAACTAGAATCATAGGGGAAATGTCCCTGTTTCATATATACATGTTTGCATTTAGCATTTTTTCGCATTACAGGTGCATCGGAACTGTTAACCTTATCTTGTTACTTGTGCTCCACTAGTGTGTTTCAGGATTGCAGATCAGATAACTCACCGGTACGGTACTAGAAGAAACCAGAAAAGACTGATGGATCAGATGTAGGCAGAAATGCATAGATGAGAGATCGGATGGCACAGCTGATGGAGGTCATGCAAGGGGTTGCTAGTGGCCAGGTGCAACTTCAGACTTTAGTGCAACCTCTGATTGCACGAGTTGATAGTGATGGTGTGTTACACAGAAGGATTGTTGCCAACCCTCCCGACATTGAAACTCCCCGAGTTAATACCTCTGTACCTATCCCTAATGCTGGAGGGAATGGTAATGTTGGGAATGGCGGAGGAAATGGTAATGATGGTAATATTGGAGGGATTGGAAATGTCTTCGGAAACATGGGAAATATTGGTATTGGTGCTGGAGAAGGCGAGTATGCTGGTAAAAATGATGGTTTTTATGACCATGGAGCTGATTGTGCTATTCATGGAAATCTGCGTAATCCTCGGTTTGAGGACCAGTAAGCAGATGTTTTCTCAATGAGAGATGTCAGGCCTGAAATGTCAGCTGAAGCGAGCAGAAGATTTAAGCTTTTAGAAGACAAGATGAAAAGCTACGAAAACCAGAATGGGTGAAGAACAGATTGAATCAGCTCAGCCTGATGGATGAGAAGAGGTTGGCGTCCATTGCATACGGTCTTCTGTACCAGAGCAGAATGAAGAAAGCCTTCGATAAGAAGATGCGTCCTCGGAGCTTTCAGGCAAGTGATTTGGTGTTGAAGTAGATCCTCCCTCCATAGACAGATCACAGGGACAAATGGACTCCCAAATATGAAGGTCCATATGTCGTAAGGAAAGTCTTCTCTGGAGGAGCCTTACTACTTTCAATGATGGATGGTGAAGATTTCACGTCCCCTGTGAACACATACGCAGTTAAAAGATACTTTGCTTAAGATAGACCCGTTGGAAAGAAAAAGAAAATCCAGGCAAGAATGGGGCATCCCGGCGAACCATAAAAGGATAGGTTCAGGCAAAAGTTAGGGATAAAAGGAAAAGAATGTGTAAACCCGCAAAGTTGAAAACCTGAAAATGTGACTTTGGAAAAAGTGGGTATCCCGGTGAATTGAAAACCCGAAAGGGCAATTCAGATAAAAGTTAGGGATTTGAAAAGTGAATGACTGCGGTCTGCATGTTGATCTTTAGAGCATAGTGGATTCTGGGAGGACCCGAGGATCGATCATTCAAGTCAATCTCTTCAGAAGACAAAGCACCGGAAAGGCGTCGAAGTCACGCGAGTCATGGTTGAGTTGTCCTATGGTGGTTGTCTGTGCCACATTGCCGACATTTTGTATATTCTTGTGCATTTTGTATATTTTCTTATGCAACTTTCTCATTTCAGGAGTTGCATCTGTTGTAAATTTTCCTATTTACAGGCCATCAATCAATAAATAATATTCAGAAAACCTTTGTTGTTTGTGTTAGCTTTTTACCGTTTTGTTTGCAAAAGACGCCTGATGTTTTTGATAAAACTTTGCATACATAAACTTGTGGGCTCAGCCAACTATAATCGAAACAATGTTTTTGCTTGAATAATGTTACAGGTAATAATTAAGATGGTGCCTGCTGCACAAAACATGTCTGTTTGTTTGTCATTTGCAGGGCTCTCATCCTCGAGACTTTTCCAGAAATCCCCCACCTGGAGAAGGTATGCAGGTTAAGACTGTTTTCATCCCCAATAGGTTGGAATTATATGCAGTCAAGGTTATCCTCAACAGGTCGAGATTGGTATCCCCGACAGTGGTGTGCAATCATCCCCAGCAGGTTAAATGTGTACGCCTATCCCTAGTGGGTTGAGATTGAAGTTTTCCCTGACAAGCAAATTTGGGTTTATTTCCCCAGTAATGGGACGAGTGCAATATTGTTGCCCCCACAGAGTCCAATTCTTTGAATCCTTTCCCCTTAGAGTCTAGGTCATTGACTCATTGCCCAAGCTGAGGTTGTTGTTATTGAGTTTTATTTCTCATTTCTCCAAGCAGAAGCCGATGTTGATTCTTTCATTGAGTAATCCCCAGTGAAGTTGTCGGAGTAGTTTTCTTCCCCGCAGAGTGGGATCGACTCAGAGATTTTTATTCTCCATCCTCAGCAGAGAGATTTTGGGATAGTTCCCTAGTAAATCTTGTGCATTATACCTAACAGATAGCGGATTAAATCCCCAGCAGAGCGGAATCTCCGGCAGAATGGAGCTATTCCTCAGCGGTCTGCTTTGATTCCCCAGTAGAGTCGTCTTTTCCCTAGAGTTGTATTCTAGCAGACCATCCAGGGCTGATTCCCCTGGTAGAATGGAGTTGTTGTCTCCCGCCGAGGTGTTTGTTCCCAGAACAGTTGTATTCGGGTAGGCCATCCAGGGCGCTTTCCTCAGAAGAGTTTGATGTGATCCCCAGTGGAGCGGATTTGCTCTTAGCAAAGTAGTTTACCCAAGAGAGTCCTCTTCTAGGAAGCCATCCAGGGCTTATTTCTCTGAGCATAAGTCCAATCGTACTTGGCACCCGTCCATCCCCAATGGAGTTTAGTTTCCCCTCTTTAGCATTTATATTACTAGAGTGGTTCCTTTGCATTTGCATTGTGCATAGCATCCTCCCAAACGCGTAGCATTTTCATTTCGTATGGATCATTACACCATATTCAAACATGTGCATTTGAAACATAAGTCAGGTTGTTACCTCTTATTTCAGGTGTATCTCCAGCAAACAATGGTAGTGGCTCAAGCCTGTGTGGTATCCAGACCCTGGCTTCCTCCGTTATTTCAGTAAGCCCGTGTGGTATCCAGACCCCGGCTTCCTCCGGTTATTTCAGTAAGCCCGTGTGGTATCCAGACCCTGGCTTCCTCCGGTTCACTTCAGTTAGCCTGTGTGGTATCCAGACCCCGGCTCATACCCGTTTTGTTTAATCAACTTGTGCGGTATCCAGAATCTAGTTGATGGATTATTTGGCTCAAGCCTATGCGGTATCCAGACCCTGGCTTCCACCGGTTTATCTTCTTAGCCCGTGCGGTATCCAGACTCCGACTTTCACCGGTTTATTTGCCTCAAGCCTGTGCAATATCCAAACCCCGACTTCCACCAGTTTATCTACTTAGCCCGTGCGGTATCTAGACCTCGACTTTCACCGGTTTATTTGGCTCAAGCCTGTGCGGTACCTAGACCCCAGCTTCCACCGGTTTATCTTTTTAGTCTGTGCAGTATCCAGACCCCGACTCATACCCGTTTTGTTTAATCAACTTGTGCGGTAGCCAGACCCCAGTTGATGGTTTATTTGGCTCAAGCCTGTGCGGTATCCAGACCCCGGCTTCCACCGGTTTATTTGGCTCAATCCTGTGCGGTATCTAGACCCCGGCTTCCACCGGTTTATCTTCTTAGCCCGTGCGGTATCTAGACCTCGGCTTTCATCGGTTTATTCGGCTTAAGCCCGTGTGGTATTCAGACCTCGGCTTCCACCGGTTTATCTTCTTAGCCTATGCAGTATCCAGACCCCGGCCAGTGATTTGTTTTGTCCGTGAGGTATCCATACCCCGTCGGACTATGATGTCTCCTTTAACCCGTGTGGTATCCAGACCCCGGTTAACATCATTTTATCCCTTTAAGCTCGAATGGTATCCAGACCCTAGCTTATAGTGTGTGACTCCTAAGCCTGCGTGGTATCCAGACCTCGACTAATGGTTTATCTTGCCTGTGTGGTATGCAGACCCTGACAGATTATAAAATTTTCTCTCGCATGTGTGGTATCCAGACCCTGGCAGATGGTGATCTTCGATGGATGCGTCCATCTTATCGTTATCTCTCCCCAATAGTGTTTTCAGTTACTGTTTCTTTTTGTAGTTGGCAAATTTCTGGGTTCTTTGGTATTCAACCGTCTTTTATCCATAATGTTTGAAATTTGTTCGCTTTTCATCCTTTCAGGTCCAATTCGTTTGAATAGGGGCAGCTGTTGTACCCCAAAATTTGACCAACCCCTTTCTCTTATTTTTGGCTTATGTTTCATTGCATTTTAGCATCTTGTATTTGCATAGCATAGTTCTTACAGGGGATTAAGTGATTATTTGTGTGCCACCCAAGAGGAGAATCTTATTGGCTTCAGGCCCTAGCAAAGGCATTGGTAGAGGTTATTGTGTGTGTGTTATCATCATGAGGTTATCAGAGCTCCTAGAGAGGAGAGATGTGCCATAGCTCATTGCCAGAGAATCA
This sequence comes from Lathyrus sativus, assembly GCA_963859935.3. NCBI lineage: Eukaryota > Viridiplantae > Streptophyta > Magnoliopsida > Fabales > Fabaceae > Lathyrus > Lathyrus sativus. The sequence continues at coordinate 331,498,604 of OZ012735.1, read as the reverse complement.
TTAGAGGGTTTTGTCAATGGATCATGAGGATATATCATTGGTGCAAGCATGAGGTAGAAGCATTTTGAGTACCTCAGAGGTTATTGTGGAGTTGGAATGGTCACTCAGTTTATCTACACAATGCATAAACAAAAGGCTTGAAATTAGGGTTTCACCTATGATCAAGCTGGATCCATTTCTTGGAGCAAAATTCGTTTCCATGGTCTTCCATATGTCCCAAGGTTTTTGGGGATGGGATATTGATCATCAATTTTAATCAGAAGAGTTTCAATGGATCAGTCAATTGAAAATCAGGAGATTTGGGGAAAAAGTCAACTGTGTAGTGAAAAAGTCAACTCCTGACTTTTTTGAGGTCAAGATCATGTTCCTTAAGTTCAATATGGCCAATGGATGGAATTTGATCAAGAAATATCAAGGGAATCATGAAAAATCAAGAAATGTTGAAACTTACCATTTTGAGAAAATTAGGGTTTTAGAAACTTTCCATTTGTGGAAAGTTTCATGGTTGAATCAGCCATCTTCAAGGCCATTTTTCTTCATGATCAAGGTTCCAAATGTATTTTTCTCCAACATCAAACTTGTTCCTTGTATTCCAAGCTTTCGTTTGAGAACCAATTCATCATCATATGATATTTGGAGCTCAAGTTATGATGATTCAAAGTTAGAAAAAAATAGTTCAAAACTCATAACTTAAAATATTTCTAAGTTACCTCTAGGAAGATTTTGTGCCATGCTTTTCAACCTCAAATTTCATGTTCTTCCAATGATCAAATCAAACTTCCACCAACATCAAAGTTGCTCTGTGCCATGCAGTTTTTAATTAGAGCCCAAGTTCTTAACAAAAGGAGCTTTGTGCATCAAGATATCATGTCTCAAAGTTGATGGTTTGAACATAATTCCAAGGCATGAATTACAAGTCATTTAGGCAAGTTTGTGCATATCAACATGCAACATTTTTACACTTACAAACCATGCACATGAATTGCATTTTGATACACACAAAACATTGCCAAAACTGAACCAACACATGATGTACCTCGTTGCTCCATTTTTGAATTTTCTTGCCCAAAAAGGAAGAGACAAGCAACCTTTGTTCTGTCCATGCCACAGTCCATCCATTGTGCCTCTCCACTGAAATGAAATAGCCTCATGTGCAAGCTGCTCGCATGCTACATCACCCACACCATTGAACAAAAATTTCCTTTGATTCACAACATCTGCTTCATCCAATATTTACCATAGTTAAACTTGCAAATTCATTTTTTTCCACCTCATATTTAAGCTAAAGAGAAACCCTAGATGAGCCTCAGCCACCATTTGAGCAAGAAACTAGAATTTGACATTTTGAAACCTTTGAAAAATTCCTTCGAAACTCTCTATTTTGAGCCATTCATAAACATTTTTTCTCATTCCATACTCACCATAACATCATCTTCAATCTGTTGGCAAAAGAATAACCATTTGAGCCAAAACCAGAACTTGCCATCTTTTGCATTTTCTGAAGTTTCCTTCGAAACACATAAACCATTGAGCCATTTCACCAGTTCTTCATCAAATCATCATCACATCAACTTCCTCTTTCAACTGCTTGCAAAAAGAAGCATCTGTACACACATTGACCAACGACTGCTCAAATTCGTTTTGGAGATTGGAGGAGATTAAATACCTTTGAAGACAAGTAAAAGCATCTACAAGTCACAAGGGTTGATTCTACACGTTTTGGTGAAGCTTCATCAAGTTTCAAAGAGGCAGCGGACCATTCTCCACTAGATATTTCTTCAATCTTTTTCTCTCATGTTAGCCATGAAATAGATGCATGCTGTGTACATCTGAAGTCCTACATGTGTAGGCAATGTTTTTGCATTGGTTTGGTGTGAAGTTTCATGGACTTTCATATTGTGGTACCAAAACTGTTTTGCTTCGAAACCATATCAAGATGACCTTATTTTCTAAAATTGAGGGAGGATTTGGACTCTACGTGGAATTTTGAGGGGGTAGGGTCTTGTTTTCAGGTTTTTTGGTGGTCTGAACCCTAGCTCCTGCGGCCTCTCGCCGGAGAAGACGACCAGAGCTAGGGTTCCGGTGTCTGTGGAGAAGAAGATAGCATATGTGGACTTAGCGCCTTTTATTTGAATTTGAATAATTTTGTTGTCACATTTTCAGCCAACCATCATGTCATGTGTGCTCCACGTCAATTAATGAATGTCCACGTGAGCTCAGACTGGGTCATGGGCTTAGGTTTTAACTGCTATGCGCGCCCCCCTTTTAAAATCCCATTCCATTTTTGAACTGAATCAGTTATAATCCACTTTGCTTGCAACACCCCCCTGCGCATCATTTTTTTTTATTTTCTTATTTGTTTACTTTTAATCATTTAAAAATAGTTTTATCTTTCACAAAAAATCCCAAAAAAATCATATTCTGATATTTTAATGTGTTAAGTTATTTTTTCATCATTTTTATTTTATTTTCCATTTATTTTTATTATTTTTAATTGAATTTAAGATTAAATGTGTTTTATGGTTTGTACCCAATTTTAAACATGATCATTGACCCTCTTTTGAAAACCCCTAAGGACCAATTTTCCTTTCTCACTTAGGTGATAGATTGAGGTAAACTTGAGGGCTGGTTTGGGGTCTTGATGATCATTTTTCATGGGTTTCTCATTGGCCTTTTTTAGACCCTTGATACACACTCGATAAGTGGAACACCTTGCATTGTTTCATACAATTGGTGGTGCTTTGAGTTGATTTTGGCCATGAGGTTTTGCATGTTGTTTCTAGGTTGATCAAGCTTGCTTGAACATTTTACTTGGCATTTATTGAAACTTTTTCCTATTTTTAGTGAATCTTGCATGTCAAGCCACTTTTAGGGTTGTCTACACATGCTAGTTTTGACCTAATCTTTGGGATATGATCATGAGTGATCCCTTGAGCACCTCTTAAGCCTTGTTAACTCATGTTGGCATGCTTGAGGTGCTGCCTTTCTTGTTAGAGGTCATTTACATGTGTAACTTGCATCATAAGTCACCTTTGAATCATGCTTCTCCACTTGTTTAAGTGTTGAGATTGTATTAGGACTATGGTTCCTTCACTTCATATGATTGTGCTTGTGCTGGCTTGATGATTTGAGTTTGATCTGGATCTTTCCATTTGTATTTTGCTTCTGCCCTTGGTGGTTTATCACTTGTTCATGATATTTTGGTGTCATTTGTTTATATTTTGAACTTGTCATGAACATTGGTGCTTGTTTTGCTTTGTTTGTTTGCCTTGTTTAGCTTGAATCTTTAAGGATTGTTGGTTGAGATGTGCTTGTGGTGGTGGCTGCTCCATACTTTTTCCTCCCTCTTTTCTTTTTGTATGCATCTTTTCTTTGCATCTCATATCCTTTGTTTGCATTGCATGTTGACTTGTTTAAGTAAACTTCTTTTCTTTCTTTTCACTTCATCTGTGAGTGAATTATTTAGTGTTTACTTGGCCTTTGGCCATGATCCCCCTAGGATTACTAGTCCCTCTATTTAAGATAGGAGTAGGAGAGACATTAGGTGTTCAATCCTATGTATGATAATATTAGGATAGTTTCTTCCCTTCATCCCAACTTTAAGAGCATTGTGTATGACAACTTTAGGGTCTAGTTTCCCCTTAGTTTGTGTCTTTCTCTTCTCATCTCCTAAACTTTTCAAAACACTTAATAAAGGATAACATGTGTTGTACGCTACGAGTCTTAAGTATTTGATGAATGATGGTTGGGGGGCCTCCTCTCAACTGTCTAGAGTGTTTAGCGTATGACCTTTGGGCGATATACGACGCATTTGCTCTCAAGTCATAGTCTTTAGTGCAACATGAGTTACAAACTTAACTCAATTCACTTATTTGTTTAAAAAATACAAAAACAAAAACATCAAAGCTTTTTATCCTTCGGCAATAATTGAAAACCATTTTCAGAAAGAGTGTGTTAACTCTTGGTTCTACCGCAAACAGGTAACGCCTAAGTCTCTAATTGTCGAGCAGCAATACACCTAACTGCTAGAATGAAGGTTTAACCCTACTCAGTTTAAAACACTTGAACCAATCAGTGGTCATGTCATCCCGAACTACGTTTGCTCTAATTTATCATACCAGATAAGGATACGTAGGCACAAGACGGCGATGTCTTGGCGAGCAACCTTCCTCCACCTTCACCCATAGTTTTCTGAACTACGTTGAGTCTGACTTTCCCATTGCACGAGGGAATACGTAGGCATAGGGTGGCGATGTCCTATCGAGTCTCCTTTTATTTTTCATCCCCCGTTTAGCAGTAGCTTTTAGATAACTCACCCCTTTTGTTAAACAATAAGCGTGGATCCTGTTGAGTACAACGGACGTAAGGGGTGCTCATACCTTCCCCTTGCGTAACCGACTCCCGAACCCAAGATTTGGTTGCGATGACCTGTCTTCTCCCTTTTTTCGTAGGTTTTCTCTGATCGTTTCCTTTCCCTATCTTTGGGATAAATAACAAACAATGGCGACTCTTCTGTCCTTGCCGACCCCTTCTTCGCAGCGATGCGACACTTACCCTCTTAGGTTGGTCTTATTCCATGTTATGATTGTTGTTGATTTGTGACCATGATTGTGAGGAATGAATTGTAATTGTTATGGCTATAGCAATTGATATTTGTTTATGATGAATTTTGAATTGTTGCTAAATTTTATGTTGTTCTATGTTAACGGTATGAGATGATGATTATGATGACGGTAGAGGTATGAAATTGTGAATTTATTGGTGTGATTATATGAATATGAGTGGTGATTAATATTGGTATGTTTATGATTAAGTTTAAAACCATGAAATATTTTTTGTGAGACATTTTTGGGGTTGAAGAAGATAAAAATCATGCTGGAAATTTTAAGAAAAACAACAACTTTTTAGTAACGCCTTCATGCATGATTTTGATTATTTCATGGATGTTTTTGGGGTTGAAGAAGATGAAAATCAAGCTGGAAATTTTAGAAAAATAGCAAGTTTTTATTAGCGCCTTCATGCATGGTTTTGATCATAACTTTCAACTCGTAAATCATTTTGGAATGGGGTTCAAAGGGCTAGGTAGTTGAAACTGAGGGATATAACTTTGTTTCAGGGATCACTTTTGGTGATCATTTCATGGACGTTTTTGGGGTTGAATAAGATGAAAATCGTGCTAGAAACTTCAGAAAAACAACAACTTTTTAGTAACGCCTTCATGCACAACTTTGATCATAACTTTCAACTCGTAAATCATTTTGGGATGGGGTTTGAAGTGTTGGTGTAGCTGAAACAGAGGGATGTAACTTTGTTTCAAGGATAAAATATTTTTAATGATTTTATCAAAGGTCGATAGCAGGTGAAAAAGAAGTGCATGAGGTGATGAATATGGACGAGGTCCGTATTGACAAATCATTTGATGTATTATGAATTATTGGAAGGGTGTGTTTAATTATATTGGTGGTAGTCCAGAAGGATATAGTATGTTAAGCATGGTTGCAATTGTGTGATCGATTCTGGATCACTAAATATTATTATAATTGTTTTGTTAAATGCATTATTACCATGCCATGCATTCATTGTTGATATATTGAAGAAGATAAGTCATAGGTCGAAGAGGGACATAACACTTATCCGTAAATTAGAAAAGGGAGTTCGGGATTCTGAAGGGGGAATCAGGTTCATATGATGAACCATTGATAAGAATTGGTACCATATGCCTCGTGTAATGTTGTCGGGTCTCATTGCATTGTAATTATGTTGTGCTTTTGTATTTTTTATGGTGAGAATGTGGTTGTGAATGAATGTGATTTGTGGGTATAAATAATACTCTCTTAATTATTATACACCGTTTATTATAGGAATAAATTTATGACCCCTTTTGTGTTTGTTGTGTCTGTCCTCCCTCAGAGTACATACAATCAAGTACTTGAGTAGTTGGAGATATACCTCATACTGCTATCGGTCAAGTCAACTAGTGGAGTTGCTCTGATAGGTAACACCGGGGAATAAGCTATTTTCTTTATGTTATTTTGTTACGTATATTTTAATTTAAAGTAATTATTGAACCACTTTTGGTGTGGGTGATTTGTTAAGGCTATGAGTGTCATACTTTTGTTTAATTCCATTGTTTGGACTATAATTTTTTATTAAATAAAGTGACATCCTACTTAGATTTAATTATATTTTTTTTATTAATTATTGAGCTAGGAAGTAGAGTGTTATGTAGTGCTATCAGAGCCTGGTTGTCTATCCAGCCAGGTGTTATAATGTGTCAGTAGTGTACGACTGATGTGTGAATACGGTATAGTCAAATTTCATCTAATCCTTATTTGTTGATGTTGTTCAGAATATGGTTGGGAGATATGATTATGCTATTGCTGACGCTTTGTAAGCAGTGGCTCAAGCCGTGTAGAACAACCAAAATAGAGGGAATGATGAGTTTGGCAACTTGGGAAATTTATAGAGGAATAACCCACCTACCTTCAAAGGCAGGTATAATTCGGATGGAGCGCATGATTGGATTAAGGACATTGAAAAGATTTTCAGGGTTATGGCGTGTACTGAAGCACAGAAGGTGCAATTTAGTTTTCATATGCTGGCAGAGGAAGTTAATAATTGGTGAGACAATACACGTTAGAGATTAGAGGCTACACACAATGAATTCACTTAGGTTGTATTCAGAGGAGAATTTCTATAGAGGTACTTTTTAGAAGATGTGTGTATGAAGAGAGAGATCGAGTTTCTGGAGCTAAAACAAGGGAATTCTACTGTTGCTGAGTATGCTGTCAGATTCGAGGAACCTGTGAAATTATGTCCATATTATAATGGTGCAACTACATAGACTTTTAAATGCATTAAGTTCGAGAATGGGTTACATCTTGAGATCAAGCAGGGCAATGGTCATCAACACATTCGACTGTTTATGGAACAGGTGAACAAATGTAGGATTTATAATGACGAAAGTATGGCTTAGTCTGCTTATTATAAAAGTCTGAGTGATAAGATGGGAAAATATTTGAATAGTGGACAACCATATAATACTCCAGCTGACAAAGAGGAACAAAAGGTTTCAAAGGGTAAGAAGCCAAGTGGAGGAGAGACTCCCGCTCCTATCAAATGCTACAGGTGTTGTGATGCAGTACATCGCGCCAATGAATGCAACAGTGATGAAAAGAAGTGCTTCAAATGTGGGAAGCCATGACACCTTATTTGTGATCGCAAGAATAATGTGCCAAATTGTTACAACTATGGGGAACTTGGTCACATCAGCGCCAACTATCAAAAGGCAAAGAAGGCTCATTTTTTTAGGAAAGTTTTTGCACTAGCAAGATCTCAGACTACCAGTTCCGACAGGTTGATTCGAGGTACATGTTACATTCACAACATTCCTTTGGTTACTATTATTGACATAGATGCAACACGCTCGTTTAATTTTGGTGAATGTGTGAAAAGATTGGGTCTTGTAGTGTCTACTTTAAGTAGTGGACTAGTTATCGATACTCCAGCTAATAGGTCGGTGACTAGTTTAATCTGATTGATTGTCCTCTATCAATCTATGGTAGAGACTTTGGTGTAGACTTAATTTTTCTGCTAGTAAGTGATCTTAATGTCATTCTAAGGATGAACGGGATGGAATTCAACCATGTTCATATCAATTGCTACAACAAGTCAGTATAACTTCTTACTCCTGATAAAGAAGAAGAAGCTAGTTTCATATCTCCTTGTTAATTGGAAGAGTTGTTGAAATATGAAGCTAAAATGTTTGCAATGTTTGCTTCCTTGTCCGTTGAGAGTCAAAGAATGGAAGGGTTACCAGTGGTATGTGAATTTCCAGAGGTGTTTCTAGACGATATTTAATATTTACCACCAAAGAGAGGGGTGGAGTTTGCTATTGATCTTTTTCCTAGTACTAGACTTGTTTCTATGACACCATACATAACGTCAGCATCAGAGTTGGGATAACTGAAGAATCAATTGGAAACTTACTTGAAAAGAAATTTATCAGACCAAGTGTGTCACCTTGGGGAGCTCCAGTGTTATTGGTAAAAAAGAAGGATGGTAATATACAATTATGTGTTGATTATCGGCAGTTGAATAATGCGACGATTAAGAATAATCACTACAACAAATAAATTTTTTTATGATAAAGCTTTCACCATGAACAATATAAAATCGAGGGTGTGTAACGGGAGCGCCTTGTTTTTTTAAATCAATTTGTCACCTCGAATTTATGAAAAGTTGACATAAATATATTCTCAGGGTTTGAGATTTGATTCCTAGCTCCTGCAGTTTTATGTTTTATACGGAACCAAAAATGCGCCTTTAATTTTTATAGATTTTACGTCGGGTATGTTACCTTGGTTTTCATGAAAACCGAGATAAATACTCTCTAATTTTTTATTCTTTTTTGAATCAAAAAGGTGCCTTTATTTTTTTTAATAGATTTTACGTTGAATATGTTACCTCGGTTTTTAACATAACCGCGACAAATACTCTTTATATTTTTTATTCCCTCAGTGTCTACCTCATTCACTTCTCGAGCCCTAACGAAAAAACACTTATTCTCCAACTAACGAAAGAACACTTATTCTCCAAGGAACCTTAGCGAACAAAAAAGATCTCTCACCATTATTCTCCGATATGATATTATTGTTGTTGTTGTTCTTTTTGTTTCTTTGGTCCATTATTGTTGTTCTTGTTATTCTCCATTACTATTGTTGTTGTTGAGAAGCTTTATTTTTGTTGGTTGTGTACTATTTTTATTTTTATTTTCAGAAGCTTTATGTGATTATGGATCGTAGTTGGATGAAATCCAATAGATTAACAATAGAGTATGAGAATGGATTGAAATAATTTCTTGATTTCGCTGTTAAAAACCTTCCTGACAATAATGGGATATTTTAGTATCCTTGTAAAAATTGCTTTAATACGAAAAAATATCATATGGATGTTATATTCAATCATTGTGGTCATGATGGAATTATTAAAAATTACAGTAAATCGGTATGGCATGGTGAAGTGACAAAAAAGAGACCTCTATCACATACAATTGATGATGATAAAGTTACGAATCATACTCTAGAAGACATCATTCATGATATTGGAGTTGATGCTTTCAAGAATGCGAATGCGGTAGATGCTTTGCGAAGAGACATGGAAGATTCATTGTATCATGGATGTAAATTTTTTACAAGATTATTAGTTGTGTTAAGAATATTTAATCTTAAGAAAGAGGTGGGTGGATGGATAAAAGTTTCACTGAATTGCTTGAATTGTTGAAAGAAATGCTTCCCGAAGGTAACACACTTTCGGGTCGTACTTATGAGGTCCATAAGATATCGTGTTCAATGGTTTTGAACTATGTCAAAATACATGCATGTCATTATGATTGCATATTATATATGAAAGATTTTGAAAACTTGAAGGAGTGCCCGAGGTACGGGGAGTCAGGCTACAAGCAGAAAGACAATGGTGTTGATGATGATGATGATGGTGTAACTAGCAAGGGTGTTTCTGCCAAGGTGATGTGGTACCTACCGATAATTCCAAGATTCAAGATATTGTTTGCTAATGTTAGTGACTCAAAGAATACTAGATGGCATGTAGATGAAAGAATGTGTGATGTAAATTTTTTCCATGCAGCTGATTCATTGCAATGGAAGAAAATTGATTCTTTATATCTAGATTTTGCCCTTGAACCGATGAACCTTAGCCTCTAATTTGCCATCGGCCGAATGAACCCTTTTGCTAATTTGAGTACTAACCATACGTCATGGTATGTTCTTCTCGTACTTTACAACCTATCTCCATGGTTGTGCATGAAGCACAAGTATATGATGCTAGCGATGATGATTTTGGGTCCAAAACAACTAGGGAACGACATTGATTGAAAATTTAAGAATTTTGTGGGAAGAAGGTGTTGATGTTGATGATGCGTATACATGTGATAACTTTAAGTTGCACGCCATGTAATTTTGCACAATCAATGAATTTCCTGCATATGGTAATTTATCTGGATACATCATCAAGGGACATAAAGTGTGTCCTATATGTGAATTTGATACATGTTACCCACCAATTACAAAATGGAAAAAGACAGTTTATCCCGGGCATCAAAATTTTTTAAGACCTAATCATCCATATCGTAGATTGCGAAAAACTTTTAATGGAGAGCAGGAGCTTGATATCACTCCAAAGCCCTTAACTAGGAAGGAAGTTTATAGAAAACAATAACACATTAAGGTTATCTTTGGAAAGAAACAAAACAATTCCATGGAGAAAAATGTTTGGAAAAAAGTGGTCGGCATTCTTTGATCTTCCATACTGGTTTAGTCTTGATGTAAGACATTGTCTTGATGTGATGCATATGGAGAAAAATGTACATGATAGTCTGATTGAAACACTTTTCAACATTAAAGGCAAGATAAAAGATACTAAGAAATCCTGCAAATATATGATTGTGATGGGAATACGGCAAGAGTTAGCCCAAAAAGAAGTAGAAAATAAAACCTATTTGTCCCCAACATGTCACACTCTTTTTAAAAAAGAAAAAAATTGTGATTGTTTGCAGGGTATGAAAATTCTTCAAATGTGAAGAAACTTGTGTCAGAGAATGTGAAGAAACTTGTGCCAGAGAATGATCACAAATTAGTTTGCTTGAAATCTCATGATTTTCATGTCTTGATGCAACAACTTCTACCATTGGCTATCCGTGGCATTTTACCAAGAAATGTAAGGGTAACTATAACCAGATTGTGCTTATTCTTCAATGCTATATGTAGTAAAGTTATTTATCTTGGAAATTTAGATGACTTGGAACACGAAGCTGCAGTTATCTTGTTCCAATTGGAGATGTTTTTCCTTTAATCATTCTTTGACATTGTGGTTCACTTAGTTTCTCATTTAGTCATACATATTAGAATTTATGGTCCAATTTATTTACGGTGGATGTATTCGGTAGAGCGTTACATGAATATTTTTAATGGGTATACAAATAATCATCACCGTCAGGAAGCTTCGGTCGTACAAAGGTACATCACAAAGGAAGGTATTGAGTTTTGTACACATTATTTGTCAAAAGCTTGCATTATAGGAATTCCTAAGTCTCGTCTTGATAGATTTTATGACGGTATAGGTATTCAAGGTTTAAATGTTAAGACATTTTCCCAAGAAGTAGTTCTTCAAGCACATTTGCAGATATTGAATAACCTTAGTGAAGTTCAACCTTACTTGACCGCTCACAAAAGTATTTTAAAGGAAAAATTCCCCCAGAGGAATGAAAAATGGTTGTTAACAGAGTTGTCGATATGCGAAAAATAACCGGCAAAGACACAAAGTCGCCATCGAACTTTTTTTATCCCAACGGGGGAAAGAAAAACAACGAAAAAACCTCAGGAGGGAAAGAACATAGTCATCATAACCAAGTTCAGGGTTCGTGAGTCGATTACGCAAGAGGAATGTGTTAGCACCCCTCGCGTTCGTTGTACTCAACGGGATCCACTCTTTTTGTTCTAAATCTAAGGGTGTGTATATCTAAAGCTTAATCTGCTAAGGGAATGCGGAAACGAAAAGGGAAAACAAAAGAAAAAGAGACTCGATAGGATCTCGCAATCCTATACCTACGTATTCCCTCGAGTAATGGGAAAGTCAGAGTCAACCTAGTTCGGAGGACTACGGGTGAAGAAGGGAATGTTGCTCTCTAAGGATTGGGGCCCTTGTGCCTACGTATTCTCAACAGGTATGAGAAATCAGAGCGCCCGTAGTTCGGACTATGGTTGATTAGTCTCGATGGCATTGGGGCGAGAGAAAAGGTTAGGTTAGCCGGTCTCGATCGCACGGGGGCGAGAGAAAAGGTTATGTTAGTTGTTACTGTGCTCACCCAGGATAGGGATCCTTGTGCCTACGTATCCTCATTCCCTAATGAGGAATCAGAGCATCAGCAGTTCACGGTACTACGGGAGAAAGGATCTCGATCGCACTGGGGCGAGAGAAAAGGTTTTTATTGGGCATCACTAATGTTTGCGTTCTAGCAGTTAGGTGTATTGCTGCTCGTTACTTGGAATCTTACGCGTTACCTATATCGCGGTAGAACGAAAATATCATGCCCTTTCTGAAATTGGTTTTGAAAAGAATCCTGAAGGAAAATGATTTGAATTTGTATAAGTGTTTTTGTTAGGGTTTTGAAAAGAGTTTGAGATGTGTATTGTACTAAAGTCTGTGACATAGGAGCGAATACTTTGCGTAAACGATCCAAGACAGCTTACGCATAAAGCACTCTAGAAGAGCTAAGGAGAAATTTCCGCTCATCATTTCCATGTGCTTAAGGCTCGTGATGTACTACACGCCTCATATGTATTAAGTGTTTTAGTTTGATTTGAAAAAAATACTCGATATGGATCGAGATTTTTATTCGCGTACCGTGAATTTGTATTGCTACAAAATTAACATAAAACTATAAAATGGCAATACAATATTAACCGTATAGAAAAATTGAAAGAAGTAGATAATATATTAAAAAAAAGCAGCTAAAGATATTATAACTAATAATAGAAAAAAACTGCGCACGATAACTAATAGAAAACTATACACAACAATATGATATAAAAAATAACATAGGTATTTTTAATAATAAAAGGAAGCATGTATTTTGACCAAAAAGAAGCATATACAAACACATGAGAACTTGAGGTGCAGTAATATATATCGATGTAGAATTGCTTTCACTTTTGGCACTATTCATCAACAGCTTAAAGTAAAAGGTAAACATATTAAACAGAAACACAATGACGACTTCCATTGCGTAAAAATATCGAACTAATATTTAAAACAAGAATAAAGCAATAAACAATCTTCAATGTAAAAAAACATCATAGAAATGAATTTCAATTTAATTTTACCAGCCCAACCCAGTATATACAAACTTCACACAATTAATATACACTATAAAAATCCAAACACAAACGCCCTGTTATCAGTATGCATCTTGATAAGTAAAATCCAAATGCAACATCTCTATCCCACCATTTTAGCCATGCTCGTACCATCAGTATCCGTAAAATAATATTCGAGCCAAACAAAACATAACAATGCTATATCAAATCAAAATCACACATATAAAATAGATATTTCAAACCAAGTTATTTATCGAGCTCAAGCACGAAATCTACAGCAGCAGAGACAACAATTAACCAACAATATTTTCAAGTTCACAATGTTGTAGTTGAAACGGTACACAATCAGATATACAGTCAATAATCGAAGTCAAACAATCCAATGTTTCGAACTTCAATCTAGAAAAAACAACATAGTAATGGTAAACTAAGGATACAATCGGAACATCCCTAACATTCACAGCCGACAATCAAAGATACGCACCCAGCACCATAAAAAAAACCAAATGATAACGAACAAATACGAGAAAATGTAGCAGACTTACAATCTTTAACTTTCGTCCCATAAACCTCTTCAGTAGACAAACATTTCGGCACTAAAATTCAGCACAAACACAACATAGCCGACTTGAGAGTTAAACATAACTATCAACACAAGAACAACCTTTCATTTTACAGTATCTACCGACCAAAAACTCAACATAAATAGTATTTACGCATGCAGTATTCACAACAAACACAAACAACATATGCAGCAGATTAATAAAAAAGCGAAGCTCGAGACAAACAACAACAGGATGTATGGAAAAGAGGGAAAGACCAACCAACAAGCTCGCACGACCGTGGATCAATTTTTGCTGCTACTGCTACAAAGTCATTTTTGTTGAATGTGATGCTGCGAAATCGAGTTGCTGTGATGTTGTTGTCGTGAAGAGATGCGACTTTATTGTCACTGCAGCTGATTCGTTGTCGCTTGTTGAATCACACCCGAGCCAAAATGAATTTGAAGCTCAAATGCCTTTCCACAAAATATGATATGAATCTCTGCTATGTTCGCATCATCATTGTTACTTGTTCAAAAATTACTACCATATCCGTTTTGTGTTTGAAGTTATTACAATTTGGTGGTTGTATGGTTATTTTGGAGTGTTATTATGGAGAATGTGTGAACTGATGATGGATCGAAGATGAGATTAGTGAGGGTGAGTTAGTGATATTGAAGCTGCATTAGATATGGAATGAGGAGCTTTTGTTTGGGTGGAACAAAAAATAAGTAAGAGTGATGGTGGTAGTATGTGTTTGTATTGTTGAAAGAGTAAACTTGATTTGGGCGTAAACATATTATTTGGATTTTTGGGCTTATTTATTTTGGACTTAGGTAATTTTAATTAATGTTTCTAGAAAACTCTTGTAATGTTTGGAGTGTCTAGATATTTCTTAGGGTTGTAATATTTTCTAGAATGGTCTTGGAATTCCTAGAGTTGAGAACTCTCTAGAATTTATGTGTCTAGAGTTTTCCTTAGAGTACTATAAATAGAGATGTAATTCTACACTTTTGTATCAAGCAAAATACAAAGTTCTCTCTTCCATAAATAATTCTCCTACCTATCAAATTTCTCTTTAAACCTTTAATATTCCCACACACCTTTCCTAAACACAAAAGGTCTTATTTTCAACAAAGTGGCATCAGAGCTTAAAGGTCCTCAAAAGATGGCGAATGGAGGTTTCCCTTTTCAAATGTCGATGCTCACAAAGAACAACTATGACAATTGGAGTATCAAGATGAAGACGCTACTAGGAGCTCAAGATGTGTGGGATATCGTTGAGAAAGGCTTCAAGGAGCAAGATGAAGCCTCCTTAAGTCAAGGTGTAAAGGATACATTAAAGGAGTCAAGAAAGAGAGACAAGAAAGCTCTCTTCCTCATTTATCAATCGGTGGATGAAGATACATTTGAGAAGATTTCCAATGCAACAACGGCCAAAGAAGCATGGGACAAGCTTCAAACTTGCAACAAAGGAATGGAGCAGGTGAAAAAGATTCGTCTTCAAACTCTTAAAGGTGAGTTTGAATGTTTATTTATGGAAGAGTCTGAGTCAATTTATGATTATTTTTCTCGAGTATTGTCCGTAGTCAATTAACTTAAAAGAAATGGTGAAGATGTTGATGAGGTGAAAGTCATGGAGAAAATACTTTGCACTTTAAATCCAAGCTTTGACTTCATTGTTACCAACATTGAAGAAAAAAAGGATTTAAACACCATGACCATGTAAGAGCACAGATTGTGTCTTAGTAATATCTCTATGTTTTGATGATAACATTAATGATAATTCGTATACAAGAATTATACTCTCTAAATTTGTTCTAAACTGTTTTCTACAGGCACAAAAGATTTTAATCTTAAAGAGCAAATTTGATGTGAACAATAAATTCTGAATGGCTCAAGAGCATCTGAAGATTAGAAGAATCTGAAGTATAAGAGCTTAGTCATCAAGATTCTGAAGATACAACACGCTGCATATATTATCAAGAATCTGAATGAAAGAAGACTCTG
The DNA here is from genome assembly GCA_963859935.3 of Lathyrus sativus. NCBI lineage: Eukaryota > Viridiplantae > Streptophyta > Magnoliopsida > Fabales > Fabaceae > Lathyrus > Lathyrus sativus. The sequence continues at coordinate 331,483,159 of OZ012735.1, read as the reverse complement.
AGTGAAGAGACTCTGAATGAGAGAAGACTCTGATCTGAGTGAAGACTCTGATCTAAGAGCATGTTACGCTTCAAGCACACAGCTGCACCAGACTCTGATTCAGCAACATCTGAAGAACATCTTAGGCTCTGAAGTTTCCAGAAGATTCTGAAGACTGAAGACTCTGATATTGATTGTTGATCTGAACTATCTGAAGAATTATTTGAAGAAGATTATTTTAATATATCCGTTGGAATATGCCAGCAAATCTTTCCTTAATTGGGATAGACATAAATCTCTGCAAGAAGATTATTCCTCTGATACATTCCATATATGGTAAATTCACAGCTCAGCAGACAATTGCTACACCCACATTTTGTGCGCCGTCTCTCTGCTGCAATAGTACAAAGGACAGTACTATTTGATATTGGAAATATCTTCTCCAACGGTATTATATTCTCTCCAATATTCAAGTGGCTATATAAAGGATATCATAGCACTTTCTTCAGTGAAAAAAAAGAAAAGACGAATTTTGACAAACTTACCTTCAAGCGAAGAAACTCTCAAGCTCTCATATTCTTTATAGTTCATACTTTGTTCTAAACTTAGAGAAATAACACAGTTGTGTTTATAGCTTTCATAGAAGCAATTTATTACTCTTACATTGTATTACATTAATTTGTAAAGGAAGTTTTCCTTAAGAGGATCTAGGTTAGATCAGTAGCTCTTGAGAAGACTAAGAACAGTTGTTCTTAGGTGTTGTTTTCCTTAAGAGGATCTAGGTTAGATCAGTAGCTCTTGAGAAGACTAAGAACAGTTGTTCTTAGGTGTTGCTATTTGTAATCAGTTGATTTGAATAGTGGATTAAGTCCTTGTTGAGAAAGGCAAATCACTCTTGAAAAGGGTGGACTGGAGTAGTTGAGTTCAACGAACCAGGATAAAAATACTTGAGTTTTTATCTTTGATTATTTTCTGTCATACTTATTCAACCCCCCTTCTAAGTATTTTCTCACCTTCAGTTGGCATCAGAGCTCCGGTTCTGCGTGTGCATTCACTTAACCGTGACAGATAAAGATCCAGTGAGAAGAATACTCTGTTATTTATTTGGTTGCTAATATGGGTGATATTCCTACATCAAGCAACAAATATGAAGGAGACAGAATCAGCACCAAACCTCCAATGTTTGATGGAGAAAAATTTGATTATTGGAAAGATAGACTTGAAAGTTTTTTCTTGGGGTATGATGCTGATCTCTGGGATTTAGTCATTGATGGATATGAACATCCTACTAAGGATGGCAAAAAGATTGATAGAAAATCAATGACTGAGGAGCAGAAGAAAGAATTCAAGAATCATCACAAAGCCAGAACCATACTTCTTAATGCAATCTCTCATACAGAGTATGAGAAGATTACCAACAGAGACACTGCTCATGATATGTTTGAGTCTCTCAAAATGACTCATGAGGGAAACTCTCAGGTGAAAGAAACAAAGGCTCTGGCGCTGATACAGAAGTATGAAGCGTTCAAGATGGAAGAATCTGAGAACATTGAGACTATGTTTTCCAGATTTCAGATTCTAACAGCTGGGTTGAAAGTTCTGGACAAGGGCTACTCAACATCTGATCATGTCAAGAAGATCATCAGAAGTCTTCCTACCAGATGGAGACCTATGGTGACTGCATTGAAGCTGGCCAAGGATCTGAACAAAATCTCATTAGAAGAACTCATCAGTTCTTTGAGAAGTCATGAGATTGAGCTGGAGGAAGATGAACCCCAGAAGAAAGATAAAGGTAAATCCTTAGCTTTTAAATCTAACAAATCTGTTAAAGCTTTGCAGGTAAATGAAGAAAGCTCTGAGGAATCTTCTTCTGAAGAAGAAGATGAACTATCCATGCTGTCCAGAAGGATCAACAAACTCTGGAAGCACAAAGGGAAGAAGTTCAACAACTTCAGAAGATCTGATCAAAAGAGAGAATCTTCTGGACACAGAAGATCTGGCAAGAAAGAGGTCACTTGCTATGAATGTAAAGAACCTGGACACTGCAAGAGTGAATGTCCCAAACTTCAAAAGGAAAAACCCAAAAGGAAGTTTGATAAAAAGAAAAAGGTTCTGATGGCTACATGGGATGACTCAGATGAATCTGAATCATCTTCTGAATCTGAGGAAGAATGTGCAAATGTTGCACTGATGGCCAACACAAATGATCAAGATGAAGGAACGTCATCATCTGAATCTGAGTCAGAATCAGACTCTGACTCTGAAGAGGTATTTTCTGAACTCTCCAGAGCTGAACTTGTTGAAAGTTTATCTGACATGTTGGAAAGCTACAGCAAGATTAAACTCAAATACAAGAAGCTGAAAAGCAATCTTGAATCTGAGATTGATCTTCTGAGAACAGAACTTGTTGAGCAGAAAGAAATAAATTTAAAACTCAAAAATGATTTAGAAACAACTCAACAAGAATCTGATACTGAAACAGAGTCAAGTGAAAATATTTTAGAAAAATATGACTCCAGTTTTAAAAGATTTCTCACTAAAAGCATAGACAGAAGCAAAATGTCTTCTATGATCTATGGTGTTAGTGGGAACAACAGAAGAGGCATTGGATGTGAATCTTCCTCTGGAAGCAATCCAAAATCTGTTGATAAACTCTTCATCAAGAAGACTCCTCTGTATTCTCATTTTAAGTTTGGTCATCTGAATGATATTAAACATACAAGCTCTGAAAAGAGTACTTATGTGTTTAAGCCAAGGGCTAGCCAGAATAAACACTATGTTGAAAAACAGAAGTTTAGGCAAAACCACAGAACATCTAACCCCAAAGGACCCAAGAAGATCTGGGTACCTAAAAGTAAAATAATACCTGTTGCAGATGTTCTTAGCAGCAAAATCCAGACACCAATCATGGTACCTGGACTCTGGATGCTCACGACATATGACGGGCGAAAGGTCTATGTTCCAAAGCCTGGAACTTAGATCTGGAGGAGACGTGAAATTTGGAGGGAACCAGAAGGGCAAGATCATTGGCTCTGGTACAATAGGTAATGGTAACCTACCCTCTATTTCTAATGTTCTGTTAGTTGAAGGATTGAAACATAATCTATTGTCCATAAGTCAATTAAGTGACAATGGTTATGATATCATCTTTAATCAAAAATGTTGCAAAGCTGTATGTCAAAAGAATGGTTCAATCCTATTCAGTGGAAAGAGGAAAAACAACATTTACAAAATTAACCTTTCAGAACTTAAAGTTCAAAATGTAAAATGCCTTTTATCTGTGAATGATGAGCAATGGGTCTGGCATAGAAGATTGGGACATATTAATATGAGACGTATATCTCAGATTAATAAACTCAATCTGGTCAGAGGACTCCCTAATCTGAAGTTCAATTCAGATGCTCTGTGTGGCGCATGTCAAAAGGGTAAATTTTCAAAATCTCATTTTAAACCAAAAAATGTTGTTTCCACTTCTAGACCATTGGAATTACTTCATATTGATCTGTTTGGACCAGTGAAAACTGCATCCATCAGAGGCAAGAAGTATGGGTTAGTCATTGTAGATGACTACAACAGATGGACATGGGTAAAGTTTCTAAAACACAAGGATGAGTCTCATTCTGTGTTCATTGACTTCTGCAATCAAGTCCAGACTGAAAAAGAATGCAAAATTATTAAAGTCAGAAGTGATCATGGTGGTGAATTTGAAAACAAATATTTTGAAAAATATTTTTCTGAAAAAGGAATTGCACATGATTTCTCCTGTCCTAGAACTCCACAACAAAATGGAGTTGTAGAGAGGAAAAATAGAACATTGCAAGAAATGGCCAGAACCATGATCAACGAGACAAATCTGGCAAAATACTTTTGGGCAGAAGCAATAAATACAGCATGTTATATTCAGAACAGAGTGTCTGTAAGACCTCTTCTGGAAAAGACTCCCTATGAATTGTGGAGAAACAGAAAGCCCAACATTGCTTATTTTCATCCATTTGGATGTATTTGTTATATGCTTAACACTAAAGATCATTTGAACAAGTTTGATTCCAAAGCACAGAAGTGTTTCATGCTTGGTTATTCTGAACGCTCTAAAGGCTACAGAGTATTCAATACTGAAACACAGATTGTGGAAGAATCTATTCATGTTAGATTTGATGATAAGCTTGGCTCTGAAAAGCCAAAGCAAGTTGAAAGTTCTGCAGATAGAGAAGTTATTCTCACAGACTCTGAAGGCTCAGAGGCAGACAAGACTGAAGACAAAGACTCTGAAGCAAACCCAGATGCTACGCCTCTAACTTCCCAACTTGACAATCTGCATATTTCTGAAAGACCAACAGTCAGAGGATCTTCTTCCAGAATGAAAGCTTCTCATCCAGAGGATGTGATAATTGGAAAGAAAGATGATCCAATAAGGACAAGAGCATTTCTCAGAACTTCTGAATCTTCCTTCTGTGGCTTAGTGTCAATTATAGAACCAACATCTGTTGATGAGGCTCTGGAAGATAATGAATGGATTTTAGCTATGCAAGAGGAGCTGAATCAATTCACAAGGAATGAAGTCTGGGATCTGGTTCCAAGACCTAAAGGTTTCAATGTCATTGGAACAAAATGGGTTTTCAGAAATAAACTTAATGAGAAAGGAGAAGTTGAAAGGAACAAAGCAAGACTGGTTGCTCAAGGCTACAGTCAACAAGAAGGCATAGACTACACAGAAACATATGCTCCTGTTGCAAGGTTAGAGTCTATACGCTTGCTTATTTCATTTGCTGCACAACATAACATCACTCTTTATCAGATGGATGTTAAAAGTGCTTTTCTTAATGGAATTATAGAAGAGGAAGTGTATGTCCACCAACCTCCTGGTTTTGAAAATGAAAATTTTCCAGATCATGTTTACAAACTGAAAAAATCTCTTTATGGACTAAAACAAGCTCCCAGAGCTTGGTATGAGAGGTTGAGTAATTTTCTTCTGAAAAAAAATTTCATCAGAGGAAAAGTGGATACTACACTATTTTGTAAAACCATTAAGAAAGATTTGTTGATTTGTCAAATTTATGTAGATGATATTATTTTTGGATCAACAAATATTATGCTTGGAAAGGAGTTTGCTAAATGTATGCAGGCAGAATTTGAGATGAGCATGATGGGAGAATTGAGATTCTTTCTGGGAATCCAAGTAAATCAGACTCCAGAGTGCACCTACATACATCAGACCAAGTATGTTAAAGAGCTTCTGAAGAAGTTTAACATGCTGGATAGCAAAATGGCAAAGACTCCAATGCATCCTACAAGCACTCTAGGTAAGGAAGAGGTAAGTAAGAAGGTAGATCAGAAACTCTACAGAGGTATGATAGGATCTCTTCTTTATTTGACTGCTTCTAGACCATACATTCTGTTTAGTGTTTGTTTATGTGCTAGATTCCAATCAGATCCTAGAGAATCACACTTAACTGCTGTTAAGAGGATTCTAAGGTATCTGAAAGGTACTGCTAATGTTGGTTTGTGTTACAGAAGATCTGACGAATATTCACTAGTTGGATTCTGTGATGCTGACTATGCTGGAGATAGAGTTGAGCGCAAAAGTACTTCTGGAAGCTGTCAGTTTCTTGGAAGTCATCTGATCTCGTGGTACAACAAGAAGCAACCAACAATTGCACTATCAACCACAGAGGCAGAATACATTGCTGCTGCTGGATGTTCCACTCAGATGCTCTGGATGAAGAGTCAACTAGAAGATTATCAAAGGATCTTCTAGTTGAAAACGTTTCATTTCTTAAGAGTTATAGAATCACATGCAAGCAAACACGTGTCACTCAGAATCTGAAAAGATGGAGTACACCTACTGATTATGACGTTTAAGGTATTGCTTTGAAAATCTCAATCTGTCTTGATTTTCCCCCAAATGTCATATCATAATTAAAAATGATTACCTTTCATTTAATGCAAACGTGCGTATGTGTCCTATGTGTGTCTGTTGTGTTTCCCATGCTTGCTTTATTTGTCTATATAAACCATTCTCATAACACATTCACACTTTTCACATTCTCAAACACATATGCGCTTTTGTTTGTTGTTCTCTCTCTTTGCAAACCCTAAAAGAACTCAGAAACCTTCATCTTCTTCATCATCGTCAACAATGGCATCTACTTCAAACGCTGTTACTACCAAGAATGCTACCATTGTCGAAGAACCAGTACGCACTCTCCTAACTGCTGTTGATTCACTAGAAGTACTGTGTGAAAGTTTCGTGGACTTAGAAGATCTTGCTGAAAATGGGTTTGATCTGATTTCTTCAATCAAAGCACAAGGCTGGGACGGTTATTTTGACAGGCTTCTGGGTCCTGTGTATCCAACGTTAGTGAAGGAGTTCTGGATCCATGCATATGCTACTCCAAAGTTCATTCACTCCTCTGTGCTGGGAAAAAAGATAGTTATCACTGAAAACCTGATAAGGAAACTCATAGGTTTTAAGGCAACTGATGGAGTAACCTCTCTGTCTTCTGCGCGTGAAGACCTGAAAGATGTATGTCAAGAAATCTGTACTACTGGTGAACCTTGTAAGAAGGTTAAGTTCTTGAAACCCACTTACAAGATATGGGCTAAGATTTTCATGAGCACCATCTTTCATAGACCCTCTTCAAACTCTTCTGATTATGTTAATGCTGAACAACTTTACTTCATGTATTATTTACACCAAAACATTCAGATTGATCTTCCATATTTGTTGTTTAATCATCTGGTGTCTCACGTCAAGGAAACAAGGGAAACAGCCAGAGATAAATCTGGAAAAGTCAGAACATGGATCCCTATGGGAAGGCTGATTTCAGATATTCTGATAGAAAACCAACTTGTGGCGCATCTGCAAGAGGCTGGGTTGACAGAAGATCTGACTTATATCATTGGCTCTGAAATAAACGGTTTAACTTTGAGAAGGATGAAACTGGTTGATGATTTATCTGAGAAACCAAGGAAAACTAACTCTGAAGAAGTTAGGGGAAGAAGGATTCCTGTTAAGGATTTTCCTTTATTCACCTCAGATGAACCTAGAGAAATTATTGCTGAGTATGTTGCTCGCTGCCTAAGAGATGGTGATGAGATTCCTGCCAATCTTTTGCAGAAGGAAGGCCAAGTTCTTCCTGATTTGACAAGGGAAAGAAGACGTAAGAGAAAAATTGATAGTGAAGGTCATCAGAAGAAAAGGAAGCATTCAGATGCTGAAAAAAAGAAGAAAAGGAAGAAGCTGAAGAAGGTTCAACCAAATCCTCCTGCAGCAACTTTTGAAGAAATTAGAGATACTCTGAAACAGGTATTTAACACTGATTCTAATCCTGTTCATCATTCTGATACCCCCACACCCTCTGACTCCCCACTTAGATTTAGAAGATCCAGACCTTCTAAAACTTTTATCTCTAAACCATCTTCTGTCCCCCCTCATACACCACAATCCAAGCAACCAACAAACATACAAACAGAAATTCCACAACAAACTCAACAAACAACACCACAACCACAAAACACTATCCCAGAATATACCATTCCAGAGGATGTTCACCCTGAACACTCTGACCAACCTGAATATCTCATTGATCCTGATAAGATATTAGATGTCACACCTTTAAACCAGTCTGTCAATTTATCTTCAACTTCTGAAAAATCTAACCACTCTGATGCATCATCTGATGATGAATCATCTGGTTACATTAATGAATGCTTGAATGATCTCAAACAACCTCGTTCTGAGAGTGTTTGGAAACAGCTGTTTAAATCTCCAACTTCTGAACATCCACCTTCTCCACAAAATTCCCCAACTCAAACTCTCACTCCACAACCTCTTGAAATCCAAAACACTCCACAACCAACAGAAACCCAACCAATTCCCTCAATACCTCAACCACAACATTCTGACCAACAAACATCTGAACCACAAACCAACCAACCAACATCTGAACCACAAATCAATCCTCAACCTTCTGAACCACAAACATCTGAACATCCATCTTCACAACCTCAACCTTCTGAACAAACACCACAAACACAACTAACCCAACCAAGAAAACCCAGAATCCCTGATGAAGCAGAATTGGGATCACGTGTTTATACTCTGTTAAGAGATTTTGATAAGGATAATGTCTCAGACTTTGCTGACATTATGGATGTTTGCATGACTACTATGGACAAAGAGGCTGCTGACGCTGTTTGGAAGAAATATCTTTACAGACTGAATAGGGAGGCTTTGAAAATCAGGACTCAATGTCTTAGATTGTCAAAAGTAAGGTTTGCTGCTTATCAAAAACGGATTAAGAGAAACACTCCTCCTATTCTTCTTCTAGAAGCTCCTCCACCTCCAGAAATTCCTGCACCTGATGTTACTCAGCCTGTTTCAAAATCTACTGTTTCAGAATCTACAGATCTTCAGAAGGATGTCAAAGAACTTAAGGATTTTATGGTTGATCAAAAGAAAACAAATGAAGAAATGAAAACTTGGATGGCTAAGCAAGATGAAAATTCAGAAAGGATTACAGCACTGCTGCATCTCATTGCTTCTCAACAAGCCTCATCTGCTAAACCTACTTGATGTTTTGCACAAGTTTTTCATGTTTTGCTTTGTTTTGATTTTCTTCTGATATGTTTTGTTTGCTTTTATCTGAATCTGGATGTTCTCTTGACTTAATGACAATGATCTTTTTGCTTATCTGGATATGTGTTTCTTCTGCATCTTTACTGTCTTTTAAAATTCTTTTTGATTATGACAAAAAGGGGGAGAAACAAAATAGAATCTGATTGTTCAAATCTATAAGCAATTATCTGAACTAAGTCAGACATGTTACTAACATTCTTTGAATTTAAGTGTCCCAGATATTATTAAAAAATCTGACAAATTTCATTGAAGTTTTTCCTGAGATCTATCTTTTCAGAACCTGATCAAAAATAGCTAAATCTGAGTAGACCAGACTCTGATATCTAACCTTGAGTACTATGATCTAAAAGATAACTCAAGACAGGAAATGGCAAGATAAACAACCAGGTGTTCTGAAGTTGTTCATCTGGCATCAAGCTTTAATATGGCATCAAGCTTTGACTCTAGAAGTCAAACATATGTCAACCAGGCTTCAATCAGGCTCTGAATCTGAAATGTACTCAACCAGAAAGGGAAGTATCTAATTCCATTAGAGTATTCATTTCAGGGGGAGATTGTAAATCTCAGGGGGAGTAATTTTAATTCATATTTTTATTGAACAAATTTCTCATGTTTTGTCATCATCAAAAAGGGGGAGATTGTAAGAGCACAGATTGTGTCTTAGTAATATCTCTATGTTTTGATGATAACATTAATGATAATTCGTATACAAGAATTATACTCTCTAAATTTGTTCTAAACTGTTTTCTACAGGCACAAAAGATTTTAATCTTAAAGAGAAAATTTGATGTGAACAATAAATTCTGAATGGCTCAAGAGCATCTGAAGATTAGAAGAATCTGAAGTATAAGAGCTTAGTCATCAAGATTCTGAAGATACAACACGCTGCATATATTATCAAGAATCTGAATGAAAGAAGACTCTGAGTGAAGAGACTCTGAATGAGAGAAGACTCTGATCTGAGTGAAGACTCTGATCTAAGAGCATGTTACGCTTCAAGCACACAGCTGCACCAGACTCTGATTCAGCAACATCTGAAGAACATCTTAGGCTCTGAAGTTTCCAGAAGATTCTGAAGACTGAAGACTCTGATATTGATTGTTGATCTGAACTATCTGAAGAATTATTTGAAGAAGATTATTTTAATATATCCGTTGGAATATGCCAGCAAATCTTTCCTTAATTGGGATAGACATAAATCTCTGCAAGAAGATTATTCCTCTGATACATTCCATATATGGTAAATTCACAGCTCAGCAGACAATTGCTACACCCACATTTTGTGCGCCGTCTCTCTGCTGCAATAGTACAAAGGACAGTACTATTTGATATTGGAAATATCTTCTCCAACGGTATTATATTCTCTCCAATATTCGAGTGGCTATATAAAGGATATCATAGCACTTTCTTCAGTGAAAAAAAAGAAAAGACGAATTTTGACAAACTTACCTTCAAGCGAAGAAACTCTCAAGCTCTCATATTCTTTATAGTTCATACTTTGTTCTAAACTTAGAGAAATAACACAGTTGTGTTTATAGCTTTCATAGAAGCAATTTATTACTCTTACATTGTATTACATTAATTTGTAAAGGAAGTTTTCCTTAAGAGGATCTAGGTTAGATCAGTAGCTCTTGAGAAGACTAAGAACAGTTGTTCTTAGGTGTTGTTTTCCTTAAGAGGATCTAGGTTAGATCAGTAGCTCTTGAGAAGACTAAGAACAGTTGTTCTTAGGTGTTTCTATTTGTAATCAGTTGATTTGAATAGTGGATTAAGTCCTTGTTGAGAAAGGCAAATCACTCTTGAAAAGGGTGGACTGGAGTAGTTGAGTTCAACGAACCAGGATAAAAATACTTGAGTTTTTATCTTTGATTATTTTCTGTCATACTTATTCAACCCCCTTCTAAGTATTTTCTCACCTTCAGACCATTGAGCAACTTATGGATTCCTTACAAGCATACGAAGAAAAACAAAAGAGAAAAATCAAACAAAAGGAGACTATGGAGATACTGCTACAACTCAATGCAAAGGAAGCAAACTATGGGAATCACAAGAGTCGAAGAGGACGAGGTCGTGGCCAGGACCATGGACGTGGACGTGGACGAGGATATGAAGGAGAAAGAAGAGGCAGTTACAACAACTACTCCAACAACTTCAACAATGGAGAAAGAAGTTGGAATCCACAAGCAACAAGAGGTCGTGGAAATGGAAATTCATGGTCAAGGTGCAACAAGTTACAAATCAAGTGCTTCAATTGCAACAAAATTGGTCACTATGCATCTGAGTGTAGATTCTCAAAGAAAGTTGTGGAGAAAGCTAACTTTGTAGAAGAAAAAGGTGGAGAAGAAGAAACTTTGTTGCTCGCGTGCCAAAACCAATTTGAAGAGAAAAGAAATAAGTGGTACCTCGACACCGGCGCAAGCAACCACATGTGCAGTGATCGAAGCATGTTCATAGAGATCAATGAAGCGACAACTGGAAATGTCTCATTTGGAGATGACTCAAAGATACCGGTCAAAGGTAAAGGTCAAGTTCTCATACGCTTAAAGAATGGGAGTCAACAATTCATATCCAATGTCTACTATGTTCCTAAGAGATTGTGGGAATAACTTGATCGCTAAGGTGCCTATGTCAAAGAATAGAATGTTTCTCTTTAACATTCAAAATGATGTGGCAAAGTGTCTCAAGGCCTGCTATACCGACTCTTCATGGCTATGACATCTATGATTTGGACACCTCAACTTCGGTAGTCTAGAATGTTTGTCAAAGAAGGAGATGGTGAGAGGCTTGCCTAGTATAAACCACCCAGACCAACTATGTGAAGGATGTCTAATTGAGAAGCAATTCCGAAAAAGCTTTCCAAAGGAATCAACATCAAGAGCGACAAAACCACTAGAGCTCATACATACTGATGTCTGTGGACCAATCAATCCAAACTCTTTTGGTAAGAATAAATACTTTCTCCTATTTATTGATGATTATTCTAGAAAAACGTGGGTTTATTTCTTGAAGGAGAAGTCAGAAGTGTTTTTAAGAAGTTCAAAGCTCTTGTGGAGAAAGTGATCTTTCTATTAAGGCCATGGGATCTGACCGAGGAGGAGAGTTTACTTCTAATTGTTAGAACACAGATTGGTTCTTAATAATATCTCTATGTTTTGATGATAACTATTATGAAATTTTGTAATTAAGAATTATATACTCTAAAATTTGCTTAAGAGTGTTTGCTGCAGATATTAAAGTAATTATCACTCCAGAAGTAAATCAGAACTGAACATAAGAAATATGCTAGACTCTGAAGCGCCATATGCATCCATTAGAAGATTCTGAATGTTGCCAACAGAAGATCCTGAGCGTAGCCTACAGAAGGATCTGAAGCAGAAGCTCCAGAAGAATCTGAAGCAAGCCAGAAGCATCTGAACCAAAGAAGAATTCTGTATGAAGAGTTTTCAAGCATAGTTACTACAGAAGATTCTGAAAGTACTAAAGCTGCTAGTACTGAGGATCTGACTCAAATATGCTCTGAACTTATACACGCTAAAAGCACACCTGCTGCAAAGACTCTGATTCAGCAAAACTCTGATCAACATCAGAAGGCTCTGATCAAATTAGACTCTGATGATTCTTGCTGAAAAATGATGAAGAAGAATTCAAAGATTATGTCCGTTGGAATAATCCAAACGACTCTTTCCTTATTTATGCTAGACACAAGAACACTGACAAAAAGGATTTCTCTGTGCTTTCTTTTTCTAGGAAAGGTCACTTGATGTGAAGACAAAAAGGCTCAGACCTTTTGGTACACTCTTCTCAACGTGAAATACTCTTGGATCAGCTTCCTATAAAAGCAAGTCTTCAACCATCTTCTTCAGTTGACGTTTTACCTGAAAAGAAATCAATATCCAAAGCTCTCATACAATTCACATTCTTTCTAGAATTAATTTCTTTGTTCTTAATATTAAGTGAAAAATCATAGTTGTGATAAAGCTTTATTAGAAGCAATTTAAACACTTGTATTTGTTATTACATTTGATTGTAAGAAAACCTTAAGAAGATCCAGTTAGGATCAGTAGTTCTTGAGAAGACTTTGAACAGTTGTTCTTAGTGCTTACTATTGTAATCAGTTGATTAAATAGTGGATTAAGTCCTTGATTGAGAAAGGCAAATCACTCTATGAAGGGTGGACTGGAGTAGTTGAGTTCAACGAACCAGGATAAAAATACTTGAGTTTTTATTTCTAAGTTTTTATCTTCATACTTATTCAACCCCCCTTCTAAGTATTTTCTCACCTTCAGTTGGCATCAGAGCTTCGGTTCTGTGTGTGCTACCACTTCACAGTGACAGTAAAGATCCAGTGAGAAAAACTTTGATATATATTTGGTTGTTACTATGGCTGATAATACAATGTCTAACATTAACAACAAATATGAAGAAAGGGACAGAATCAGCACTAAACCCCCTATGTTTGACGGGGAGAAATTTGATTATTGGAAAGACAGGATTGAAAGTTTTTTCCTTGGTTATGATGCTGATTTATGGGATTTGGTCATAGATGGATATGTTCATCCCATTGATGGGAATGACAAGAAAGTAGATAGAAAATCTATGACAGAAGCCTAGAAGAAGGAATTTAGAAATCACACAAGGCTAGAACAATATTGTTAAATGCAATATCTCACACTGAGTATGAAAAGATTACAAATAGAGAAACTGCATTTGACATGTTTGAGTCCTTAAAGATGGCTCATGAGGGAAACTCACAAGTCAAGGAAACAAAGGCTCTGGCTCTAATCCAGAAGTATGAAGCCTTCAAGATGGAAGACTCTGAATCTGTTGAAGCTATCTTCTCCAGATTTCAAATACTTACAGTTGGACTAAAGGTTCTGGATAAAGGATACTCTACTGCTGATCATGTGAAAAAGATCATCAGAAGCTTACCTACCAGATGGAGACCTATGGTGACTGCGCTGAAAATGGCTAAAGATCTGAACAAGATCTCCTTGGAGGAACTAATCAGTTCACTAAGAAGTCATGAAATTGAACTTGAGGAAGATGAACCTCAAAAGAAAGGTAAATCAATTGCTTTAAAATCTAATAAATTTGCTAAAGCATTGCAGGTAATAGAGGAAAGCTCTGAAGAATCCTCATCTGAAGATGAAGATGAACTATCTATGCTGTCTAGAAGAATAAACAAACTCTAGAAGCATAAAGGAAAGAAGTTCAGAAACTTCAGGAAGCCTGACCAAAAAAAAGAATCTTCTGGACACAGAAGATCTGGCAAAAAGGAGGTTGTCTGTTATGAATGTAAAGAACCTGGACATTACAAAAATGAATGTCCAAAGGTGCTGAAAGACAAGCCTAAAAGAAAATCTGATAAGAAGAAAAAGGTTCTAATGGCCACTTGGGATGATTCAGATACATCTGAATCTGAATCTGAGTCAGAAGAGGAATGTGCCAATGTAGCCTTGATGGCAGACATAGAAGATCAGGAGGAAGGAACTTCAGGATCTGAATCTGACTCTGACGCTGAAGAGGTAATGGCTAAACTCACTAAAGAAGAACTTATCAAAGTGTTATCATAATTTCTGAAGAGCTATAACAATATTAAGCTCAAATACAAGAAGCGTCAAAACAATCTTGTATCTGAGAATAATATTCTCAAATCAGAAGTAGCTGAGCTAAATGAAAAGAACTTAAAATTGAAAAATGATTCTGAATTAGCTCAACAAAAATCTGATTCTGAAACTGAATCTGAATGCAAAAATATTTTGGAAAAATATGATTATAGCTTTCAGAAGTTTCTTGCTAAAAGCATAGACAGGAGCAAAATGGCTTCCATGATCTATGGAGTTAGCAGAAATAACAGAAAAGGAATTGGATATAAATCTTCCTCTGGAAAGGATTTAAATCCAAAACCTGTTGATAAAATTATCATCAAGAAGACTCCTTTATATTCCCACTTTAAATTTGGTCACTTGAATGATATTAAACAAACACGTTTTGAAAAGAATATTCATGTGTTTAAATCTAAGGCTAGTCAGAATAAACCTTATGTTGAAAAACAGAAGTTTAGACAAACCTTCAGAACAACTAACCCTAAAGGACCCAAGAAGATCTGGGTACCTAAAAGTAAAATAACTCATGTTGCAGATGTTCTTAGCAGTAAGGTCAGGACGTCAATCATGGTACCTGGACTCTGGATGCTCGCGACACATGACAGCAGAAAGGTCTATGTTCCAAAGTCTGGAGCTTAGATCTGGAGGTGATGTGAAATTTGGAGGGAATCAGAAGGGCAAGATCATTGGATCTGGCACCATTGGAAATGGTAAACTTCCCTCTATTACTAATGTTTTACTTGTAGAAGGGTTAAAGCATAACTTATTGTCCATAAGTCAATTAAGTGACAATGGTTATGATATAACCTTTAATCAAAAATGTTGTAAAGCTATTAGTCAAAAGGATGGCTCTATTCTATTTAGTGGAAAGAGGAAAAACAACATTTATAAAATAAATCTTTCAGAACTTAAGGTTCAGAATGTTAAATGCCTCTTGTCTGTTAATGAGGAGCAATGGGTCTGGCACAGAAGATGGGGGCATATTAATATGAGACGTATATCTCAGATTAATAAACTTAATCTTGTCAGAGGACTTCCTAATCTGAAGTTCACCTCAGATGCTCTTTGTGAAGCATGCCAAAAAGGGAAGTTTTCAAAATCATCTTTTAAATCAAAAAATGTTGTTTCTACTTCCAGACCACTAGAATTACTTCATATTGATCTGTTTGGACTAGTGAAAACTGCATCCATCAGAGGCAAGAAGTATGGATTAGTCATTGTTGATGACTATAGTAGATGGACATGGGTAAAGTTCTTAAAACACAAGGATGAGCCACATTCTGTGTTCTTTGACTTCTGTAAACAAGTCCACAATGAAAAAGACCTCTTTTGGAGAAGACTCCATATGAACTGTGGAAGAACAGAAAGCCCAACATTTCATATTTTCATCCTTTTGGATGTATTTGCTATATGTTAAATACTAAAGAAAATCTAAACAAGTTTGATTCCAAAGCACAGAAGTGTTTCATGCTTGGATATTCTGAACGCTCTAAAGGCTATAGAGTATACAACACTGAGACACAGATTATGGAAGAATCTATTCATGTTAGATTTAATGATAAGCTTGGCAGTAAAAAGCTAAAGCAGTCTGAAAACTCTGCAGATAGAGAAGTAGTCTTCACAGACTCTGAAGGCTCAGAGGCAGACAAAGCTCAAGTGAAGGAACCAGAAGCAACGCCAGATGCAATTCCTTTAACTTCTCAGATGAACAACTTAAACATTTCTGAAGAATCAACTGTTAGAGGATCATCTTCCAGAATCAAAGCTTTTAATCTAGAGAATGTTATTATTGGAAAGAAGGATGATCCTATCAGAACAAGATCCTTTCTCAGATCATCTGAAGCATCATTATTTGGACTGGTGTCAGTAATTGAACCAACTTCTGTAGATGAAGCTCTGCAAGACAATGATTGGATTATTGCCATGCAAGAAGAGCTAAATCAATTCACCAGAAATGATGTGTGGGATTTAGTTCAAAGACCAAAAGGATTCAATATAACTGGAACTAAATGGGTCTTCAAAAATAAGCTTAATGAGAAAGGAGAAGTTGAAAGAAATAAGGCAAGGCTTGTTGCTCAAGGGTACAGTCAACAAGAAGGTATTGATTATACTGAAACTTATGCTCCAGTGGCAAGGTTAGAGTCTATACGCCTTCTTATTTCATTTGCTGCACAAAATAACATCACTCTGTATCAGATGGATGTTAAAAGTGTATTTCTAAATGGTATTATAGAAGAAGAAGTTTATGTCCACCAGCCTCCTGGTTTTGAGAGTGAAAAATTTCCAGATCATGTTTTCAAACTAAAGAAATCTCTGTATGGTTTAAAATAAGCTCCCAGAGCTTGGTATGAGAGATTGAGCAATTTTCTTCTGGAGAAAAATTTCATCAGAGGCAAAGTGGACACAACACTCTTTTGTAAATCATTTAAGAAAGATCTTCTAATTTGTCAAATATATGTGGATGATATCATATTTGGATCTACCAATACTATGCTGGGAAAGGAGTTTGCTCAATGTATGCAGGCAGAATTTGAAATGAGCATGATGGGAGAATTGAGATTCTTTCTGGGAATTCAAGTCAACCAAACCCCAGAGTGCACTTACATACATCAGACCAAATATGTTAAAGAACTTCTGAAGAAATTTAACATGACTGATAGTAAGCTGGCAAAGACTCCCATGCATCCAACCAGTTCACTGAAGGTGAGAAAATACTTAGAAGGGGGGGGGGGGGGGGGGTTGAATAAGTATGACAGAAAATATTCAAAGATAAAAACACAAGTATTTTTATCCTGGTTCGTTGAACTCAACTACTCCAGTCCACCCTTTTCAAGAGTGATTTGCCTTTCTCAACAAGGACTTAATCCACTATTCAAATCAACTGATTACAAATAGCAACACCTAAGAACAACTGTTCTTAGTCTTCTTAAGAGCTACTGATCTACCTAGATCCTCTTAAGGAAAACTTTCTTTACAAATTAATGTAATACAATGTAAGAGTAAGAAATGCTTCTATGAAAGCTATAAACACAACTGTGTTATTTCTCTAAGTTTAGAACAATGTATGAACAGCAAAGAATATGAGAGCTTTTAGCGTGAGAGAGTTCTTGCAATAAGTTCGTCTATTTCGTCGTTCAAAAATTAGTCACTGAAAAATGAGCTATGATATCCTTTATATAGCCACTTGAATATTGGAGAGAATATTTTACCGTTAGAGAAGATATTTCCAATATCAAATAGTACTGTCCTTTGTACTATTGCAGCAGAGAGACGGCGCACAAAATGTGGGTGTAGCAATAGTCTGCTGAGCTGTGATTATACCATATATGGAATGTACCAGAGGAATAATATTCTTGCAGAGAATTTTGTCTATCCCAAATAAGGAAAGATTAGCTGGCATATTCCAACGGATATATTAAAATAATCTTCTTCAAATAATTCTTCAGATAGTTCAGATCAACAATCAATATCAGAGTCTTCAGTCTTCAGAATCTTCTGGAAACTTCAGAGCCTAAGATGTTCTTCAGATGTTGATGAATCAGAGTCTGGTGCAGCTGTGTGCTTGAAGCGTAACATGCTCTTAGATCAGAGTCTTCACTCAGATCAGAGTCTTCTCTCATTCAGAGTCTCTTCACTCAGAGTCTTCTTTCAATCAGATTCTTGATAACATATGCAGCGTGTTGTATCTTCAGAATCTTGATGACTAAGCTCTTATACTTCAGATTCTTCTAATCTTCAGATGCTCTTGAGCCATTCAGAATATATTGTTCACATCAAATTTGCTCTTTAAGATTAAAATCTTTTGTGCCTGTAGAAAACAGTTTAGAACAAATTTAGAGAGTATAATTCTTGTATACAAATTATCATTAATGTTATCATCAAAGCATAGAGATATTCCTAAGACACAATCTGTGCTCTTACAATCTCCCCCTTTTTGATGATGACAAAACATGAGCAATTTGTTCAATAAAAGTATGAATTAAAATTACTCCCCCTGAGATTAACAATCTCCCCCTGAAATGAATACTCTAATGGAATTAGATACTTCCCTTTCTGGTTGAGTACATTTCAGATTCAGAGCCTGATTACATTTCAGATTCAGAGCCTGATTGAATCCTGGTTAACATCCTGATTGAAGCCTGGTTGACATATGTTTGACTTCTAGAGTCAAAGCTTGATGCCATATTAAAGCTTGATGCCAGATGAACAACTTCAGAACACTTGGTTGTTTATCTTGCCATTTCCTGTCTTGAGTTATCTTTTAGATCATAGTACTCAAGGTTAGATATCAGAGTCTGGTCTACTCAGATTTAGCTATTTTTGATCAGGTTCTGAAAAGATAGATCTCAGGAAAAACTTCAATGAAATTTGTCAGAGTCTGGTTAGATAAATTTGTCAGAGTCTGGTTAGATTCAAAGAATGTTAGTAACATGTCTGACTTAGTTCAGATAATTGCTTATAGATTTGAACAATCAGATTCTATTTTGTTTCTCCCCCTTTTTGTCATAATCAAAAAGAATCTTTAAAAAAACAGTAAAGATGCAGAAGAAACACATATCCAGATAAGCAAAAAGATCATTGTCATTAAGATAACATCCAGATTCAGATAGAAGCAAACAAAACATATCAGAAGAAAATCAAAACAAAGCAAAACATGAAAAACTTGTGCAAAACATCAAGTAGGTTTGGCAGATGAGGCTTGTTGAGAAGCAATGAGTTGCAGCAGTGCTGTAATCCTTTCTGAATTTTCATCTTGCTTAGCCATCCAAGTTTTCATTTCTTCATTTGTTTTCTTTTGATCAACCATAAAATCCTTAAGTTCTTTGACATCCTTCTGAAGATCTGTAGATTCTGAAATAGAAGATTCTGGAACAGTGGATTCTGAAACAATCTGAGTGACATCATGTGCAGGAATTTCTGGAGGTGGAGGAGCTTCTAGAAGAAGAATAGGAGGAGGGTTTCTCTTAATCCGCTTTTGATAAGCAGCAAGCCTTACTTTTGACAATCTAAGACATTGAGTCCTGATTTTCAAAGCCTCCCTATTCAGTCTGTAGAGATATTTCTTCCAGACAGCGTTAGCAGCCTCTTTGTCCATAGTAGTCATGCAAACATCCATAATGTCAGCAAAGTCTGAGACATTATCCTTATCAAAATCTCTTAACATAGTATAAACACTTGATCCCAATTCTGCTTCATCAGGGATTCTGGGTTGGGTTGGTTGTGTTTGTGGTGTTTGTTTAGAAGGTTGAGGTTGTGAAGATGGATGTTCAGATGTTTGTGGTTCAGAAGTTTGAGGTTGTGAAGATGGATGTTCAGATGTTGGTTGGTTGTTTTGTGGTTCAGATGTTTGTTGGGTGGTTTGTGGTTCAGATGTTTGTTGGGTGGTTTGTGGTTCAGATGTTGGTTGTGGAGTGTTTTGGATTTCAAGAGGTTGGGTGGTTTGAGTTGGGGAATTTTGTGGAGAAGGTGGATGTTCAGAAGTGGGAGATTTAAACAGTTGTTTCCAAACACTCTCAGAACGAGGTTGTTTGAGATCATTCAAGCATTCATTAATGTAACCAGATGATTCATCATCAGATGATGTATCAGAGTGGTTAGATTTTTCAGAAGTTGAAGATAAAATGATAGAACGGTTTAAAGGTGTGATATCTAATATCTCATTAGGATTAATGAGATTTTCAGGTTGGTCAGAGTGTTCAGGGTGAACATCCTCTGGAATGGTAGATTCTGGGATAGTGTTTTGTGGTTGTGGTGTTGCTTGTTGAGTTTGTTGAGGAAAGTTTGTTTGAATGTTTGTTGGTTGTGGTGTATGAGTCTCAGATGGTCTAGATCTTTTAAATATAAGGGGTGAGTCAGATGGTGTGGGGGTAGCAGAGTGATGAACAGGATTAGAATCAGTGTTAAATACCTGTTTCAGAGTATCTCTAATCTCTTCAAAAGTTGCTGCAGGAGGATTTTGTTGAACCTTCTTCAGCTTCTTTCTTTTCTTCTTCTTTTCAGCATCTGAATGCTTCCTTTTCTTCTGATGACCTTCACTATCAGCTTTTCTCTTACGTCTTCTTTCCCTTGTCAAATCAGGAAGAACTTGGCCTTCCTTCTGCACAAGATTGGCAGGAATCTCAACACCATCTCTTATGCAACGAGCAACATACTCAGCAATAAGTTCTCTAGGTTCATCTGAGGTGAATAAAGGAAAATCCTCAACAGGAATCCTTCTCCCCCTAACTTCTTCAGAGTTAGTTTTCCTTGGTTTCTCAGATAAATCTTCAACCAGTTTCATCCTTCTCAGAGTTAAACCATTTATTTCAGAGCCAATGATAAAATTCAGATCTTCTGTCAACCCAGCCTCTTGCAGATGCGCCACAAGTTGGTTTTCTATCAGAATATCTGAAATCAGCCTTCCCATAGGGATCCATGTTCTGACTTTTCCAGATTTATCTCTGGCTGTCTCTCTTGTTTCCTTGACGTGAGACACCAAATGATTAAACAACAGATATGGAAGATCAATCTGAATGTTTTGGTGTAAACAATACATGAAGTAAAGTTGTTCAGCATTAACATAGTCAGATGAGTTTGAAGAGGGTCTGTGAAAGATGGTGTTCATGAAAATCTTAGCCCAAATCTTGTAAGTGGGTTTCAAGAACTTAACCTTCTTACAAGGTTCACCAGTAGTGCAGATTTCTTGACAAACATCTTTCAGATCTTCACGCGCAGAAGACAGAGAGGTTACTCCATCAGTTGCCTTGAAACCTATGAGTTTCCTGATCAGATTTTCAGTGATAACAATCTTTTTCCCCAGCACAGAGGAATGAACGAACTTTGGAGTAGCAAAAGCATGGATCCAAAACTCCTTTACTAACTTTGGATACACGGGACCCATAAGCCTGTCAAAGTAACCGTCCCAGCCTTGTGCTTTGATTGAAGAAATCAGATCAAACCCATTTTCAGCAAGATCTTCTAAATCCACGAAACTTTCACACAACACTTCTAGTGAATCAACAGGAGTTAGGAGAGTGCGTACTGGTTCTATGACAGTGGTAGCATCTTTGGTAGTAACTGCTTTTGAAGTGGATGCCATTGTTGATGATGATGAAGAAGATGAAGATTTCTGGGTTCTTTTAGGGTTTGCAAAGAGAGAGAACAACAGACAAAAGCGCATATGTGTTTGAGAATGTGAAAAGTGTGAATGTGTTAAGAGAGTGGTTTATATAGACAAATAAAGCACGCATGGGAAACACAACAGACACACATAGGACACATACGCACATTTGCATTAAATGAAAAGTAATCATTTTTAATTATGATATGACATTTGGGGGGAAAATCAAGACAGATTGAGATTTTCAAAGCAATACCTTAAACGTCATAATCAGTAGGTGTACTCCATCTTTTCAGATTCTGAGTGACACGTGTTTGCTTGCATGTGATTCTGTAACTCTTAAGAAATGAAACGTTTTCAACTTTCAGATCCTCTGAGATGGTCAGTACAGAGTTTCACACAAAAAATAAATCACAGATAAAATAAACAAGCAAAACAGATGAAATACTTCAGAGTGTTAAACACTTAGCATCTGAGAAGTTGACTCTGAGAAATATTACTCTGGACAAAAATCCATACAAATATTTTTCAGAATAAACTTAAACCTATCTTCAGCAAGGGGTTTTGTGAAAATATCTGCCCATTGATGATCTGTATCAACAAAGGCTAAATTTATTACACCCTTCTGAACATAGTCTCTGATGAAATGATGTTTAATCTCTATATGTTTGGCCTTAGAGTGTAAAATTGGATTTTTGGATAAACATATAGCAGAAGTATTATCACAGAAGATAGAAAGATTACTCTCATAGATTTGATAATCTTCTAGTTGACTCTTCATCCAGAGCATCTGAGTGGAACATCCAGCAGCAGCAATGTATTCTGCCTCTGTGGTTGATAGTGCAATTGTTGGTTGCTTCTTGCTGTACCATGAGATCAGATGACTTCCAAGAAACTGACAGCTTCCAGAAGTACTTTTGCGCTCAACTCTATCTCCAGCATAGTCAGCATCACAGAATCCAACTAGTGAATATTTGTCAGATCTTCTGTAACACAAACCAACATTAGCAGTACCTTTCAGATACCTTAGAATCCTCTTAACAGCAGTTAAGTGTGATTCTCTAGGATCTGATTGGAATCTAGCACATAAACAAACACTAAACAGAATGTCTGGTCTAGAAGCAGTCAAATAAAGAAGAGATCCTATCATACCTCTGTAGAGTTTCTGATCTACCTTCTTACTTACCTCTTCCTTACCTAGAGTGCTTGTAGGATGCATTGGAGTCTTTGCCATTTTGCTATCCAGCATGTTAAACTTCTTCAGAAGCTCTTTAACATACTTGGTCTGATGTATGTAGGTGCACTCTGGAGTCTGATTTACTTGGATTCCCAGAAAGAATCTCAGTTCTCCCATCATGCTCATCTCAAATTCTTCCTGCATACATTTAGCAAACTCCTTTCCAAGCATAATATTTGTTGATCCAAAAATAATATCATCTACATAAATTTGACAAATCAACAAATCTTTCTTAATGGTTTTACAAAATAGTGTGGTATCCACTTTTCCTCTGATGAAATTTTTCTTCAGAAGAAAATTACTCAACCTCTCATACCAAGCTCTGGGAGCTTGTTTTAGTCCATAAAGAGATTTTTTCAGTTTGTAAACATGATCTGGAAAATTTTCATTTTCAAAACCGGGAGGTTGGTGGACATACACTTCCTCTTCTATAATTCCATTAAGAAAAGCACTTTTAACATCCATCTGATAAAGAGTGATGTTATGTTGTGCAGCAAATGAAATAAGCAAGCGTATAGACTCTAACCTTGCAACAGGAGCATATGTTTCTGTGTAGTCTATGCCTTCTTGTTGACTGTAGCCTTGAGCAACCAGTCTTGCTTTGTTCCTTTCAACTTCTCCTTTCTCATTTAGTTTATTTCTGAAAACCCATTTTGTTCCAATGACATTGAAACCTTTAGGTCTTGGAACCAGATCCCAGACTTCATTCCTTGTGAATTGATTCAGCTCCTCTTGCATAGCTAAAATCCATTCATTATCTTCCAGAGCCTCATCAACAGATGTTGGTTCTATAATTGACACTAAGCCACAGAAGGAAGATTCAGAAGTCCTGAGAAATGCTCTTGTCCTTATTGGATCATCTTTCTTTCCAATTATCACATCCTCTGGATGAGAAGCTTTCATTCTGGAAGAAGATCCTCTGACTGTTGGTCTTTCAGAAATATGCAGATTGTCAAGTTGGGAAGTTAGAGGCGTAGCATCTGGGTTTGCTTCAGAGTCTTTGTCTTCAGTCTTGTCTGCCTCTGAGCCTTCAGAGTCTGTGAGAATAACTTCTCTATCTGCAGAACTTTCAACTTGCTTTGGCTTTTCAGAGCCAAGCTTATCATCAAATCTAACATGAATAGATTCTTCCACAATCTGTGTTTCAGTATTGAATACTCTGTAGCCTTTAGAGCGTTCAGAATAACCAAGCATGAAACACTTCTGTGCTTTGGAATCAAACTTGTTCAGATGATCTTTAGTGTTAAGCATATAACAAATACATCCAAATGGATGAAAATAAGCAATGTTGGGCTTTTTGTTTCTCCACAATTCATAGGGAGTCTTTTCCAGAAGAGGTCTTACAGACACTCTGTTCTGAATATAACATGCTGTATTTATTGCTTCTGCCCAAAAGTATTTTGCCAGATTTGTCTCGTTGATCATGGTTCTGGCCATTTCTTGCAATGTTCTATTTTTCCTCTCTACAACTCCATTTTGTTGTGGAGTTCTAGGACAGGAGAAATCATGTGCAATTCCTTTTTCAGAAAAATATTTTTCAAAATATTTGTTTTCAAATTCGCCACCATGATCACTTCTGACTTTAATAATTTTGCATTCTTTTTCAGTCTGGACTTGATTGCAGAAGTCAATGAACACAGAATGAGACTCATCCTTGTGTTTTAGAAACTTTACCCATGTCCATCTGCTGTAGTCATCTACAATGACTAACCCATACTTCTTGCCTCTGATGGATGCAGTTTTCACTGGTCCAAACAGATCAATATGAAGTAATTCCAATGGTCTAGAAGTGGAAACAACATTTTTTGGTTTAAAATGAGATTTTGAAAATTTACCCTTTTGACATGCGCCACACAGAGCATCTGAATTGAACTTCAGATTAGGGAGTCCTCTGACCAGATTGAGTTTATTAATCTGAGATATACGTCTCATATTAATATGTCCCAATCTTCTATGCCAGACCCATTGCTCATCATTCACAGATAAAAGGCATTTTACATTTTGAACTTTAAGTTCTGAAAGGTTAATTTTGTAAATGTTGTTTTTCCTCTTTCCACTGAATAGGATTGAACCATTCTTTTGACATACAGCTTTGCAACATTTTTGATTAAAGATGATATCATAACCATTGTCACTTAATTGACTTATGGACAATAGATTATGTTTCAATCCTTCAACTAACAGAACATTAGAAATAGAGGGTAGGTTACCATTACCTATTGTACCAGAGCCAATGATCTTGCCCTTCTGGTTCCCTCCAAATTTCACGTCCCCTCCAGATCTAAGTTCCAGGCTTTGGAACATAGACCTTTCGCCCGTCATATGTCGTGAGCATCCAGAGTCCAGGTACCATGATTGGTGTCTGGATTTTGCTGCTAAGAACATCTGCAACAGGTATTATTTGACTTTTAGGTACCCAGATCTTCTTGGGTCCTTTGGGGTTAGATGTTCTGTGGTTTTGCCTAAACTTCTGTTTTTCAACATAGTGTTTATTCTGGCTAACCCTTGGCTTAAACACATAAGTACTCTTTTCAGAGCTTGTATGTTTAATATCATTCAGATGACCAAACTTAAAATGAGAATACAGAGGAGTCTTCTTGATGAAGAGTTTATCAACAGACTTTGGATTGCTTCCAGAGGAGGATTCACATCCAATGCCTCTTTTGTTGTTCCCACTAACACCATAGATCATAGAAGCCATTTTGCTTCTGTCTATGCTTTTAGTGAGGAATCTTCTAAAACTTGAGTCATATTTTTCTAAAATATTTTCACTTGACTCTGTTTCAGTATCAGATTCTTGTTGAGTTGTTTCTAAATCATTTTTGAGTTTTAAATTTATTTCTTTCTGCTCAACAAGTTCTGTTCTCAGAAGATCAATCTCAGATTCAAGATTGCTTTTCAGCTTCTTGTATTTGAGTTTAATCTTGCTGTAGCTTTCCAACATGTCAGATAAACTTTCAACAAGTTCAACTCTGGAGAGTTCAGAAAATACCTCTTCAGAGTCAGAGTCTGATTCTGACTCAGATTCAGATGATGACGTTCCTTCATCTTGATCATTTGTGTTGGCCATCAGCGCAACATTTGCACATTCTTCCTCAGATTCAGAAGATGATTCAGATTCATCTGAGTCATCCCATGTAGCCATCAGAACCTTTTTCTTTTTATCAAACTTCCTTTTGGGTTTTTCCTTTTGAAGTTTGGGACATTCACTCTTGTAGTGTCCAGGTTCTTTACATTCAAAGCAAGTGATCTCTTTCTTGCCAGATCTTCTGTGTCCAGAAGATTCTCTCTTTTGATCAGATCTTCTGAAGTTGTTGAACTTCTTCCCTTTGTGCTTCCAGAGTTTGTTGATCCTTCTGGACAGCATAGATAGTTCATCTTCTTCTTCAGAAGAAGATTCCTCAGAGCTTTCTTCATTTACCTGCAAAGCTTTAACAGATTTGTTAGATTTAAAAGCTAAGGATTTACCTTTATCTTTCTTCTGGGGTTCATCTTCCTCCAGCTCAATCTCATGACTTCTCAAAGAGCTGATGAGTTCTTCTAATGAGATTTTGTTCAGATCCTTGGCCAGCTTCAATGCAGTCACCATAGGTCTCCATCTGGTAGGAAGACTTCTGATGATCTTCTTGACATGATCAGATGTTGAGTAGCCCTTGTCCAGAACTTTCAACCCAGCTGTTAGAATCTGAAATCTGGAAAACATAGTCTCAATGTTCTCAGATTCTTCCATTTTGAACGCTTCATACTTCTGTATCAGCGCCAGAGCCTTTGTTTCTTTCACCTGAGAGTTTCCCTCATGAGTCATTTTGAGAGACTCAAACATATCATGAGCAGTTTCTCTGTTGGTAATCTTCTCATACTCTGTATGAGATATTGCATTAAGAAGTATGGTTCTGGCTTTGTGATGATTCTTGAATTCTTTCTTCTGCTCCTCAGTCATTGATTTTCTATCAATCTTTTTGCCATCCTTAGTAGGATGTTCATACCCATCAATGACTAAATCCCAGAGATCAGCATCATACCCCAAGAAAAAACTTTCAAGTCTATCCTTCCAATAATCAAATTTTTCTCCATCAAACATTGGAGGTTTGGTGCTGATTCTGTCTCCTTCATATTTGTTGCTTGATGTAGGAATATCACCCATATTAGCAACCAAATAAATAACAGAGTATTTTTCTCACTGGATCTTTATCTGTCACGGTTAAGCGAATGCACACTCAGAACCGGAGCTCTGATGCCAACTGAAGGTGAGAAAATACTTAGAAGGGGGGGGGGGGGTTGAATAAGTATGACAGAAAATATTCAAAGATAAAAACACAAGTATTTTTATCCTGGTTCGTTGAACTCAACTACTCCAGTCCACCCTTTTCAAGAGTGATTTGCCTTTCTCAACAAGGACTTAATCCACTATTCAAATCAACTGATTACAAATAGCAACACCTAAGAACAACTGTTCTTAGTCTTCTCAAGAGCTACTGATCTACCTAGATCCTCTTAAGGAAAACTTTCTTTACAAATTAATGTAATACAATGTAAGAGTAAGAAATGCTTCTATGAAAGCTATAAACACAACTGTGTTATTTCTCTAAGTTTAGAACAATGTATGAACAGCAAAGAATATGAGAGCTTTTAGCGTGAGAGAGTTCCTTTGTACTATTGCAGCAGAGAGACGGCGCACAAAATGTGGGTGTAGCAATAGTCTGCTGAGCTGTGATTATACCATATATGGAATGTACCAGAGGAATAATATTCTTGCAGAGAATTTTGTCTATCCCAAATAAGGAAAGATTAGCTGGCATATTCCAACGGATATATTAAAATAATCTTCTTCAAATAATTCTTCAGATAGTTCAGATCAACAATCAATATCAGAGTCTTCAGTCTTCAGAATCTTCTGGAAACTTCAGAGCCTAAGATGTTCTTCAGATGTTGATGAATCAGAGTCTGGTGCAGCTGTGTGCTTGAAGCGTAACATGCTCTTAGATCAGAGTCTTCACTCAGATCAGAGTCTTCTCTCATTCAGAGTCTCTTCACTCAGAGTCTTCTTTCAATCAGATTCTTGATAACATATGCAGCGTGTTGTATCTTCAGAATCTTGATGACTAAGCTCTTATACTTCAGATTCTTCTAATCTTCAGATGCTCTTGAGCCATTCAGAATATATTGTTCACATCAAATTTGCTCTTTAAGATTAAAATCTTTTGTGCCTGTAGAAAACAGTTTAGAACAAATTTAGAGAGTATAATTCTTGTATACAAATTATCATTAATGTTATCATCAAAACATAGAGATATTCCTAAGACACAATCTGTGCTCTTACATTCACTAGGCAAGGAAGATGTAAGTAAGAAAGTAGATCAGAAACTCTACAGAGGTATGATAGGATCTCTTCTTTACTTAACTGCTTCTAGACCTGACATATTGTTCCGTGTATGCATGTGTGCTAGATTCCAATCAGATCCTAGAGAATCACACTTGACAGCTGTCAAGAGGATTCTAAGGTATCTGAAAGGTACTTCTAATGTGGGTTTGTGTTACAGAAAATCTAATGATTTCAAATTAGTTGGATTCTGTGATGCTGACTACGCTGGAGACAGAGTGGAAAGGAAAAGTACTTTTGGAAGTTGTCAATTTCTAGGAAGAAATCTAATCTCTTGGTACAGCAAGAAGCAACCCACAATTGCACTATCAACCACAGAGGCAGAATATATTGTTGCTGCTGGATGTAGCACACAGATGCTCTGGATGAAAAGTCAGCTAGAAGACTATCAGATATTTGAAAGTAACATTTCTATATTCTGTGATAATACTTCTGCTATATGTTTGTCTAAAAACCCCATTTTACACTCTAAGGCAAAACATATAGAAATTAAGCATCATTTCATCAGAGACTATGTTCAAAAGGGAATTATAAATTTAGCCTTTGTTGATACAGATCATCAATGGGCAAATATTTTCACAAAACCCCTTGTTGAAGATAGATTCAAATTTATTCTAAAAAATATTGGTATGGATTTGTGTCCAGAATAATATTTGTCAGAAGCAAATTTTACAGATGCAAAAATGTTTAATGCTCTGAAGTATTTCATCTGATCACTTATTCATTTTTCTTCAATTTTTTTTGTGTGAAACTCTGAACTAACAATACTCAGAGGATCTAAACGTTGGTTAACGTTTCATTTCTCAAGAGAATTCAGAAGCACATGCAAGCAAACACGTGTCACTCTGAATCTGCAAAGGTGGTGTGTACACTACTGAAGAGACGTTTGAGGTGAAGTTTGAATAGTGAAAATCTTGATTTTCCCCCCAATTTGTCAGAATCAATTAATGCTTGAAATGATTTTTATTCTTTTTCATTAAATGCTATGTGTGAACGTGCCATTATCTGACTGTTTGTATGCCTAAGTGTTTACTATAAATATCTCATTTCTCACCACTTTCACACTTTTCACATCTCAAAACGTTTATGCATTTCTGTCTCCTTTTCTCTCTTCACAAAAACCCTAAACGTTTGACAAACTCATCTTTAATGGCAACTTCATCATCCACTGCTACACAGTTTCAATCAACCATGGCTGCAGTTACTTCTGCAAATATGGGTGTGACTCCATATACGACACCAAAGAGAACTTTGTTAACACCTGTTGACAAACTGGAAGTTCTCTATGAATCAATGGTGGAATTTGATTCACTGGCTGAAAATGGATTTGAGTTTCGCTCCATAATTGATGCTCAAGGTTGGGTAAAATACTTTGACAGACTTTTTGGACCAGTCTACCCCCTTCTGGTGAAAGAATTCTGGATCCATGCTGCTGTATACCCTAAGTTTATCTTGTCTTCTGTTCTGGGTAAAGAGATAATCATCACAGAAGATCTGATAAGGAAACTCATTGGATATGAGGAAATAGATGGAGTATCTCATCTGCCAGCTGGGCGTGTAGATATGGAAGAAGTATATGAGGAAGTGATGACTGCTGGACAGGCCTCTAATAATTTCAAAGATCTGAAGCCTGACTACAAGATCTGGGCAAAGATTTTCATGGGATGCATTCATCACAGAAAGTCTACAAACTCTCCAGACTACGTAAACAATGAACAACTCTACTTTATGTACTGCTTAAGTCAGAGCACCAAGGTAGAGCTTCCCTACATTCTGTTTATGCACTTATGGAATCATATAAATTCCTCCAGAGAATCTGTGAAAGAAAAAGGTCAGAAGATCAGAACATGGATTCCCTTTGGAAGGTTAATTTCAGATTTTCTAACAGAAAATGGACTGGTGACTTCTCTATATGCTGCTGGAGTCACAGATGAACTTGAATTCATTCTTGGAAAACCTCTGAATGCAAAGAGTCTTCAGAGACTAAAAATTGTAGAAGAACTCACAACAGCACCCAAGAAGCTGAATATCACTGAACTCAGTCAGAAGAGAATCCCAGTAGATGACTACCCTCTATTCTTTGCTGAAGAACCAAGGGAAATAATAGTGAGTTATATTGATGCTTGCAAGGCAGATAGAACGCCCATTCCTGCAGATATTCTGAAACGAGCAAGGGAACCATTTCCTGTTGAAGGAGAAGAGATTACAAGAAAAAGAAGTCATTAGAAGCAGAAGTTGTGCCTGTTTAGAAGAAGCCCAAAGTTGATGAGAAGCCTCAGAAGCTGATCAAGAGGAAAGCATCTGGAGACACTCCTTCTGTTCCTGCAAAACGTATCAAGATTAAAGGTACCAAATCTTATGTATCTTCTGTAAATAATACTGTTGTAAATGATTCAACATTTAAGTCTATCCCTAAACCACCTTCTACTCAGAAACAATTTGTTACTGCTCCACCTCATATATCTGTTCCATCCTCACAAAAATCATCTAATCCTGCTTCCATCTCACCTATAAAACCTTCTACTACACAATCAT
This sequence comes from Lathyrus sativus, assembly GCA_963859935.3. Lineage (NCBI taxonomy): Eukaryota > Viridiplantae > Streptophyta > Magnoliopsida > Fabales > Fabaceae > Lathyrus > Lathyrus sativus. The sequence continues at coordinate 331,452,685 of OZ012735.1, read as the reverse complement.
CTGTACCAAAAACAACAACAACAAAACCACAAAATCAGACTCCACAACCAGAAATACCAACAAAACAATCTGCACTACAACAACAACAATCAGAACAACAACCACAACAACCAGAAAAAAAATTTGAACAACAAAAAGAAAAACCATCTGAACAACAACAACAACCACAAGAAAAACAATTTGTATCACAACAAACACAACAACCAGAAAAAAAATCTGAACCACAAACACAACAACAAGAAAAACAACCACAACCAGAAAAACCACCATCAAACACATCTGAACCCATTGCATCTGTACCATTTACTTCTGAACCTATAAAAGTTACATCTAATCCACCTACATCAGAACCACCTACATCAGAAACAGCGAACCCATCTGAAACCCATATTCCTGAGACAGAGGTTCTAAACATTACACCTCTCAAAACTGTTTTTGAAGTGTCCTCTACCTCTTACACTCCAACCTCATCATCCAATTCCTCAGAATCTGATATTCACCCAGATTTTCTGGTATCCCCCTCTCGCAGAGATTCTGAAGTAAACCAACCAGAACCCCCTGTTTCTTCTGAAGTTATTATTCCAGATCCTATTCCAACACCTAAACCTTCTTCTAAAATTACCATTCCAAATCCTACCTCTGCACCCAAGCCAAGAACATCTGAGAATGTACCTTCTGCTTTGTGCAAACTATCTTCTTCTAACAAACTTCCTTCTGGTTTCACCTTAAAAAACTTCTACACCAGAATTGAACCATCTGAAACCATCACTCCTTTCAAACCCAAACTTACCATCATTCTACCATCTGTGCTTCAATCCTATATTAAAACAATGTCAGCAGTACCTTCATCAGATCCAAAACCATACTCTGCTATATCTGCTAAATCTGATATACCTGCTTCATCTAATAAACCTGCTATTTCTGATAAACCTGCTATTTCTGATAAACCTGCAAAATCTGCTTTCAAACCTTACTCTGATAAACCATTTGATGTGGTTTCCTATCCAACAAAAGCAAAACCAAATCTGATGAATGCTTTAAACAGATCCAAACCTGACAAATCATCTGAAATTCCATTCATACCCTACTACCCTCCTCCTCTGATCTCCATTCATAAATCCATATTTCCACCTACTCCCCAACCCAAGCCAATAACCTTGGAAACTCTGTTACACCCCAGACCTAGACTGAATGTTGATCATTTATTTACATGTTTTTTGTAAGAAATACAGATGTATTTAGGTTCTGTACAGAGGAAGTGTTCATCAACAGTAGATGCAAAGGAATCTGATGCCATTTGGAATGGCTTCATAAACAGATTCAACATTGTAGCATCAAATCTGAAGAACGTATGTTCTGATGATGCGAAGCTCAGATTTGCTGAAGCTGCTAGAAGTCTGTTCTGGACTGTTAAGAGATCTGGACCATTACTTCTTACAGATGCTCCTTCATCATCAGAAGAGAATACTGAATCTGCATCTGAAGACAACCCCCTGGCTATGACTCTGATAGAACATCCTTCTGGCTCTACTGCTCCTAGATCCAAAGCCCCTATGGAAATTGACTCTGTTCAAGCTTCATAAACTGTTCCACCTTCTTCATCTGAGATCAAGAAAGAACATCCAGATCTTGGAGATAAGATTGCAGTTCTGGAAGCTGGTCAATCAGAAATCAAGTCATGGATGGCTAAACAAGATAAGAAGTCTGAAGACATGACTCAGTGGATGTCCCAACAGGATCAGAAGAATGAAACAATGGCTAAGTGGATGACAAAACAAGAACAGTCCTATTCTGAGATCACGGATCTGTTGAAGATGCTTTTGTCAAAACACTCTTAGTTTATTTATTTATTTTCGTCTGATGTTTGCTTCTTATGTTTGCATATGTATTTTGAATATCTTCTGATGTGTGTACTTTTGCTCTGAAATGAATGAATGAATGAATGTTTCAAAGTTTTCTCCACATGATTTATCTCATTTATTGTTTCATTTTCTTTGTCTTTTCAAAGTTATTACTTTTTTCTTATGACAAAAAAGGGGGAGAAAATATAGATCTGAACTGTTTAATTAAACTTCACCAGAATGAAACTTCAGACATATCAATTTTATCTAACATAAAATCTGAGTATTTTAGAACATTTGATAAGTATACTTTGTAAAAGAAACTCTGAGACTCTCAGATCATTTGACAATTATCAGACTCTGACTCTGAAATATGCAAGACACTCTGACTCTCAAATGTAAAGAACAATCAAGCTCTAACTCTGAAAAATACTCAAGACAAAAGGGAAGTTTCTATTCCTTATTTATATTTAATTCAGGGGGAGATTCATCATCTCAGGGGGAGTTATAATTATTCTATTTTCAATTAAGCAAAATTTCTGATGTTTTTGTCATCATCAAAAAGGGGGAGATTGTTAGAACACAGATTGGTTCTTAATAATATCTTTATGTTTTGATGATAACTATTATGAAATTTTGTAATTAAGAATTATATACTCTAAAATTTGCTTAAGAGTGTTTGCTGCAGATATTAAAGTAATTATCACTCCAGAAGTAAATCAGAACTGAACATAAGAAATATGCTAGACTCTGAAGCGCCAGATGCATCCATTAGAAGATTCTGAATGCTGCCAACAGAAGATCCTGAGCGTAGCCTTCAGAAGGATCTGAAGCAGAAGCTCCAGAAGAATCTGAAGCAAGTCAGAAGCATCTGAACCAAAGAAGAATTCTGTATGAAGAGTTTTCAAGCATAGTTGCTACAGAAGATTCTGAAAGTACTAAAGCTGCCAGTACTGAGGATCTGACTCAAATATGCTCTGAACTTATACACGCTAAAAGCACACCTGCTATAAAGACTCTGATTTAGCAAAACTATGATCAACATCAGAAGGCTCTGATCAAATTAGACTCTGATGATTCTTGCTGAAAAATGATGAAGAAGAATTCAAAGATTATGTCCGTTGGAATAATCCAAACGACTCTTTCCTTATTTATGCTAGACACAAGAACACAGACAAAAAGGATTTCTCTGTGCTTTCTTTTTCTAGGAAAGGTCACTTGATGTGAAGACAAAAAGGCTCAGACCTTTTGGTACACTCTTCTCAACGTGAAATACTCTTGGATCAGCTGCCTATAAAAGCAAGTCTTCAACCATCTTCTTCAGTTGACGTTTTACCTGAAAAGAAATCAATATCCAAAGCTCTCATACAATTCACATTCTTTCTAGAATTAATTTCTTTGTTCTTAATATTAAGTGAAAAATCACAGTTGTGATAAAGCTTTATTAGAAGCAATTTAAACACTTATATTTGTTATTACATTTGATTGTAAGAAAACCTTAAGAAGATCCAGTTAGGATCAGTAGTTCTTGAGAAGACTTTGAACAGTTGTTCTTAGTGCTTACTATTGTAATCAGTTGATTAAATAGTGGATTAAGTCCTTGATTGAGAAAGGCAAATCACTCTAGGAAGGGTGGACTGGAGTAGTTGAGTTCAACGAACCAGGATAAAAATACTTGAGTTTTTATTTCTAAGTTTTTATCTTCATACTTATTCAACCCCCCTTCTAAGTATTTTCTCACCTTTACTAATGAGTTCAACAAATATTGTGAAGACCATGGAATCTGCCGCTCACTAACAATGCCAAGATCTCCACAACAAAATGGAGTAGTGGAGAGAAAGAACCGGACCATACTTAATATGGTGAGAAGCATGCTTAAGAGTAAGAAGATATCGAAAGAGTTTTCGGCCGAAGCAGTGGCATGTGCAGTTTACTTGACAAACCGTTCTCCAACAAGAAGTGTGCATGAGAAGACACCACAAGAAGCACGGAGTGGAAGGAAGCCAGGGATCTCTCACCTCAAGGTGTTTGGAAGCATTGCATATACCCACGTTCTAGATGAAAGGAGAACAAAGCTCGATGATAAAAGTGAGAAGTATGTATTCGTGGGTTACGAATCAAGCTCCAAAGGGTACAAGCTCTATAATCCAAATAGTGGAAAGATTGTCATAAGTCGCGACGTAGAGTTCGATGAAGAAGATTGTTGGGGTTGGAGTGTTAAAGAAGACAGGTATGATTTTCTTCCTTATTTTGAAGAAGAAGAAGATGAAATGGAACAACCAATGATAGATGAACATATTACACCACCTGCCTCACCGACACCAAGGTTGGATGAAACAAGCTCAAGTGAGAGGACACCATGATTAAGGAGCATTGAAGAGCTTTATGAGGTAACCGAAAACCAAAATGACATTAACCTCTTTTGTCTTTTTGGTGATTGCGAGCCTCTAAGCTATCAAGAAGTTGTTGAAAATGTAAAGTGGAGAGACGCCATGGATGAAGAAATAAAGTCAATCACGAAGAATGATACATGGGAACTTACTACACTTCCACGATGACACAAAGCAATCAGAGTAAGATGGGTGTACAAGGCGAAGAAGAATGCAAAAGGATACGTGGAGAGATACAAAGTAAGACTGGTGGCAAAAGGCTATAGTCAAAGACAAGGAGTTGACTATGATGAGGTATTTGCCCCCGTTGCTCGTCTTGAAACTATTAGACTGATCATTTCTTTGGCAACCCAGAATGAATGGAAGATTTATCAAATGGATGTGAAGTCGGCCTTCTTGAATGGTTTTCTCGAAGAAGAAGTTTATATTGAGCAAGCACAAGGATATAAAGTAAAAGAGCAAGAAGAAAAAATCCTCAAGTTGAAAAAGGCGTTGTACGGACTCAAGCAAGCACCGAGAGCTTGGAATGTTTGAATTGACAAGTACTTTCGAGACAAGAACTTCATCAAGTGTCCATATAAGCATGCACTCTAATTAAAGCGCAAAGTGGAGATATTTTGATCATGTGCTTATATGTTGATGACTTGATCTTCACTGAGAACAATCTAAGCATATTCGAAGAGTTCAAGAAAGACATGTCAAATGAATTTGAGATGATAGATATGGGGCTCATGGCATATTATTTTAGCATTGAAGTAAAGCAAGAAGACAAAGGATTTTTTATCACCCAAGAAGGCTATGCAAAAGAAGTCCTTAAGAAGTTCAAGATGGATGATGCCAATCCGGTTGGCACCCCGATGGAATGTGGCAGCAAGTTGAGTAAGCATGAAAATGGAGAGATTGTGGATCCAACTCTTTACAAAAGTTTGGTTGGAAGTCTATATTACTTGACAAGTACAAGGCCGAATATTCTCTATGTTGTAGGAGTCGTAAGTCGTTACATGGAAGCTCCAACAACAACTCACTTCAAGGCGGCAAAGAGAATCCTTCGATATATCAAAGGTACAATAAACTTTGGCTTACACTATTACTCTTCTAACAATGATGAAATTGTTGGCTATAGTGATAGCGATTGGAGTGGAGACTTGGACGATAGAAAGAGCACTATTGGTTTTGTTTTCTTTATGGGAGATACTGCTTTCACTTGGATGTCAAAGAAGAAACCTATCGTCGCACTGTCAACTTGTGAAGCCAAATATGTTGCCGTTACATCATGCGTTTGCCATGCAATTTGGCTAAGGAACTTATTGAAAGAGTTAAAAATGCCACAAGAAGATCCTATGGAAATATGTGTTGACAATAAATCAGCACTTGCTTTGGCAAAGAATCATGTATTTCATGAAAGAAGTAAACACATCGACACCTGTTACCACTTTATAAGAGAATGCATCAAGAAGAAGGATGTGAAGTTGAAGTATGTGATGTCTCGAGATCAAGATGCCGACATTTTCACCAAGCCACTCAAGTTAGAAACTTTCGTAAAGCTAAGGAGTATGCTTGGAGTCACAAATCAAGTTTAAGGGGGGATGTTGAAAGGCTAAACTTGATTTGGGACTAAACATATTATTTGGATTTTTGGGCTTAGTTATTTTGGACTTAGGTAATTTTAATTAATGTTTCTAGAAAACTCTTGTAATGTTTGGAGTGTCTAGATATTTCTTAGGGTTGTAATATTTTCTAGAATGGTCTTGGAATTCCTAGAGTTGAGAACTCTCTAGAACTAATTTATCTAGAGTTTTTCTTAGAGTACTATAAATAGAGATGTAATTCTACACTTTTGTATCAAGCAAAATACAAAGTTCTCTCTTCCATAAATAATTCTCCTACCTATCAAGTTTCTCTTTAAACCTTTAATATTCCCACACACTTTTCCTAAACACAAAAGGTCTTATTTCCAACATGTATATGGCAGTGAAATGTTTGTGTAAGGTGGTGATGAGAGGAATCTCGTGAGTCTCTTGGGTGAAAAGAAAAATGTATGTAATGATGGGAGTGAGAGAAAAATATTAATGAAGGTTGGAGAAGGTGAGTTCAAGAAAAGTAGAAGGGTCTCTTTTTTTCTTGAAAAATAAGGGAGTATCTTGTGTGTTATGTAGCTGAATGTGATCTTTGTAAAAGAACAGGTGGCCCGCGTCTTACATGACGCAGTGTGTGTACAGGTGATGAAGGTAGTAATGTTACATGAGAATATGATAAACAAAAATTGAATTCTAAAACTTACTAAGTATTCCTTAATATAAATACAAACAAAATTCAAAATATTATTTAAAATAAAAAGACAAATAAATTAAAAAAGTAAACTATTAAATAAAAAAATAAGTAAAAAAACAGATTAATAAAAACTAATTATTAATTAAAAATTAAAATAAAATCGATTTAAAACGACAAATCGAACCGGTATCGAAGTGCTTGAAAAAATAAAATAAATACACCAAAATAACCAGCATGAAATAAATGTATTGGAAAAATACAACGTTTGGTCAAATTTCGAAATAAATTTTACCCGGTTAAAAGAATTAAACTGTCCAAAATGCGACCGAAAAGCAATCGAAAAAGTAAAATGAGAGCACCAGGATAAACTACGCGAAATGTAGATTAATATGGCTGACGTTTGCAAGCTCGATTTTGAAACTTTTCGTCCATTGATTTTACGCATAGTTAACTTTCAGTTTGACCAATTTGACTGTAAATCCCACAAGTTTATGCTGACTGATAATTTAGGCATTATGCACGATGCCAGGAAAGTTAAACTACATAGATGATGCAAAGAGAAATAAAGTCAGACGAATGTAAGTTTAAAAATGTCTGGTCAAAATTTAGGGTATGACAGCTGCCCCTATTTAATCTTCTTAAACCTGAAGGTATAAATAGCGGCAACTTTCAGATGTTCAAGGTAAAAAAGGATTAAATACTAGAATACCTAGAATTTTGACCAATTGAAAAATGAGTTGATGCAGTGATATGCTGTAGATGTAACATGATAATATGCTATGATATGCTTGATATACAATGCTACAAAAACATGAAAGACTATGTGGTTTTTTGTTAAAAGGTTAGCAAAGGTAACCGGTAAGGAAAGATCAAAGGATCTATGGGTATAAAGTAAGATCAAAGGATCTACAACCCACAAAATAGAGAGAAACAAAATTAACGGATTTGTGACTCAAATGAAGATCAATGGATCTATGAATATGGAAGTAGGATCGACGACTGAGAAACAAAAAGATGACTCCATTGGGGGAACAACATGTAAGTAGAGGGTAATATCGACGAATCTATGGCCTTAGGGATTGTACTAAAGAATGAGTCTCATCGTTGGAAAAGGATTTATTAAGGAGTCTCATCGTCAAAGAGTTGACGGAAGAGTATTGTACTAAAGAATGACATCATCAAAGGGTTGATGGAAAGAATGGTCTCACAAAAGAGTGACATCGTCAAAGGGTTGATGGAAAAGAACAACTATCATCATCAAAGGGTTGACGGAAAGATAACTGAACTATATAATCACATCATCAAAGGCTTAATGGAAAGAAAACTGTCATCGTCAAAGGGTAGACGAAAAAGGAAACTGTCATTGTCAAAGGGTTGACACAACAAAATAACTGCCATTGTCAAAGCGTTGACTGAAAGAACAACTATCATCGTTAAAGGGTTGACGGAAAGAAAATTTATGTAAAAAGTGACATTATCAAAGGGTTGATGGGAAGAAAACTGTCATCGTCAAAGGGTTGACGGAAAGATAATTGAACTAAAGAATCACATCATCAAAGAGTTGATGGGAAGAAGACTGTCATCGTTAAAGGGTTGACGGTAAAGAAAATGACATCACCAAAGGGTTGACTGTAACGCCCATTTTAATTAATTTCATTTTCATTCTTGGTGCGTGCTTGTGTGGATTTTTGGTTACGGAGTAAGTTCCATAATATTCGAAAATATGATTAATAATGATAGTAATATGATAATTAGTAAGGTGTTACTAATATTAATATTAATATTATTATTAATTATAATCATATTAAGTAATATTATCATAATAAAGTTTATTATTAATTGGGAATTTAGAATAAAAGAAATATGAGGAATTAATATTATTATGAGTTAATTGGATTAAAAAGAGAATTATTGGGATTAAGGGCAAGCTTGTCATTTGTGGAAATTAGAATTGGAAGGAAAGAAAGGAACGCGTACGAAGAACACGGAAGGAAAAAGAGAAGCTCGATCGTGAAAGTAAGCTAGAGCAAGCAGAATTCGTGAAGAATTTGGTGCTTCATCAACATCAGAACTTCAATTGAGATAAGGGGGGAGAATTTAGCGGTTAATGGGTTTTTACATGAAAATTGGTATAAGGGGAATCCCTAACCCCATGTATAAACATATTGCATGTTGATGATGATTTGATGACAAGTTTATGTTGCTGCATGTGCTTAAATTTGTTATGATCATGGATATTATGGTGGGATTGTTGTATGAATTCGAGGATTTGTTATTGGATGAGTTTGGGGATTTCGAAGTTGGAATGACTCTGAGTCAGAATTGGGGTATTCGGCTAGGACCAAGATTTTATCGGATGAATTGGGCATTGGTTAAGTGGGATATTGGTAGGATGTGTGGCCGATGATTTTAGAGTAAATTGGTGAGATTGGAAGAGAGGGGAAACTGCAGCTGTTGCTGAACAGCAGAGTTATTTTTCTGAAATCGCAGGCTTTCGCTAGCCCTTCGCTAGGCGAATGCCTGGCGAGCGCTTGCTAGGGGCTCGCGTAGCGAGCGTGTAGTGAGCTTGGGCAGTGGCTGGTTGAGTGTACTTGCTAGCAAGTTCGCTGAGCAAGGTAGTAGCGAACACTTCCAGTAGCTCAGAAGTGTTGATCGTGAGGGCGTTCGCTAGGCGAACGTGTATCAAACACTCGTTTGGAGCTCGCGTAGCGAGCAGGTATTGAGTGTAGCAGAATTTGGAATTTGAGGGTTGTGTGCAGCTGTTGGCGCTGAGTGTGATTGGCCTTATGTGTCGTGATATTATATGAGGGTTAAGAGTATGACGAGGGGTATGAGGGTTGTGTGGCCGGCGTTTGTCGCGGTAGACATAATCGGAGGATTATGTGTTAAGTATGGATATGTATGAATGTGTATGTGAGGCGGGTGCACTGTGTGTGTGCTATATGTGTCAGGGGTGCTATGTGTGGGCTCGGTGTATGATATATTTGGGTCAGTAGGACCGATATGCCTTGTGTGCATTGTATGATATGTCGTGTGGTGATCGGATCCGTGGGATCGACACACTTCGTGTGCTTGTTATGTATGTATTTTATGATGTGAGTGGATCAGTAGTATCGGTACGCCCTTGCGTGTTGTGTTATATGCTGTGTGAGGGATGGATCGATAGGATCGGATTGCACCTTGTGTGCTAGATGTATGATGTGTGTGATTGTGATATATGGTGAGATTTGGTCAGGGTACCGTATATGTTGGTTATGGGTGTGATTATGTTGAGTGCGTGCATTGGGGTTATGCATGGCATATTACGTTGTGATGCTCCCGTAGTGGAGGGCTGATGGCCAGGTGTCCATCGATATTACTGATATGCTCCCTATGTAGAGGGGTGATGGCCAGGTATCCATCGATATTGCTGATGTGCTCCTGTGTGGAGAGGTGATGGCCAGATGTCCATCGATGTTGTTGTTGTGCTCCCTGTGAGAAGGGTGATGGCCCAGTGCCCATCGGAGATGTGCTCCTTGTGAGGAGGGTGATGGCCAGGTGTCCATCGATATTATTATTGTGCTCCCATTGTGTAGGAAGGTGATGGTCAGGTGTCCATCGGTGTGGTGTGCTCCCTGCGAGGAGGGTTGATGGTAAAGTGCCCATCGTTGATGTATGCTCCTGAGAGGAAGGTTGATGGCCCGGTGCCCATCGTTGTTGTGAGTCGGTATCGCATATTCATGGGTTCTGTGGGCGTGCATGTGTGCATGACCTTATGTTGAGATTGATGATGGGACAGTAGGTCCAGATGTGTTGTATATGAAATGATATTTATATGATTTTCTGCCTTTTATTTCATGTACAACTATACCATTATTATTTGATCGTGAATCTCACCCCCTTTGCTGTTGTTGTGGTCTGTGCTTCTTCGGAAGTACAGATAATCCAGGTGTTTAGCTAGCTTGGATTGTGGTGTCTCCGTAGGACTGCTCTGATACGTAACACCGGGGCCTTTTTGGGAGTTTTATTGGTTACTGTTGATTTTGTGTGCCCCTGTGGCGTATCCTGTTTAGTGATGATTGTTGATGATACTATATATGTTTTGGGCAGTTGGACGATTTCTGTATGTATGATGATGTGGATGACATGGATGATGTATATATGTTATTTTGATTTATCACAGACTATATATATATTTTTTCCGCTGCAACTTTATTGAAAATTAATTTGGAAAAATGATTTATGGAATTTGTTTGGAAACTGTGACATCCCGTTGTGGGGAAAACTCTGATGTGTGTTCATTTTAATTGTTTTATTTTGCTTTTGGTAAACGGGGTGTTACAAGTTGGTATCAGAGCAGGTCGGTCCGTCCGGCTAGTGTAGTGTATTGAGTCTGTCTATAGGATAGAGTGTAGTTGTTTTCTGTTAACGTGGATTGTTGTTGTGGAGCAGTATGGCTGGGAGGAATGACACGACGTTGGCTGCGGCGATGCAGGCTATGGCACAAGTGGTGGCCAATCAGAATCTGGCTGCGGGGGCTCAGTTTAGAGATTTGACGCAGTTCTAGAGAAACAAGCCACCAAAGTTTGAAGGTGGGATTTTGGATCTGGTAGCTGCACAGAAATGGCTGAAGGCAATAGAGAAGATCTTCAGAACCATGGGGTGCAGTGACGAGCAGAAGATGAGGTTCAACACTCACATGCTTGAGGGAGAGGCCGAGGCTTGGTGGGATAATTGCCGTCTGAGGATGGAGGCTTCGGGGACTCCGATTACTTGGGAGGTCGTTCGGTCTGGATTTCTGGAGAAGTATTTTCCAGAAGATATCAGAAGTGCTAAAGAGGTGGAATTTTTAGAGCTGAAACAGGGCAGTATATCTGTGGCCAAGTATGCGGCTAAGTTTGAGGAATTGGCTCAGTATTGTCCCCATTACAATACTGAGGAGGCTATGACTTCGAAGTGTCTGAAATTTGAGAATGGGCTGAGGTCGGAGATCAAGATGGGGATCGTGTGTCATAAAATCAGGAGCTATCTTGAGTTGGTGAGTAGAAGTCAGATCTATGATAATGATAACCGTGTGAGGATCGCACACTACAAGGCTGCAAGTGACCGTAAGGGTAAGCAAAGGTTTGGCGGTACTCCTTACAGTGTTCCGACTGGTAAGGGGAAGTTCAAGGGTGCTGTTGATAGGAAGCCCAGAGAGGGTAGAGCGTTTGCTGGTACGAAGTGTTTCCGGTGCGGTGGCATGGGTCATCGTGCCAATGGTTGTCCTCATGAAGCGAAGAAGTGCTTCAAGTGTGGGAAGTCGGGCCACGTGGTGGCGGATTGTAGGACTAATATGCCTACTTGCTATAATTACGGCGAGAAAGGCCATATTAGCACGCATTGTGAGAAGCCAAGGAGGCCTCAGGCGCCTCAGGTTACTGGTAAAGTGTTTGCGGTTGTGGGAACTCAAGCGGCGGACGGAGAGCGTTCGATCAAAGGTACTTGTTTTATCAATAACATTCCTTTAACTGCTATGATTGATACGGGTGCGACCCACTCGTTTATCTTTATTGATTGTGTGAAGAGGTTAGGTTTGGTGCCGACTACTCTTGAGCGGCGGATGACTATTGAAACTCCCTCGATTGGTTCAGTGACTACTTCGCTAGTGTGTTTGAAGTGTCCACTGACTATCTGTGGCCGAGACTTTGGTGTGGATTTGATTTGTTTGCCACTGGGTGGTTTAGACGTTATATTTGGTATGAACTGGTTGGAGTTCAACCGAGGGTACATCGATTGTTTCCGGAAAGTGTTATTGTTTTTTACTCCAGAAGAGGAAGTGTTGGCAGATTCCTTGTCCGGTAAGGAATTGAGAACCTTGTTGGAAGATGAAGCATAGGTGTTTGCTTTATTTGCATCACTATCTGTTGACAACAAGGCATTGTTGGATGAGTTAGCGGTTGTGAATGAGTTTCCGGAGGTGTTCCCGAATGATATTACAGAGTTGCCTCCGAAGAGAGAGGTTGAGTTTAGTATTGACCTTGTTCCTGGTACGAGGCCTATTTCTATGGCGCCGTACAGGATGTCGGCAGTGGAGCTAGCCAAGTTGAAGACTCAGTTTGGAGAGTTGCTGGATAGAAAGTTTATCAGACCAAGTGTGTCGCCATGGGGAGCTCCAGTATTGTTAGTGAAGAAGAAAGACGGTAGCATGCGGTTGTGCATCGATTACCGTCAGTTGAACAGGGTGACCATCAAGAACAAATATCCTCTTCCAAGGATTGATGATTTTATGGATCAGTTGGTGGGAGCTCGTGTGTTTTGTAAGATTGACTTGAGGTTGGGTTATCATCAGATCAGAGTGAAGGAAGGTGATATCCAGAAGACGGCGTTTAGGACTCGATATGGACATTACGAGTATGCAGTAATGCCTTTCGGAGTGTCGAATGCGCCGGGTGTGTTTATGGAATATATGAACCGTATCTTCCATTCTTACTTGGATCAGTTTATTGTCGTGTTCATTGATGATATTCTGATTTATTCTAAGACTGAGGAAGAGCATGCGGAACATTTGAGGATTGCTTTGCAAGTGTTGAAAGATAACAAGTTGTTTGCTAAGTTATCGAAGTGTGAGTTCTGGTTGAAAACAGTGATTTTTCTGGGCCATGTTATTTCTAGTGATGGTGTTTCTGTAGACCCATCTAAGGAAAGTGCAGTGTTACAGTGGGAACCGCCGAAGATGGTAACAGAGGTTAGAAGCTTTTTGGGTTTGGCTGGTTATTATCGAAGATTTATTGAAGGCTTTTCTAGATTGGCTTTGCCGTTAACTCAGTTGACGAGGAAAGATCAAGTGTTTGTGTGGGATGCTGCTTGTGAAGAGAGTTTTGAGGAGCTGAAAAAGAGATTGACTTCAGCGCCGGTTTTGGTGTTACCAAATCCGAGTGAGCCTTTTGTAATATATTGTGATGCGTCTAAGATGGGATTAGGCGGAGTTCTTATGCAGGATGAAAAAGTGGTAGCTTATGCTTCGCGGCAATTGAGGGTGCATGAGCGGAACTATCCTACTCATGACCTTGAATTGGCTGCGGTGGTTTTTGTTTTGAAGATCTGGAGACACTATTTGTATGGTTCGAGGTTTGAGGTGTTCAGTGATCACAAGAGTTTAAAGTATCTGTTTGATCAGAAAGAGTTGAATATGCGACAGAGAAGATGGTTAGAATTTCTGAAAGATTATGATTTCAGTTTGAGTTATCACCCGGGGAAAGCGAATGTTGTTGCGGATTGTAACACGGTGGGAGAACTGACTTTAAACAATGTTGCGGATAGCAAGAGTCGCCACCGACTTTTATTTTATCCATAAGGAAAGGTTATAAAAGAACAGGAAAGACCTTAGAGAATATTTTGGGTCCGGGGGGTAGGTTATGAAAAGGGAAGGTGTTAGCACCCTTTTCATCCATGGTTATCCATGGGCTCTTAGGTACTTAAGCTCACTTTTGAATTGTTTTGAAAGTGTAGTGTGTGAATAGCAAAAAATTTCAGAATAGTTTAATAATAATCCATGTATGGATGTGAAAAAAACTTGTTTGAAAATTTTGTTGGAAATTTGTTTAGGTGTGAAAAAGTTTTGAAGTGAGCAAGTATCTAGGAGTAGCCTACCCTAATGTTTTAAGGTCTTTCTTATTCTTTATCCTTTCCTTAGTAAGACTATCCCTACTATAATGGAGTAGGTAGTCCTTACTTTGGATGTTAAGGGACATGTGAGGGACAATTTGACTTTGAAGGCCATTGTGGGATGTAATAAGCACATATAAGGGACCATCATCATTTTTCGAAAGGGACTCGATTCGTAAAGGCAACCATAAGGGACTTTGATGATTTTTTCTATTTGAGGGACTTGCTTTATACACCCCACTTAACCAGTATTCGTAGGCAACTTGAGGGATATCCTTAGGAAGTGAGACGGCGATTAAAATCGACTTACGTGTGTGACGTGTTTATTTTAATTATCTTTATTTAAAAGTGATCTAAATTTATTTTAATATTACATACATGTTGTTACACTCCCTAATTACTAACCATAATAATAATTAAATAATTAAACAACTTTACATCCAAGAAACAATTGCAAAATAATAAGCAAAATAATTAAATAGCAAAGATAAATAAAATATAAATAAGCAATAATAAATAATAAAGGGGGTTAATTCTAAGTTTACTCGGCAAGACATCGCATCTTGTGCCTACGTATCCTTACGGGAGTGGAATCAGAGTAATCGTAGTTCCCCTCAAAAGGGAGATTAGAAACGTCTTGACTGTGGCCAAGGTTTCAATGGGGAATAAACGTATCTTAGGGACACGCTTACGCGGAGTGTAGAAACTCCAATATCTACGTTGTAAATTGTTAAGTGAATTAGGGTTAGGTTAGGGATTCCGCGGCGGGAAACCCTAAAATGAGTGCGGCGACTCTTTGACCTAACACTAGGATAAAAGCAATTTTGCCCACGGCGGGACACCTAGGCTAAACAGGGTTTGATCCATTAAAGGGGTAAGGCTATTGACTCGGCGGCCAAAAGGCTGGACCTAATCCTTCGGAAGGATAAAACTGTAAAAAATGTGAAAATATGACAAATCATTATATGGAGGAATAATTAAGGTACAGAAATAAGAAAAGTAATAAAGGCAGAGGGTATAAAGAAACAAAGAAACATTTCTGAAAACATGAAGAATATGAAAATATGTAATGACACTTAGAATGAAGTGAGGGAGGAAAATAGTGTGGGGCTGTGGCCACCACAAGCACATCTCAACCTCAAGCATGCAAATGAAATGCAGGAATAAAGAAAATAAAAGGTACACAAAATGACACGGCAAACATAAGGAGTTCCTTACGAAAAGGTTGTAATTTTTTAATATTTTAATTATGTAAAAAAATGTTTTAATTTTTTTAATATTTTAATTATATATATAAAAAAAGGTTTTAATTTTAAAATGGAACTACTTAGTTAAAAAAATTTAAGTTTAAATTATAAAAAAAAATGTTAAGTTTAAATTATATATAAAAAAAAAATGTTTTTGGGAACAAAAAGGTTTTTTTGGAAAAAAATGTTTACGGGAACAAAAAAAAAGCTTGTTCATTGATTTCCTCTTTTTATAAAGTAAATCGACTTCGATTCTTGAATAATCAAGATTTCGATTGTAAGAAAAGATTCTCTTTTTATGGGGAAAGGTCCTGTAATTATGATTTTTTGTATGAACAATTCCTCAATGTCTTGTTCAGTCGAAAGAAAATATTTTCTTTTGGCGACGGGAAAAAAAACATGTTTTTTTGGACAGAGATACTATTTCACCAAGCGAGTTAGAGGTCTCTAACATATTAAATAATTTTCCGCAAAGTGGTGATGACGGATATGACTTGTACAAATCTTTCCATTTTCCAACTCGCGGTCCTAGAGCTATTGCGGACATTTCTGGAACACCTCTAACAGAGGAAGAAATAGTGAATTTTGAAAGAACTTATTGTAATCGTCTTTCCGCTATTAATCTGTCTGATCCAAAATGGAAAAAGTTGCATAAAATGTTTACGGGAACAAAAAAGTTTTTTTTGGAAAAAAATGTTTACGGGAACAAAAAAGTTTTTTTTGGAAAAAAATGTTTACGGGAACAAAAAAGTTTTTTTTGGAAAAAAATGTTTACGGGAACAAAAAAGGTTTTTTTTGGGAAAAAAATATTTTAGTTTTAATAAAAAAAAGGTTTTGATTTTGAAAAAGGTTTTGATAAAAAAAATAACAATAGAATTGCAAATGCAAACAGACAATTAATGGACATGCAAACAATCCTATACGACACAATCATGGTTCATACAGATCAAAATCTACGGATCTAAACAACAATGAAGGTTAACATGGCAAGGATGCAAATAAATATGAAAAATGCAAAGGATTTAGTAATTTAACGGACCTAAACACATTAACATGGCAAAATATGCACATAAACATGAAAAGGCAAAAGGTTTAGTAATTTAACCTACGAAGCGGAGGTTTGCTTCGGTAAATGTGAAAAAGGTTTGAATAAGAGAACACTGGAGAGCTCCAATCCTTCTAACGAGTTGTGGGAACGACCGCCTTTCTTCTCTGGGGATCTCCTTTGTTTCTCCCTCTCTCTCCTCTTTTCTGAAGAAAACCTTCTGACCTCCTTTTCAACAAAGCAACACATCTGATCATCTGACTAAGCAAACTTTTGAGAAAAGTCTTGAAACTTGACATGGGGGTTCTTATACACATATAAGATGTTATGAAGCTCACTTGAAGTCTTGGAAGTCCATTTAGCCTGATTAAAGTCAAAACCCTAGTTTTGAATGCACTGCTTAGGAGGTGCATTGTCTGAGGGAATTGTCAACTCTTCTGACCAATTGTGAATTTTGTGAACCTTGTGAACCTTCTTGGAACACAAAGTCTTGTATTGTGAGGG
The DNA here is from genome assembly GCA_963859935.3 of Lathyrus sativus. Classification (NCBI taxonomy): domain Eukaryota; kingdom Viridiplantae; phylum Streptophyta; class Magnoliopsida; order Fabales; family Fabaceae; genus Lathyrus; species Lathyrus sativus. Next base: position 331,435,761 of record OZ012735.1, on the reverse strand, counting down.
CAAATTTTGGGGTGCAACAGCTGCCCCTGTTCAATTTTCTGAAACCTGAGGGGTTAGATTGGTATATTTGCCAGTCGTAACCTGGAAGGTTGAAGGGGATTGAACACAAAAGCCCAAAAATTTGCACTCACCAGTGCATGGAGTGATATTGATGGTTGGTTGAACATGATTGAGTGGGCTTAAAGATGCCACTAGGGGAAAGTTCTTCAGTAGTATAATGAGAACTGTCGGGAGTCTGGAGTAATACAGCATGTCTTCATGAGGATAGAGCAATCAATAATGATAACCCTAAAGCAGTCTTGAAGTGATAAATCTAACCTCAGGAGGATAGAGCAATCAAGAGCTCTAAAGCAGTCTTGAAGTAATAAATCTGACCTCAGGAGGATAGAGCAATCAATAGCTCTAAAGCAGTCTTGAAGTAATAATGGCTTCAGGAGGATAGAGCAATCAATAGCTCTAAAGCAGTCTTGAAGTAATAATGTGATATGTCTTCAGGAGGATAGAGCAATCAATAGCTCTAAAGCAGTCTCGAAGTAATGATTTCAGGAGGATAGAGCAATGGATAGCTCTAAAGCAGTCTTGAAATAATAATGTGATATGTCTTCAGGAGGATAGAGCAATCAATAGCTCTAAAGCAGTCTTGAAGTAATGATTTCAGGAGGATAGAGCAATGGATAGCTCTAAAGCAGTCTTGAAATAATAATGCGATATGTCTTCAGGAGGATAGAGCAATCAATAGCTCTAAAGCAGTCTTGAAGTGATGATTTCAGGAGGATAGAGCAATGGATAGCTCTAAAGCAGTCTTGAAATAATAAGATGGCTTCAGGAGGATAGAGCAATGAATGGCTCTAAAGCAGTCTTGAAATAATAATGTGACCTCATGAGGATAGAGCAATGAATAGCTCTAAAGCAGTCTTGAAGTAATAGGATGATTTCAGGAGGATAGAGCAATCAGTAGCTCTAAAGCAGTCTTGAAGTCATGAGAGGCTATCAGGAGGATAAAATAACCCTGAGGTTACAATAAAGCAGTCCCAAAGTAATAAGAAGCTCATCAGGAGGATAAAGTAACCCTGAGGTTACAATAAAGCAGTCCCAAAGATCATAAGATTGTTTGTTGGATAATTAACCTGAAAACAAGGTAGCATTCTGTATAACAACATTAGTTTATGCTTTATGTATGCATGTATGACATGATGCACTTAGGTAATGTACTATAGACATATATGTTATGGTATGATGTAAATGATGTATGTATGCTATGACATTGCTGGAAGTGTCTGGATATCCTTGTATAACAACTGCTGGCCAAGGAAAATAAATCCCGATTCGTTGTTGAAGAATATATAACCCTCCGTCTGCTGGGGATAACAAGGTATAGATAACCTCCCGTTGTTGGGGATAACATGGTATAGATAACCTCCCGTTGTTGGGGATAGTAGGGTATAGATAACCTTCGTTTTCGTTTGATAGTAGGATAAGTATAACATCCCGTCTTCGTTCATCGTGCCCTTATTGGAAAGTAATTTCCCGTATATCCGTATGAGGATAAAAGAGATGGATATAAATTCCAGGGGAGATTAGACTTTGTGAAAATGGATTAGTCCTACTGATGGTTTGTAACTGTCTTGTAAAGATGAACCGGCGAAGCTTCGTTGAAATCCTTCCCTCGTTCGTCCTTAGTAAATACTATTACTGCATTTTCATGCATTTCTGGTAAACATCAATCATATTAAAAGCATACATGCATTTCTGGTAAACATCAATCATATTCAAAGGCATACATACATTCAAACACAACCAATGGACGTTTCGTTTATGCAAATAGGGTAAAAGTAAATCTGGATTCAAAAGATGGAATTTATTTATATCAAAAGTGACCCATACACGGGTAAGTTTGTACAAGGAGACATAAACCCTAGTAAGAGAATTTTGTCATGAAGTTTTACAAAAAGAATCAGCTATGTGGGAAATAATCCTATTGAGTTTCAATTCTACTATTGCCACTCAAGTATCTCATCTTCTTGCTGTTGAGACGGAAACGATTGGATTGAGCTTTATCTGTTTGAGCTTGAGTAAGTAGTACAACTGGTTGCAGTTTCATGAGTGATCCAAACGAGACATAGTCATACGCTTTAATCCCTAACTTTTGCCTGGATTGCCCTTTCAGGTTTTCAATCCACCGGGATACCCTTTTTTGCCCAAGCCGCCTTTTCAGGTTTTCGACTTGCCGGGTGTACATCTTTTTATATATATATCCCTAATTTTTGCCCAAACCCTTTTGGTTTGCCGGGACGCCCTTATTTTTGCCTAGGCCTGTCAACCTAGCGGGTCTCTTTTTATGCGTAGTATTTTTTAACTATGTCTGCGTTTACAGGTTGTGGGAAGTCTTCACCATCCATTGTAGTCAGTATCATGGCACCTCCTGAGAACACTGTCTTGACTACAAATGGTCCCTCATATGTTGGAGTCCACTTGCCCCTAGGATCACCCTGTGGTAATATGATACGCTTGATTACCAAGTCACCAGCCTGATATACCTTTGGCTTAACCTTCTTGTTAAAAGCTTTGATCATCCGTTTCTGGTACATCTGGCCATGACAAACTGCTGCTACCCTTTTCTCATCAATCAAATTTATCTGGTCAAGTCGAGTCTGAATCCACTCATCTTCATCCAAGCCTGCATCCTTCATAATTCTCAAGGAGGGGATCTGAACTTCAATAGGCAGAACTGCTTCCATACCATAGACTAAGGAGAATGGGGTTGCCCCTGTTGAAGTACGTATTGTAGTACGATAACCATGCAGAGCAAATGGTAACATCTCGTGCCAATCCTTGTAAGTAACAGTCATCTTCTGTACAATCTTCTTAATGTTCTTATTAGATGAGCCAAATGATCAGCAACAACACTCCCTTTAATGGCCTTCTGAGTGGTATACTGTATATCATATTCCGTCAAGATCATTTGCCATCTTGCAATTCTTCCGGAGAGAGCAGGTTTCTCAAATATGTACTTGATTGGATCCATCTTCGAAATCAACAAGGTAGTATGGGTCAACATATACTGTCTTAGTCGGCGAGCAGCCCATGCCAAAGCGCAGCAAGTTTTCTCGAGCAGTGAGTATCTTGTTTTCACAGTCGGTAAACTTTTTGCTAAGGTAGTATATTGCCTGCTCTTTTCGACCAGACTCGTCATGTTGCCCCAATACACACCCCATTGAGTTGTCTAATACTGTTAAATACATAATCAAGGGTCTTCCATCAACTGGTGGCATTAAAATTGGAGGTTCTAGCAAATATCTCTTGATTTCATCAAGGGCAGTCTGGCACTCATCATTCCATTCCATCATCTGATCTTTCTTCAACAACTTGAAGATTGGCTCACAGATGGTAGTTAATTGGGAAATAAATCTTGCAATGTAGTTCAATCGTCCCAAGAAACCTCTAACCTCCTTCTCAGTACGGGGAGCTGGCATCTCTCGTATAGCTTTCACTTTTGTAGGATCCACTTCAATACCTTTTCCACTGACAATGAAACCCAGGAGCTTTCCAGATCTAACTCCAAAAGTACACTTGTTTGGATTTAATCTCAACCTGTATTTCTTCAACCTCTCAAACAACTTGTGCAGATGATCAAGATGTTGCTCTTCATTCTGAGATCTGGCTATCATATCATCCACATATACCTCTATCTCATGATGAATCATATCATGAAACAAAGCCACCATAGCACGCTGATATGTTGCCCCTGTATTCTTCAAACCAAATGGCATTACCTTATAGCAAAAGGTGCCCCACTGTGTCACAAATGTAGTCTTCTCCATATCTTCAGGTGCCATCTTGATTTGATTGTAACCAGAGAAACCATCCATAAAAGAGAATACCTTATGCTGAGCAGTGTTGTCTACCAGAATATCAATATGAGGCAGTGGAAAGTCATCTTTAGGGCTAGCCTTGTTCAGATCTCTTTTCTGTTTTCTTCAGTTCCCAGATTCACAACTTCGACTGGCTCTTCATGTGGCTGTATAGCTTTCTCTTCTTGTTGTAACAACCTAGCAAGCTCCACAGGTATTTCACAATCGTCCTCGTTTCCGTCTTCAGTTTGATAGATCGGATTCTCGAAATTGTAATTGGCAATAGTAGAACTGTTATCAACTGGATCCAGAGTGGATGAGGATCGGCATTTTAGTGACGTGGGTGTGTGTAAGAACACATAGCTGATAAAGCAAAAATAAAAGAAAAAGAAAGACAAGGAACACAATATTTACGAAAACGAAACGTCCACTGATTTTATGAATGAAGTATGCAAATGAAATGACAACCCGTAACAAGCACACCATTGTGCCCCGGGTAAGGCACATGGCTTGAAAGTTTTAATTGTTCCAAAAATTGAAAATTTAAAAACATAACACAGTAATAGTATTTACTCCTGACTAAAGGAGATAGGGATAACATCTTCAGCTGTCCAATTATTGAGTCCAGCACCCACAGTAGGAAAAATCCATGCCTCCAAGTTGAAAGTGTTTACATGGCTGACAAAGTATTCTTCCTCTCCAAAGACAGTAACAACTTTTCCATTTACCGGATATCTCAACTTTTGATGTAATGTGGAGGTCACAGCACCTGCCCCATGGATCCAGGGACGACCAAGCAGACATGAGTACGAAGGACGAATATCCATCACATAGAATGTAGCAGTAAACACCTGAGAGCCAACCTTGATTGGAAGATCAATTTCCCCATGCACTACTCTTCTAGAACCATCAAAAGCCTTTACCACAATATTACTGGGCTTCAATACCGTATCTTCAGGACTCAGCTTGTTCAGGACTTCCTTAGGCAACACATTCAGAGAGGAACCATTGTCTATCAGCACATGAGACAGGGTAGTGCCCCTGCATTCAATTGAAATATGCAAGGCCCTGTTATGATCCCTCTTGGCAGGGGTCAAGTCAGCATCAGAAAATCCTAACCCGTTGTCATAGGTCAGGTGAGCAACACAATTCTCAAACTGGTCCACAGAAATTGCACTGGGTACATGAGCCATCTTTAGAAACTTGATCAATGACTTGGCATGAGCCTCAGAACATAATAACAGGGAGAGCATAGAAATCTTTGAGGGAGTATGCCCCAGCTGATCAACAATATCATAATCACTCTTGCGAATGATTTTCAATACTTCTTCCATCTGCTTAGAGAGGTCATTAGCAGCTGGCACATCAGTAGATACAGGCTCAATAACAGGACCCTTGCCCCGAGCATCAGTGGTGGAAGTAACAGCAGGAGTAACTGCACTCTTAGAAGCAACTGGAGGAGAGAAGACTCTTCCACTACGAGTGATCTTGCTAGATCCAACAATATTATCAATGTCAACAGGCATATCAGGTAAAGGCTCCTGCTTGACACCATGGATGTAAACATCAGACCCATAGTGCCAAGGCACAGCTTTGTCAGATGTATAAGGAATAGGACCAGGAGTGGTAATGATCAGAGGAGCTACTCTGGCTTCAGCAACAACTTTCACAGGACCTTCAGCAATAATCTTGATTGGGCCCTGATGAGTGATTTTAATGGGACCCTTTGAAGTGATTCTTAGTGGTACTTTGTCAACCATGTCAACCTCTTCAATCTTCTTACCCTGAGTCAGATGATCCACCATACTTTCTACAGATGCTGGTCTTCTTTCAAACACTATAGTATATTTATCCATGAGACGTTGAATCCCATCTCTCAAAATGAAGCAACTATCCGGCTTATAGGTACAATATAGACAATCTTCATGACAACCTGGAAAGATCCCAGCTTGTACTAACCTCTTTTTGATAACAGACAATGGTGTGCTCAACTCCATAACTGAATAGACATGCAGATCTTCATCAATATCTTCATCAATGGCGTTGACAGTCTTCTCGTGATTTGGCATTGGAGCTGTAATCACATTTGGAGTACCTGGTGGATCAAACTCAATTTCTCCAGCATCAATCATATCCTGAATTTTGTTCTTCAAGACCCAGCAGTTATTAGTATCATGTCCTGGACAGTTTGAATGATATGCACATCGTGCATTGGGATTGTACTTGGGAGAGGTAACATTGGGATTCTGAGGAGCCTCCCTCAGGGTAATAAGTTCAGCCTTCAACAAGTGTTGCAATGCCTGAGCCATTGACATGTTGATCTTCGTGAACTGTCTTCTAGCCCTCTGTTGGTTGCCTTGAGGCTGCTCTGTTGTTGCAGGAGTTGGATTTGAAATATGAACTGCACTAACAGACTGATGCCTTCTGTTACGATCAGGCTGACCATACACAGCATTAGATTCTTTCTTCCCAGTGGGAGGCTTCTTTGCAGCACCTGATGAAGAAGTGCCCACTTGGATCTTACCACTCTTGATACCATTCTCTACTCGCTCTCCTGTCATGATCAACTCAGTGAAGCCAGATGATGAGCTTCCAATGAGATGACTGTAAAACGGACCATTCAGCGTACACATGAACATATCAACCAACTCCCTATCAGTCAAAGGGGGTTGAACTCTTCCAGCTAAGTCTCTCCACTTCTGAGCATACTCCTTAAAGCTTTCTTTGGCACCCATAGACATGCTTTGAAGCTGCATGCGAGTGGGGGCTAAGTCAGCATTGTATTGATACTGCTTGTAGAAAGCTTCAGCAAGGTCATTCCAATCTCTGATGTTGACACTCTCCAACTGATAATACCACTCTAGCTGAGCTCCAGATAAACTCTCTTGAAAGAAATGGATCCACAACTTTTTATCAGCAGTGTGGGGTTGCATTCTTCTGACATAAGACCTCAGATGCAATTTGGGACAAGAGACCCCATCATAGACAACAAATGTAGGAACTTTGAACCCAATGGGTATGACCACCCCAGATATCAAGCTCAAATCCTCAAAATCCAGCCCAGATGATTTCTGTAGTTCCATAGCATCCATTCTATCCACCAGCATCTTGAATTTGTCTTCGTTAGGCTCATGGTAGTAGTTAGCCTCAGAATCAGAGTCCCCGATAGTGTTGTGGAGACTGCCTCTCCCCTGCTCAGATTCTTCAGATTCATAGTCTTCAACATGTTCCTTGGTCTTGACAGGACCTTTGAACCTTCTTCCCATGTTGAGCAACCCAGCAGACCTTCTAGCCTTCTTAGTCTTCTTGGCCAGCAGTGTCTTCAATTCATCCTGCCCCTTGGATAGGTTCAGGATCAGCTCTTGGAACTGTGCATTTTGTGCCTGGAGATCCTTAACTGATTGTTCAAGAGCCATTGCTGAAATAAACAGCGAGAAGATGAGAAACCTGTGCACAATTATAAACCTGTGATGCAATGATATGGGAATGCATATGCAATGTTTTCAAGGACCGCAGGATTTAAATTTGCTTAAACAATCAAGAAAGTAACTTTTTATTAGTAATAACTTGTTTTGCCTTTTAGGCTTACAAAAATGAAAACGAAATAAGTACAAAAGATGGGGTTTTAAGTCTCCCATGGACGTTTCCTCTTTGTGTTGAGGTATGAGTTGAGGTTTCGTTCCTCATGAAGTAGCTTTGTTAGCTCTAGGATCCTTGCTTGGCTTGCTTTGTAATGAGCCTCGAAAGTATCCCTTTGCTCTTTCAGTTGGATCCATGATCTCTGCAAGTCTTCCATATCAGTAGGCATGTCTGGGTGAAGGATGGTATAAGCTGTGTCTCCTTCAGCAACAGGTTCCATGGTAACTGGTAGGACGGCAGGATATGGCATCATGAGTGTCTGAGCACGAGATCGTACCCATCTGAGATAAGCCTCCATAGGAATAGTGTACTTAGGCTCCAGTGTCTTGCTGTCAATCCTGTTTACCTTTCCCCAAGCTCGGATGAATCTCTGACGGTAACCCTGAAGATCGTTGTCGTAATCAAACACAATGCCCTGAATCAACATGTCATGTGGACCATCGCTCCGGGCGTAACCAAACTGTCGTAAAGCTAGAGATGGGTTGTAGGTGATGCCTCCTCTTATGCCTAGAAGTGGCACATTAGGAAACTCCCCACAACGGTCAATGATGGTGACATTCTCCATAGATCTGGAGCACCAATGGATGTCCGAGTGAGAAAGTGACATGATCCTCTTGGACCATCTGAACCCTTGCTCATTCTTCATTACTGAGCGAGGAAGGTGAGAAATAAACCACCTAGAAAGTAAAGGTATGCAGCACATCAAAGTTCCTCTTGCCCTTGTAGTACGGGTGTGAAGAGAATGTAGGATGTCTCCAAGTAAGGTAGGCACTGGATTGTGACTCAGGAATATGTTGATGGCATGAACGTCTATGAACTGATCAGGATTGGGGAACAACACTAAGCCATAAATCAATAAGGCTAAGATCTCCTCAACAGCATCGTAGCTCATAGCCTTCAAGAACATTTGAGCTTTATCCACTAATACCTTGGCAAGAACACCTTTAACTCCACTTCTCGTCTCTAGAACAATGTCAGACTTCTTCAGATGTAGAGCTGCAGCAATAACTTCTGGTTTAAGCTCCTTCTCTAAGCCTGTGAATGGCTTCTGATCAAGAACAGGTATACCCAGAAGTTTAGAGAACTCCTCCATGGTTGGAACCAGCTGATAATCAGGAAATGTAAAGCAATGGTGCTTAGGGTCAAAGAACTGAAACAGCACACTCATCATGTCTTCACTGAACCCTGAAGTAACTAGATCCAATAAGTGACCATGTCTCTTGTTGAACTGGGAATGATCAGGCACTAGGGAAACCAACTCCTTGAGCTTAGCAGGTATCCCTACAAAGTTGATCCTGATGGTGTTTCTACGAGCAGAAGCCATGACCTGCAACAAAGAACAAAGATAAATCCTTTGGTCCTTGAAATGGTTAGGGAAAATGATATGCTTATGATGCATGATGATGTCATGATGTCATGCTCAATCACAAACATGTGACACACACAAACAAGTCACACCATAGCCCTAGGTTTAAAGGCTTGCATGAGGTTCAAAGGCAAGTACCCTCCCCTGAAGTTAGATGGCTCATCCTGTCCTACAAAAGTAACCAGGTTCTAAGGGATCTCAATATCATTGATCCTTCACAAGGGTGGTTGTTCAGAAGGCAACTTACTTGCCAACCAAAACCCTCCAAGTTTAAGATCTCAATGAGCGTAGTATCGAGTGTCAACCAACTTCAGTCTGCACCAAAGCCGGTTACCTCACTACTTTCTAAAGGCCAAGATGAGTTAACTAGGGTTCTAAAAGTCAATTAGTGCATTGACAACATATGGCAGCCTCAATATTATCCTCAACTTGACTTAAGGAATATAAGCACCAACCAAGAAGTCGCACTAACTATGGCCACCAGATCAACCGTATCGATATACGTCGTACAGTTTCCTTGGTCTATTGCCATTTACCTAAGGTACACTAGATCCGGGTTAGGACCTTTCACACATAAGAGCACCCCAACAATATAATAATAAAGCAAACAAGGCAAACAATTTAAAGTGATCTTAATTCCTAAGGGTACCCCTCTTAAATAGGTCCCCAGCAGAGTCGCCAGTTCTGTAACACGGTGGGAGAACTGACTTTAAACAATGTTGCGGATAGCAAGAGTCGCCACCGACTTTTATTTTATCCATAAGGAAAGGTTATAAAAGAACAGGAAAGACCTTAGAGAATATTTTGGGTCCGGGGGGTAGGTTATGAAAAGGGAAGGTGTTAGCACCCTTTTCATCCATGGTTATCCATGGGCTCTTAGGTACTTAAGCTCACTTTTGAATTGTTTTGAAAGTGTAGTGTGTGAATAGCAAAAAATTTCAGAATAGTTTAATAATAATCCATGTATGGATGTGAAAAAAACTTGTTTGAAAATTTTGTTGGAAATTTGTTTAGGTGTGAAAAAGTTTTGAAGTGAGCAAGTATCTAGGAGTAGCCTACCCTAATGTTTTAAGGTCTTTCTTATTCTTTATCCTTTCCTTAGTAAGACTATCCCTACTATAATGGAGTAGGTAGTCCTTACTTTGGATGTTAAGGGACATGTGAGGGACAATTTGACTTTGAAGGCCATTGTGGGATGTAATAAGCACATATAAGGGACCATCATCATTTTTCGAAAGGGACTCGATTCGTAAAGGCAACCATAAGGGACTTTGATGATTTTTTCTATTTGAGGGACTTGCTTTATACACCCCACTTAACCAGTATTCGTAGGCAACTTGAGGGATATCCTTAGGAAGTGAGACGGCGATTAAAATCGACTTACGTGTGTGACGTGTTTATTTTAATTATCTTTATTTAAAAGTGATCTAAATTTATTTTAATATTACATACATGTTGTTACACTCCCTAATTACTAACCATAATAATAATTAAATAATTAAACAACTTTACATCCAAGAAACAATTGCAAAATAATAAGCAAAATAATTAAATAGCAAAGATAAATAAAATATAAATAAGCAATAATAAATAATAAAGGGGGTTAATTCTAAGTTTACTCGGCAAGACATCGCATCTTGTGCCTACGTATCCTTACGGGAGTGGAATCAGAGTAATCGTAGTTCCCCTCAAAAGGGAGATTAGAAACGTCTTGACTGTGGCCAAGGTTTCAATGGGGAATAAACGTATCTTAGGGACACGCTTACGCGGAGTGTAGAAACTCCAATATCTACGTTGTAAATTGTTAAGTGAATTAGGGTTAGGTTAGGGATTCCGCGGCGGGAAACCCTAAAATGAGTGCGGCGACTCTTTGACCTAACACTAGGATAAAAGCAATTTTGCCCACGGCGGGACACCTAGGCTAAACAGGGTTTGATCCATTAAAGGGGTAAGGCTATTGACTCGGCGGCCAAAAGGCTGGACCTAATCCTTCGGAAGGATAAAACTGTAAAAAATGTGAAAATATGACAAATCATTATATGGAGGAATAATTAAGGTACAGAAATAAGAAAAGTAATAAAGGCAGAGGGTATAAAGAAACAAAGAAACATTTCTGAAAACATGAAGAATATGAAAATATGTAATGACACTTAGAATGAAGTGAGGGAGGAAAATAGTGTGGGGCTGTGGCCACCACAAGCACATCTCAACCTCAAGCATGCAAATGAAATGCAGGAATAAAGAAAATAAAAGGTACACAAAATGACACGGCAAACATAAGGAGTTCCTTACGAAAAGGTTGTAATTTTTTAATATTTTAATTATGTAAAAAAATGTTTTAATTTTTTTAATATTTTAATTATATATATAAAAAAAGGTTTTAATTTTAAAATGGAACTACTTAGTTAAAAAAATTTAAGTTTAAATTATAAAAAAAAATGTTAAGTTTAAATTATATATAAAAAAAAAATGTTTTTGGGAACAAAAAGGTTTTTTTGGAAAAAAATGTTTACGGGAACAAAAAAAAAGCTTGTTCATTGATTTCCTCTTTTTATAAAGTAAATCGACTTCGATTCTTGAATAATCAAGATTTCGATTGTAAGAAAAGATTCTCTTTTTATGGGGAAAGGTCCTGTAATTATGATTTTTTGTATGAACAATTCCTCAATGTCTTGTTCAGTCGAAAGAAAATATTTTCTTTTGGCGACGGGAAAAAAAACATGTTTTTTTGGACAGAGATACTATTTCACCAAGCGAGTTAGAGGTCTCTAACATATTAAATAATTTTCCGCAAAGTGGTGATGACGGATATGACTTGTACAAATCTTTCCATTTTCCAACTCGCGGTCCTAGAGCTATTGCGGACATTTCTGGAACACCTCTAACAGAGGAAGAAATAGTGAATTTTGAAAGAACTTATTGTAATCGTCTTTCCGCTATTAATCTGTCTGATCCAAAATGGAAAAAGTTGCATAAAATGTTTACGGGAACAAAAAAGTTTTTTTTGGAAAAAAATGTTTACGGGAACAAAAAAGTTTTTTTTGGAAAAAAATGTTTACGGGAACAAAAAAGTTTTTTTTGGAAAAAAATGTTTACGGGAACAAAAAAGGTTTTTTTTGGGAAAAAAATATTTTAGTTTTAATAAAAAAAAGGTTTTGATTTTGAAAAAGGTTTTGATAAAAAAAATAACAATAGAATTGCAAATGCAAACAGACAATTAATGGACATGCAAACAATCCTATACGACACAATCATGGTTCATACAGATCAAAATCTACGGATCTAAACAACAATGAAGGTTAACATGGCAAGGATGCAAATAAATATGAAAAATGCAAAGGATTTAGTAATTTAACGGACCTAAACACATTAACATGGCAAAATATGCACATAAACATGAAAAGGCAAAAGGTTTAGTAATTTAACCTACGAAGCGGAGGTTTGCTTCGGTAAATGTGAAAAAGGTTTGAATAAGAGAACACTGGAGAGCTCCAATCCTTCTAACGAGTTGTGGGAACGACCGCCTTTCTTCTCTGGGGATCTCCTTTGTTTCTCCCTCTCTCTCCTCTTTTCTGAAGAAAACCTTCTGACCTCCTTTTCAACAAAGCAACACATCTGATCATCTGACTAAGCAAACTTTTGAGAAAAGTCTTGAAACTTGACATGGGGGTTCTTATACACATATAAGATGTTATGAAGCTCACTTGAAGTCTTGGAAGTCCATTTAGCCTGATTAAAGTCAAAACCCTAGTTTTGAATGCACTGCTTAGGAGGTGCATTGTCTGAGGGAATTGTCAACTCTTCTGACCAATTGTGAATTTTGTGAACCTTGTGAACCTTCTTGGAACACAAAGTCTTGTATTGTGAGGGCAAATTTTGGGGTGCAACACGGATGCGCTGAGCAGGAAGACAATTCATATGTTGGCTTTGATGGTAAAAGAGATGAAGCTTATTGAGCAGTTTTGGGATTTAAGTATGGTTTGTGAATTTACTACCGATGGTGTGTTGTTGGGTAAATTGCAAGTGAAGAATGATTTCTTAGACATGATTAGAGAACATCAGAAGTTGGATGTGAAACTGGTGGATTTGATGCGAGAGGCCAAAAGTAACTCCGGTAATGATTTCAAATTGGATAGTGCAGGTGTGTTGAGGTTTCGGGGCAGAATTTGCGTGCCGGATAATGATGATCTGAAGAGGTCTATTTTGGATGAGGGACATCGTGGTAGCCTGAGTGTTCATCCAGGAGCTACGAAGATGTATCAGGACTTGAGAAAGTTGTTTTGGTGGTCGGGCATGAAGAAGGACATTGCTCGTTATGTTTATGCTTGTTTGATTTGTCAAAAAGTGAAGGTGGAGCATCAGAGACCTTCTGGAATGATGCAACCGTTAGAGGTTCCGGTTTGGAAGTGGGATTGCATTACTATGGATTTTGTTACAGGTTTGCCGAATATGGCAAGGGGGTTTGATTCCATTTGGGTGATCGTGGATCGGCTTACGAAGTCTGCACACTTTGTACCGACCAATATTAGCTTTCCGTTGGAAAAGCTTGTAGAGATTTACATTCGGGTGATTGTAAAGTTGTATGGTGTGTCGTTGAGCATTGTGTCAGATAGAGATCCGAGGTTCACTTATGTGTTTTGGAAGAGTTTGCAAGAGGCTTTGAGTACTGAGTTGAAGCTGAGTTCAGCTTATCATCCGCAGACGGATGGTCAGTCGGAGAGGACTATTCAGACTTTGGAAGATTTATTGCGGGCTTGTGTGTTGGAGAAAGGTGGCACGTGGGATACTCATTTGCCCTTGGTTGAGTTCACGTACAACAACAGTTACCATTCCAGTATCAGGATGGCACCGTTTGAGGCTCTTTATGGTAGGAGGTGCATGACTCCTTTGTGTTGGTATGAGTCAGGTGAGCGTGTTGTGTTGGGACCAGAGTTGGTGCAGCAGACTACTGAGACAGTGCAGATGATCCGTGAAAAGATGAAAGCATCTCAGGATCGGCAGAAGAGTTATTATGATAACCGCATGAAAGAGTTGGAATTTAGGGAGGGTGACCATATATTTTTAAGGGTTAACCCAGTGACTGGTGTTGGATGTTCATTGAAGTCCAAGAAGTTGGATCCGAAGTTTATCGGACCTTATCAGATTTTGCAGAGGATTGGTGTTGTGGCATATACGATGGCGTTGCCGCCGGAGCTTTCGAACTTGCATGACGTGTTTCATGTGTCGCAACTTCGGAAGTATGTACTCGATCCGTCACATGTGATTCAGAGGGACGAAGTCCAAGTTAGAGAGAATCTAACTGTGGAGACGTTGCGGTTGAGGATCGATGATCGCAAGATGAAGCGACTCAGAGGGAAAGAGATATCGTTGGTGAGAGTGGCTTGGGGAGGTGCTGCAGGTGGCAGTGTGACTTGGGAATTGGAAAGCAGGATGCGGGAAGCGTATCCAGAGCTGTTTCCATCAGGTATTTTCGAGGACGAAAATAATTAAAGTGGGGGAGAGTTGTAACGCCCATTTTAATTAATTTCATTTTCGGTGTCATTTTTATTCTTGGTGCGTGCTTGTGTGGATTTTTGGTTGCGGAGTAAGTTCCATAATATTCGAAAATATGATTAATAATGATAGTAATATGATAATTAGTAAGGTGTTACTAATATTAATATTATTATTAATTATAATCATATTAAGTAATATTATCAGAATAAAGTTTATTATTAATTGGGATTTTGGAAAAAAAGAAATATGAGGAATTAATATTATTATGAGTTAATTGGATTCAAAAGAGAATTATTGGGATTAAGGGCAAGCTTGTCATTTGTGGAAATTAGAATTAGAATGAAAGAAAGGAACGCGTACGAAGAACACGGAAGGAAAAAGAGAAGCTCGATCGTGAAAGCAAGCTAGAGCAAGCAGAATTCGTGAAGATTTTGGTGCTTCATCAACATCAGAACTTCAATTGAGGTAAGGGGGGGGAGAGTTTAATGGTTAATGGGTTTTTACATGAAAATTGGTAGAAGGGGAATCCCTAACCCCATGTATAAACATATTGCATGTTGATGATGATTTGATGACAAGTTTATGTTGCTGCATGTGCTTAAATCTGTTATGATCATGGATATTATGGTGGGATTGTTGTATGAATTCGAGGATTTGTTATTGGATGAGTTTGGGGATTTCGGAGTTGGAATGACTATGAGTCAGAATTGGGGTATTCAGCTAGGGCCGAGATTTTATTGGATGAATTGGGCATTGGGTAAGTGGGATATCGGTAGGATGTGTGGCCGATGATTTTAGAGTAAATTGGTGAGATATGAAGAGAGGGGAAACTGCAGCTGTTGCTGAACAACAGAGTTATTTTTCTAAAATCGCAGGCTTTCTCTAGGCGAATTCCTGGCGAGCGTTCGCTAGGGGCTCGCGTAGCGAGCGTGTAGTGAGCTTGGGCAGTGGCTGGTTGAGTGTACTCGCTAGCAAGTTCGTTGAGCGATGTAGTAGCGAACACTTCCAGTAGCTAAGAAGTGTTGTTCGCGAGGAGGTTCGTTAGGCGAACTTGTAGCGAACACTCGCTAGGAGCTCGCGTAGCGAGCAGGTAGCGAGTGTAGCAGAATTTGGAATTTGAGGGTTGTGTGCAGCTGTTGGCGCTGAGTGTGATTGGCCTGATGTGTCGTGATATTATATGAGGGTTAAGAGTATGACGAGGGGTATGAGGGTTGTGTGGCCGACGTTTTTCGCGGTAGACATAATCAGAGGATTATGTGTTAAGTATGGATATGTGTGAATGTGTATGTGAGGCGGGTGCACTGTGTGTGTGCTATGTGTGTCAGGGGTGCACTGTGTGGGCTCGGTGTATGATATATTTGGGTCAATAGGACCAATATGCCTTGTGTGCATTGTATGTGATATGTCGTGTGGTGATCGGATCTGTGGGATCGACGCACTTCGTGTGCTTGTTATGTATGTATTTTATGATGTTAGTGGATGAGTAGGATCGATACGCCCTTGCGCGTTGTGTTATATGTTGTGTGAGGGGTGGATCGATAGGATCGGATTGAACCTTGTGTGCTAGATGTATGATGTGTGTGATTATGATATATGGTGAGATTTGGTTAGGGGACCGTATATGTTGGTTATGGGTGTGATTGTGTTAAGTGGGTGCATTGGGGTTATGCATGGCATATTACGTTGTGATGCTCCCGTAATGGAGGGGTGATGGCCAGGTGTCCATCGATATTGATGATATGCTCCCTGTATGGAGGGGTGATGGCCAGGTGTTCATCGATATTGCTGATGTGCTCCTGTATGGAGAGGTGATGGCCAGGTGTCCATCGATGTTGTTGTTGTGCTCCCTGTGAGGAGGGTGATGACCCAGTGCCCATCAGAGATGTGCTCCCTGTGAGGAGAGTGATGGCCAGGTGTCCATCGATATTATTATTGTGCTCCCATTATGGAGGAAGGTGATGGCCAGGTGTCAATCGGTGTGGTGTGCTCCCTGTGAGGAGGGTTGATGGCCAAGTGCCCATCGTTGATGTGTGCTCCTAAGAGGAGGGTTGATGGCCCGGTGCCCATCGTTGTTGTGAGTCGGTATCACATATTCATGGGTTGTGTGGGTGTGCATGTGTGCATGACCTTATGTTGAGATTGATGATGGGATAGTAGGTCCAGATGTGTTGTATATGAAATGATATTTATATGATTTTCTGCCTTTTATTTCATGTACAACTATACCATTATTATTTGATCGTGAATCTCACCCCTTTTGTTGTTGTTGTGGTCTGTGCTTCTTCAGAAGTACATATAATCCAGGTGTTTAGCTAGCTTGGATTGTGGTGTCTCCGTAGGACTGCTCTGATACGTAAAACCGGGGCCTTTTTGGGAGTTTTATTGGTTACTGTTGATTTTGTGTGCCCCTGTGGCGTATCCTGTTTAGTGATGATTGTTGATTATACTATATATGTTTTGGGCAGTTGGCCGATATCTGTACGTATGATGATGTGGATGACATGGATGATGTATATATGTTATGTTTATTTATGACAGACTATATATATATATATATATATATATATATATATATATATATATATATATATATATATATATATATATATATATATATATATATATATATATATATATATATATATATATATATATATATATATATATATATATATATATATATATATATATATATATATATATATATATATATATATATATATATATATATATATATATATATATATATATATATATATATATATATATATATATATATATATATATATATATATATATATATATATATATATATATATATATATATATATATATATATATATATATATATATATATATATATATATTTCCGCTGCAACTTTATTGAAAATTAATTTGGAAAAATGATTTATGGAATTTGTTTGGAAACTGTGACATCCCGTTGTGGGGAAAACTCTGATGTGTGTTCATTTTAATTGTTTTATTTTGCTTTTGGTAAACAGGGTGTTACATTGACGGAAAAGATAAATCAAGTAAGGATCTCATTAAGGGTTGATGAGAAAGGATTTGTCTTCATCAAAGGGTTGACAGAAAGGAATGTATTTGAAAATTCATCATCAAAGGGTTGATGTCAAATAATTGGTCGAGGGTGAGATCGACGGATCTACGACCCTAGGTGTGAGATGGTAAGATCTTTGTAGGTTTATCTGCTAGAGATTGATGGAAATATCTACTGGGGGATGGTCTCAGCATTCTCTGTAGGGATATGAGGATATGTGATCCAGGGATTATGATTTTGCCAAGTGCAATTGGGCTTTGAAAGTAGTGTTGAAGATTTTTCGGGAGGTGCCAAGTAAGGTTGGGCTTTAGAGGGATGCCAAACAAGGTTGGGCTTTTGGTTTGATGTGCTAAGTATGATTGGGCTTTGTTGGGGAAGACAGGCTAAAGCTGATGGTGATTGATTTTTAGGTTGATCTTCTTTCCGAAGGTGAATTTTTTTTAGTACCAATGTGGATTGTGTCGCTTCCGCGAAAATAAGGTGCCGGCAAAACAGAAGAGTCGCCACCTTTCATTATTTATACCTCAGAGCGGGAAAGGAAACGATCGCAAAAACCTAACGAAAAGGTATAAGACAAGGTCATCGCAACCATTGTCTGGGTTCGGGAATCGGTTACGCAAGGGGAAGGTATTAGCACCCCTCACGTCCGTCGTACTCGACGGGATCCACGCTTGTTTTGTTTACTGGACGCGTTGGTTTTATCAATCTACCTATCAAGGCTGGCTTGAAAAGAAAAGAAAATGACTCGGCAAAACGTCGTGCTTTATGCCTACGTATTCTCATCAGAGAATGAGAAATCAGAGTCAACGTAGTTCGACTAACTACGGGTGATGGGGAAGGTGGCTCGCCAATACATCAGTATTGTGCCTACGTACTCTCAACAGGTATGAGAGACCAGAGCTTACGTAGTTCGGGATAATACGGATTACGGGAATTTAGATTCATCTGTTTTATCGAGTAGGGTTAAACAGCAGTTCCAGCAGTTAGGGACAAAGCCTGTTTGCGGTGGCGCTGAAGTTTAACGACACTCTTTTCTTCAGAAAAGCTTCCTTTGAATTACGGGCCCACGGGGCAAAAAGGGTTTGAAGTTGGTTTTCAGTCTTTTACGAAAGAACTGTTTTTTATTGATGTTTGCAATTTCAATCGCACTAAAGACTATGACCTGAGAGTGAATGCGTCGCATGTCACCCAAAGGGTGCCATACTAAGCATCCAGACTATTGAAAAGAAGCTCTCCAACAATCCTTTCTCAGATAGCTTAAGGCTTGTAACGTACGAAAGAAATCATTCATGATTACTGTATCTTAAGCTGTTTTGAGATGAGAAGAGAAGGGGCTAAACTAACGGGGAGACTATCAAGTCCTAATGTTGTCATGCCAAGGATTCATCCTATAGTTGAAGTTTGAAACAGGGAATTCCTAGAAGTTATCGTGCATAGGTTTCAACCTAAAGTTCTAATCATCACTTCCTTATCAAAGGAAATGAGAGTCCTAAGGGATCATGTCAATGATAAACAGACACATATAAAGCACCAGCTTAAACAGTAAACAGTAAAATGCATGCAATGCAAGTGAGGGAGGAAATGTGTGTGAGGCATCAGCCTCCACAAGCTCATCTCAACCTCAAGCCAGATATGAATAATTGTAATCATACAGAGGAAATAACCTGCTATCAAGCAAGATATAATGACTGCAATCATACAGAAGAAGTGAAATAGAATGCCACCAAGCAAATCACAAACCACATAGGCAAGGGAGCTGGGCTCTACCGAATACCCGCAAGCAAAGCCACACAGTAAAAATACAAGCAGAGGGAGCAACTCAACCTCTAGTGCCATCATGCTCCTATCTTACATCAGTCTAGATATGGACTTATTCTAATGCATCAAGAAAATCAAACAAGGCACATCAATACAGAGAAGAAAACTGACAAGAAAGAAAGCAGATCAACTCCACTTTCAATAAAGCCCTCTTCTGACAGCAGTTCAGTCTTCATACTTCAATCACCCTTCAAGGCTATCATCAACTTGCTTCTCCAAGGTTTCACCCCATCAAACATAAGTATCCACTTATTCTTTCTTCCTCAAGCCTCAGCTTTACAGTAAATTCCACCTTCAGGCTTCACTCCTAACTACAAGTATCAACTTGATTCCTTCAGGCCCTCAATGCATCAATTTAAGTGTCAACTTATCCTTTATTCCTCAAGCCTCATCTCTTCACTCAATCTCAATTGAATCCTCTTCATAAGTATCAACTTGTTCTTCTTGCTTCAGCTCCCTTTGCTTCACCAGTATCAACTGGGTCCTCTTCATCTATAAGCTTCAGCCTCTCAGAGTAATCTTCAATCACATGGAAGTGTCAACTTCATCCTTCAATCTTCTCCAAGTAAGGAACTCCATCCTCTAATCAAGGGAGAAATATGCATCTATCAAGAGCAAATTTTGGATGGCTGGTAGCAGAGTGAAGACCAAAGGTCACCACTGAGCATCCTAACATCAGAGAAAGGGACCCTCAAAGGTTCTACCAATTTGCAAAGAGCCACACATCCTACAAAAGGATGGATGAGGACTTTACAAGGGACCTTACATCATAGGGAAGAATGGAATTGATCAACATATTCCATGTTTATGAAGGAAGAGAACTGTCTAGAAGCTCTGCCTATAAAACCCTAATCTTAACCTAATCAAAACTACACCACAGGAAGGGAAGATCTTCAAATACAAGCCTCTTCAAGCAATCCACTGCATCTTCAACTTGTCTTCATCATCACCCAAGAACAAACAAAGCAAAACCCTAATCTAAGGGAACTAAAGATGTTAATCTAGTTGAGTTAGTGCCATAGAACCATCTAAAACTAGCACCTAAACTAAAATTAATAAAAAATAGTAAACTATCTTATAAATTTCTACAAAAATTCCTATGGGATCCTAATTCAATTAAGAATGCCTCATACAAAAACCAGGGACTAAATCATCTATTAAGTCCTAAAATTAAGTCCTAAATCCAAAGGTATCAATCATAAACCCTAAAAATGGAGCTTCTAAAGGTTTCAACCTAAACTACCACCTATGTTCATCACAAAAATGTGATAAAATTCTATGGGGAGCATGCATATCTATGCTAACAACTCACAAAAAATCAAGATCAGAATCATCATCACATGATCACACAAAATTCCACAAAATCAAGTATCAAACATAACCATTTTAATGTCAATTAAAATGTGAAAATTCCCATAAAATCAGAAAATGCATGAAATAAAAATATATTTTATCTAAAAAAAACTAGATTCAATCATGAATCTAATGCAAAAAGAATGGGATTAATTGGATCATGTTTCAATTTTATATGATTTAATTAAGAACAATGAATAAAATGATAAATTAAAAGAAAATAATGGAAATTAATAGGCGTGTGTGGCAAATAGCAAGAAAACCTAGTTCATTTCAATGCTGGGCCCAAAAGGGGGGTGTTGGTATCAACCAGTCCAAAGCCCATGCTCCAATTCTCAATTTAGTTCACAAATTGATCAAAGGAAAAAGAAGCCAAGCGAAGTCTCGAACCCACGTTTCCTTGGATGCACGCCTCTCATAAGTGAAACGCAGCGTTAAGGGGAAGGGGGTACGTGGCGCCACACACATGCTTGGATTGATGCCTGAGTCAAAGTCCTCATCACACACAAACGGAGGAGATTTCATCTTCTTCGTTTTGAATTCTCTGCAAGCTGGGAAACTCGCGCGCGGCCATGCCATCTCTGGCGACTTCTCCGTCCAACCCTGCTCAACCCTAACTCACTCTACGCTCCACCATTTCACATGATGTCTTGATGAAAATTGACCAGAATTTCCTCAGGAACTCAATCATGCCATTAGTTTACGCTAAAAACGCAAGATTCGCCAAAACAAGATCTCAACCGAAAATGGAAGGAACCCTAACTTGTCTCTAACTATCAAATTAACCATCCAGAATTCATCTACATGCTAAGGGGAACTTAACCACATGCTTCTAATGGATTAAAAGTGCATAATCAAAGAGATATTTTAAGAACTTAGAACCAACCTTGAAGCTTGGATTGCAGTAGTTATGCGCCTCAATTCTCTTCCAAACTATGCAGAATCCTTCAAGGAGCAATGGTGGATAATTCTTGATGCTCAGTTCTTGCTGCAACCTCTTGATTCTCCAAAACGCATTTCCAATTTTCAAGCTTTTTCTTCACTTCACATCAATGGATTCTCAACAGAATTCTGCTCCAGAACCTTCCAAATTCGTTCTAATTCTTATTTATAGTGTGTTCAGATGGATATCAAGCCCAAACTAGGCCCAATTATGGATTTTGGATATTCACTTTCCTTCCAAATTTCAACATGGATGTGTGCCTTCAAGCCTTACTCATGCTCTAAACTCAATCCAAACCATTCACTTAATCATTAAGGAGTGTGATGTAATGGTTTTCTTCCTTTGGTTTCAACATATGGAATGTATATGATATGTTTCTTAATTGTGAAGTAACCATCCAAATGACCATGCTATGGACCTCAAATCCAAAATGTGGCAATGCCAATCTTTCTAAAACATCAATTCCATTCAAAATGACCACAAATTTGACTTGGAAACATGCTAATCTCATTTATTTTGAATTTTCTCATTTTAATTCATTAAAATGGCTTTCATGTGAAGTTTCTTCAACCAATGCTTGATATAATCCCTATCAATGGACACTTGATGTTTAGACAAGCTAAAAAAATCATTTTGAACAACTTTCATGTTGAACAAAAATCCATTTGGAGCTTGAAAATAGGAGTTATGGCCTTATGCTTGAAATGACCTATAATCTCCAAATGACCAAAATGCCCTTGACTTGTCAAAGCCATAACTTGAGTTCTACAAATCCTATCAAGGACTTCTAGTAATCTCTAGAAAGCTAAGAGGATAAGGAACAACATTCATTTTGACCAAAAGTTCATAGGAATCATCCTTCTAGGGCAAACGTTTCATGCAAGTTGGATAACTTTCAAGCTCCCAAATTCACATACCTCAGATGACCTGTAACTTGTCAAAGTCATAACTTGAGTTCTACAAATCCTATCAAGGGCTTCTAGTACTCAAATTAAATCTGAGATCAAGCTCTACAACATTCATGTTGGGGGCAAGATGAGATGACAATCACATCTTGAGCTAAATTGCCTTGAAGATAGGGGTCAAACTAGGGGATTTTACACTGTCAAGCCTTAGAAACCCTAGCTTGAAACCTCCCAAACTCTTCAATCATGATGAGTTGACCTTGGAATCATCCTTATAACATCTCAATGTATCAATCCATGATCACATGGCCTTTGAATTAGGTCTCAACCTTGTTCAAATCATCAGTTGACCTAGGGTGGACCCAGTCAAACCCTAATTACACCACTCATGGCTGAGTCTTCTTAATCTTGCACAATGACCTGTCTAGGCTCCAAAGTGATCTTCAACACTTCTCATGAGCTCTCTCAAGACCTCAAGTCTAACTTCATGGCTTCAGAATCATCTGAGGACTTCCCACAACTCTCAAGTTAGGATACCTGCACACTTGGCTTCAATCACTCTCTCTGAGGATCTTTTAACTTCTCTGACAAGGATATCAACCCTTGAATACTTGAATGACCTTCTTAGCTAGCTTTATAGTCTTGTATAGCTCTTAATTGGTAATCATACCTCTTGATCTCCTGCACACATGTCAATGAAATGCAAATGATAATGCTAATGTGAATGAAATGAAACATAAGCTAGGTAAAGAAGAGTTGGGCAAATTTTAGGGTGCAACAGCTGCCCCTATTTAAACGGCTTGGACCTGACTGGGTGGGAAGCGAACGGCTCTCAAACAATCAAGGTACGAGACGGTTGAATACCAACAAACCCGGAAATTTGCCAACTATACAAGTACACGGTACTCTGATAGGAACAAATATTCGAAAACTAAAATATTAGCTGCACGACAATTGGCTGGGGAATTGGTCACACGGTAACCGGTGATACATGGTCGATCATGCCGTCAGGCATCAGGATTCCTCGGGACTTATCAGATCAACAATCAAGTTAATCATGCCATCGGGCATTCGAAGAAATTTTTGGGCGTCAGCCGGACTTCATCACTAAGTCGGGAATAGAATTCTCAGTCAATCATGACCCAATTGGGGATATCCGAACTTCTGCCATCGGGCACTCCGCATCGACTGAGAGAACTGCTTTGTCAATACGGTTGGACTTCAATCATCAAGTCTTCAGAGGAAGTTTCGACTTCACTGTTCAGAAACCTGCTGGGGATGACGCATCTCCGCTGGGGATTATGGAGAACTATCAAGTAACTCTGCTTCGGGGATCCAGAAATCATTCTGGGTGAGTCAACTCTGCTGAGGACATCAAGAATCATCTTGAACAAATAACCCTGTGGGGACTTCAAGAATCATCCTGGACTAATAACTTCGTTGGAGATTTCAGGAATCATCCTGAGCAAACACTCTGCCGGGGACTCCAAGCGGCAACTTGAGCAACCCAACTCTTTCGACTTCACTGGGGATTTTAAGGATCATCTTAAGCAATCAGCTTCGCTGAGGAGTTCAAGAATCATCTTGGGCAAACGACTTTGCTGGGGAATTCAAGAATCATCTTGAGCAAGCGACCCTGCGGAGGAACACCTGCAAAACAAGAACGGTAACGACCTAGCTCATGTTTCATATGCATATGCTTTGACAATGGCGCAATGCTCCACACGGTGGAAATGCTACGTGTTTTTTGGGTAAATGCTATGCAATCATGCAAAATGCTATGATCCCATCAGCAAAATAAATGCTGAAGGGAGAATCCTCCTGTCAAGGAGAAAGAACCACTCTGGTGGAGGAAGGACTCATCCTGCCAAGGAGAAGAAGTCACGCCAATCTCAATCGGACTCCGCCTGGGGAAATGAACCTCAGTCGACTGCTGCTGGGGAACGAAGCTCCACGAGAACCTGGACCTGCTGAGGAAAACAATGTCAATCGCAGAAATAAATTGCACGGCATTTGCAGCCAACCTTTCCCAGAGGTAACGACTCCGGCGGGGAAATACAGCATCAGCTATTCAACACTCTACTGGGGAAAACCAATCATGGCCCAACGGCTTCCAAGGACTCGGCTCTCTTGGGGATCTGCAAACTCGGCTGGGGAAGAAGGAATCGTCCTGCTTGCTAGGGAGAATACGACTCTGTGGGGAATTTCAATTCCGCTGAAGACGTCAGTCTTGAACTATCAATTGCTACACACTCCAGTATATGACTCAGCTGGGGAGATGACATTCCTTCAGGATGCACCTGATTAGGGAGAGAATCTTCTCTGCCTGGGGAGACATATCAATGCCTTGCGATCTCACGTTCAGACTCTGTGGGGAGAGGCTGCTGAACTTTGCTGGAGAAGAAGGAATCATCCTGCTGGGGGACGCATGCGGCGTACTGCCTGGAATATGCTATACCTGTAACAACACAAACAAACAGACAAGATACCCTTCTCAAAGGGACCTATCAAGGTTATCATCTGGTGACAATGTTCAAGTAATTCATTGTTTCAACAATCAGTGGCCTAGGCCAGCAAGTTTATGTATGCTCATTTTATCAAAAACATCAGCGTTCTTTTTCGCAACCAAAACAGATAAATGCTAAACAAACAAACATAATTGCTGAATAGTATATGTTTTATTGATAACGAACCCCTGAATGGGAAAAAATGTTTTACAATAGAGGCAAGCTCCTGGAATGAGGAAGCCGCGCAAAAAAAATAAAACATAAATATACATCAGTATATACAAATGTCGGCAACGAGGCGTAGACGAACACCATGAGTTGATCCCTCTATGACCCACTCGACTTCGATACTTCTCCGACGCTTCAGCTCCAGAAGAGATTGATTCAGATAAACGGCCCTCAGGTCTTCCAAACCACTAAACAATGAAAGTCCACACGTGGAACACAGTCATTTGCTTTTTCAAATCCCTAACTTTTGCCTGAATCGCCCTTTCGGGTTTTCGATTCACCAGGATACCCTTTTTTGCCAAAGTCGCCCTTCCGGGTTTTCGACTTTGCGGGTGTACATTCTTTTCTTTTATATCCCTAATTTTTGCCCGAACCTTCTTCCCTTTTTTATGGTTCGCCGGGATGCCCCTTTTTTGCCTGGATGTTCTTTTTCTTTCCAGCGGGTCATTTTTTTTAAAGCAAAGTATTTTTTAACTGCGTCCGCGTTCACCGGGGATGCAAAATCTTCACCATCCATCGTGGATAACAACAAGGCTCCTCCCGAGAAGACCTTGCTGACGATGTATGGACCTTCGTAATTGGGAGTCCACTTGCCCCGGTGATCGGAGTGTGGAGGAAGAATCTTCTTCAGGACGAGATCACCCGTCTGAAAGCTTCTAGGACGCACCTTCTTATCATAAGCTTTCTTCATTCGGCTTTGGTACAGACGACCATATGCAATCGATGCTAACCTTTTCTCGTCCATCAGGCTGAGTTGGTTTAGTCGGTTCTTAATCCATTCTGCCTCGTCGAGTTTCACGTCAACCAAAACTCGTAAAGAAGGAATCTCAACTTCTAACGGTAGGACAACTTCCATACCGTACACCAAGGAGAAAGGAGTTGCTCCAGTTGACGTACGTACCGTCGTATGATAACTGTGCAATGCAAATGGAAGAATCTCGTGCCAATCTTTGTAGGTCACAACCATCTTCTGAATAATCTTCTTGATGTTCTTATTGGCCGCTTCAACGGCGCCATTCATATTCGGCCGGTAAGGAGATGAGTTGTGGTGTTCAATCTTGAAACTCTGGCACAGCTCCTTCATCATCTTGTTATTCAGATTCAAACCATTGTCAGTACTGATCCGCTCGGGAATTCCGTAACGACAGATGATGTCCCTCTTTATGAATTTAGCCACCACTTGCTTGGTCACATTAGCATACGAGGCTGCCTCCACCCACTTGGTGAAGTAGTCGATGGCTACTAGAATGAAGCGATGACCGTTAGATGCAGTGGGCTTGATCTTGCCTATCATGTCGATGCCCCACATGGAGAAGGGCCACGGGGAAGACATGACATTTAACGGGCACGGCGACACATGAACTTTATCAGCATAAATCTGGCATTTATGACATCTCTTCGCGAATTTAAAGCAATCTGATTCCATCGTCAGCCAGTAGTATCCTGCTCTCAGGATCTTCCTTGTCATAGCACGCCCACCGGCGTGCGTACCAAATGTGCCTTCATGGATTTCTTCCATGAGCATTCTCGCTTCTTTCTCATCTACACATCTGAGTAGCACGAGATCGTGGTTTCTCTTATACAAAACTCCATCAGGATTGAGATAAAAGTTTCCAGACAACCTCCTCAGAGTCTTCTTATCCTGGGTTGACGCTCCCGCAGGATACTCCTTAGTCATAAGGAAGGTCTGGATATCATGGAACCATGGTTTGCCGTCGGAGGCTTCCTCGATCGCAAAGACGAATGCAGGTCTATCCAGACGAGAAAGGACAATTCTTGGAGCTTCATTCCAAAAATTGACTTTATACATCGAAGCCAACGTGGCTAAGGCATCAGCCATCTGACTCTCGGTCCTGGGCACATGATGGAGTTCCACTCGATCAAAGAACGGAAGCAGCCTTCTGGCATAGTTCATGTACGGCACCAAATTCGATTGACGAGTCTCCCACTCCCCCTTAATCTGGTTGATCACAAGTGCCGAGTCACCATATACATCTAGGTTCTTGATTCTCAAATCAATTGCCTCTTCTAGACCCATGATGCATTCCTCGTACTCCGCTTCATTATTGGTGACCGGAAACGTCAGTCTCGCAGTAAACGGGATGTGGGATCCGTGGGGAGTCGTGATGATCGCCCCTATGCCACTTCCGTAAGAATTAACCGCCCCGTCAAATATCAATTTCCATTGGGATTTCCTATCCGGACCCTCGTCGGGCAACGATTCATCGCAATCTTTTGCTTTAAGAAACATAATATCCTCATCAGGGAATTCAAATTTCATCGGCTGGTAATCTTCGATCGGGTGTTCGGCAAGGTAATCAGATAATACGCTTCCCTTAATGGCCTTCTAGGAAACGTACTGAATGTCATATTCCGTCAACACCATTTGCCATCTGGCAATCCTGCCCGAAAGCGCTTGCTTCTCGAAGACGTACTTGATCGGATCCATCTTCGAAATCAGCATGGTTGTGTGATTGAGCATGTACTGTCGTAAACGTTTGGCAGCCCAGGCTAGTGCACAACACGTCTTCTCCAGCATCGAGTAGCGAGATTCAAAATCTGTGAACTTTTTACTCAAGTAGTAAATGGCATGCTCCTTTCTGCCCGTATCGTCGTGCTGACCGAGAACACACCCCATACTATTCTCCAGAACTGTCAAGTACATGATTAAGGGCCGTCCAGCCACTGGGGGTATCAAGATTGGAGGTTCCTGTAGATACTGTTTTATCTTATCAAATGCCTTCTGGCAATCCTCGTTCCAGATAATCGCCTGATCTTTCTTTAGCAGTTTGAACATCGGTTCACACGTGGCCGTGATCTGAGAGATAAACCTTGCAATGTAGTTTATTCTGCCCAAGAAACCACGAACTTCTTTTTCCGTTTTTGGCGCTGGCATTTCTTGTATTGCTTTAATCTTCGCAGGATCAACCTCAATGCCTCTTTCGCTCACGATGAACCCCAGTAGTTTTCCGGACCGTACTCCGAAAGTACACTTGTTAGGATTCAGCCTCAACCTGAACTTCCTAAGCCTCTCAAAAAGCTTCAGCAAATTGACCAGATGTCCCTCCTCCGTTTGGGACTTCGCAATCATGTCATCAACGTAGACTTCAATCTCATGATGAATCATGTCATGAAACAAAGTAACCATTGCTCGTTGGTAAGTGGCCCCTGCATTCTTCAGACCGAAAGGCATTACCTTGTAGCAAAACGTTCCCCACGGGGTGATAAACGTAGTTTTCTCCACGTCCTCCGGCGCCATCTTGATCTGATTGTAACCGGAGAAGCCATCCATGAACGAAAATACAGAGAACTGGGCTATATTGTCGACCAACACATCAATATGAGGCAGTGGGAAATCATCTTTAGGGCTTGCCCTATTCAAAATCCTGATAATCGACGCACATTCGCACCTTACCGTCTTTCTTCGGTACAAGTACAATGTTGGCGACCCATAGAGGGTAAGTAGTGACCGCTAAGAAGCCAGCATCAAGCTGCTTTTGCACTTCTTCTTTGATCTTAACGGCCATATCTGGTCGTGTCCGCCTAAGCTTCTGCTTAACGGGAGGACAATCTTCTCACAGCGGCAAGTGGTGGACCACGATGTCAGTGTCAAGTCCGGGCATATCTTCGTATGACCAAGCAAAGACGTCACTATACTCTCTCAGCATCTCGACCAATCTCTGCTTGACATCACTCTGCAATGCAACCCCTATCCTGACGTTCCTGACAAGTTCTTCAGAACCTAGATTCACAATCTCGATCTCTTCCTCATGAGGCAGAATAACTTTCTCTTCTTGTTTCAACAAGCGGGCCAACTCTTCGGGAAGGTCTTCATCTTCATCAATCTCTTCTTCGGCTTGATAGATCGGGCAATCGAAGTCGAAGTGAGTCGTAGAAGGTCCAGAGTCGATGTGATCTGTCATGTGGATCCTGCAATAACAAGGGTTAAGCTTAAAACAAGGATATGCAGGTTAGCACAAACCCTATTGCCATTTTATTGTTTTTCAAAACAAATATAAAACAGGAATAACGGAGATCACAAAATTTGAATGCGAAGAAAAATTCCTTTTGATTTATTGGTAAAATGCATGTACATAATCAAACGAGGCCCTGACAATAAAACCACTATGCCCCTGGTAGGACATAGGATTGTACAATGATTGAAAAAAGTAAATCATTACTCTTGGCTTGTCATCTGGATGATATCCCTGACGGACCATTTGTTGAGGCTCTCGCCTGGCTTGCTTGGCTGGATCCAAGAGTCTTGGTCACAGTCGCTATCTCCATTGTCTTCAGACACTGCGTTGACGCTTTCAAATATCACCCCACCACTAGTAAACTGGATCGGCCCTTTACCTCGCGTCGCGCTGCTAGAAGAGGAGGCTTCAGCTCCAGGAGAATATCCCAACCCAAACTTGTCTCGCTTTTTAGGTACCTCCAAAATTCGCCCCCAGCCTGGGGTAGATCCGGCTTGAACAACGGCCCGGGCTTCCTTGAAGGAAGAGAGAGTCATCTCTGACTTTTCAGTGACCACAGGAGCTACGTCCTTGACTTTAACAGCTTCGAACGCTTGGCATAGGGTTTCGTGGATTTCCCCATCCATCTCAACATACTTGAAGGACGACAAATGGCTCACCATTATGTCTTCCTCGCCACATACGGTCACGATGCTACCTCCGACAGCATACTTGAGTTTCTGGTGCAACGTGGAGGTCATGGCACCTGCGAAATGGATCCATGGCCGGCCTAAGAGACAGCTGTAGGCAGGCATGATGTCCATAATGTAGAAGATCGCGTCAAATGTTTCCGGCCCGACTTGGATTGGCAACGTCACCTCCCCGAAAACATGGCGTTTGGTTCCATCGAACGCTTTCACAACCAGATCACTGGGTGTGCAAATTACTCCGCGAGTATCTAACTTCATCAATGCCTTCTTCGGAAGAACATTGAGCGATGACCCTGTGTCTACCAACACATGAGACATAATCGTTCCCCTACACTCTATCGAGATGTGCAAGGCGCTATTGTGGTTCCTTCCCTTCGGCGTCAGCTCCAGGTCAGTGAACCCTAACCCATTTCCAGCATTCACGTGGGCTACGACCCCTTCCAACTAGTTTACCGATATTTCCTGCAGCACGTATGCGGCATTCAACACCTTCAGCAGCGCGTTACGGTGTGCTTCAGAACACAGCAACAAATTCAGGATGGAAATTTTCGAGGGAGTTTGATGGAGATGATCCACGATCTTGTAGTCACTCTTTTTAATCAACCGCATAAACTCTTCGGCGTCTTTAACAAGTAAGTCTTTTTCTACCCCACGAGGGATCTCTTCAACGACTTTACTTTTCCCTTTATCCGTTGCATCAGCTTTGTCTGTCTTATCTGCCACGACCTCAGGTGGTGCAAATACTCTTCCGCTGCGAGTGATTCCACTAACGCCCACTAGGTTATCCACACATGACCCAAATGGTTCTAATTCCAATTTATGTCCGTTGCAGTAGACCTCTGCCCCATAATGCCATGGGAAAACATTGGTGCTTTCGAAAGGTATTGGCCCAGCTTTGGTGATGGTAATCGTGGGCGGCCTGGGTGCAGAAATAGTTATTGTCCGACGAGTGATGGTGATAGTGGCGACCTCATCATCTTGCTTCAGCATTACCTCTCCCGATCCGCTTTCGGCCCTTCGGCTAAATTGCAGGATTCCTTCAGTCATCAGACATTGAATCCCGTCTATCAACTGTTCACATCCAGCAGGACTTGTCGCACAGCCCATACACAGCTCTCCGCAACCTGGAAAGAAACCCTTTTTCATCAGCTTAGCTTTAACGAAGCTAAACGGCGTCTTCAGATCTCTGACGTCAGTCAACAAATCCAAACTCTCGTCTTCAATAATGGAATTTACTCCACCTCCCCTATGATTCGGCATAGGGTTCTTCGTGACGTTTGGCACATTATCTGAGAAGTTGATGATCTTAGCGTCCACCATGTCCTGCACCTTATGCTTGAAGGCTTTGCAATTTTCTATCGTGTGGCCTGGTGCCCCTGAGTGAAATTCACAAGTTGCATTCGCGTCATAACCTAGCGGAGGTGCCCCTGTCAAGGGAGCCAGGGTTCTCTTCTAGATCAACTGTAGCTGGAGCAGAGTCTGCAATAGTTGAGCATAAGACATGGGCGGTGTCTCGAGGTGACGGCTCGACAGAGGTGCCCGATTCTGGTACTTTCTGTACCCTTGTTGATTCGGTTGCTGCTGCTGCTGCTGTGGCTGTTGAACTACCGGGATAGTTATGCTGGCCACCTGTTGGTGAGGGCCTTTACCCTTCCTTTGAGCGTTGGTCACGGCGCTCGTCTCTCCTTCCCTCCTTTTGCCATCGTAAGGTTTCTTGCCGCCTCCCCCAGCTGAGGGTGATTCACCTTGAATTTTCCCCAGTTTGATCCCATTTTCAATGTGCTCACCCGTGATAATAAGATGTGAGAAGTTTCCAGACATACTGCTGACTAATTTCTCATAATAAACCCCTGGGAGGGTGGCTACGAACATTTCCACAAGCTCGCGTTCAACCATCGGTGGCTGAACCCTGGCTGCCAATTCACGCCACCGCTGGGCGTATTCCTTGAACCCTTCGTTGTTCCTTTGCGACAGATTCTGCAGTTGGACTCGGTTCAGAGCCAAGTCACTGTTATATTGGTAGTGATGCACAAATGCTTCAGCAAGTTCCTTCCACGTGCGCACACTGGTAGGTTCCAGACTCATGTACCATTCGAGGGAGGACCCGGACAGACTGTCTTGAAAGAAGTGCATCAGCAACTTCTCGTCCTCAGAATGAGCTGACATTTTCTGGTAGTATGATCTCAGATGGACGCGAGGGCAAGTGATGCCCTTGTACTTTTCAAAGTCAGGTACCTTGAACTTGGGAGGCACCTTGAAATCAGCAATCAGTCCCAACTTGGACATGTCAACACCCATGGTGTTCTGGTTCTCGAAATTCCTCATCTTGTCCTCGAGTGCCTTGAACCTAAGCCGCGCTTCAGCAGTCAGCTCCCCTTCAGCACCTCTCTGAGAGAACACATCGCCTTGACGGTCTTCTAACCACGGCTGAGGCCCAAACAGATTTCCAACACCCGCATTGTCGTTGCCCAGCCCAACATTGACATTAGCTTCAAAATTCCCATTACCGACGCCCATCGTATTACCATTGAGTCCCGTGTTAGCTATCACATTGCCGTTGGCACTGCCATTCCCCCCGGTCACGGGGACACCATTCTGAGGAGTTTCAACTGGCGGAGGGGTAGGCACGGTCCCACCATGGAGTACCCCGTTACTGTCGACCCTTGAAATCAGAGGTTGAACCAAGGTTCTGAGCTGGTCCTGGCCATTGACGACCGCTTGCATGAGCTCCATGAAGCGGTCCATTCTTTCGCGGAGTTCTTGAACATCAGTTTGCACTTGCTCCATGATTCTGGTTTGATTTGCTCTGGTCGGGTAGCGGTGGATAGGTCTTTGATCAATCCTGGAACAATCTGAAACAACCTGTAAACACAAAAGGGTTAGGAAAAACGACAAGGTGCTCGTTATGCAAATGCTTCATGCAAATGCAAACGTGTGTCTGTGTG
The DNA here is from genome assembly GCA_963859935.3 of Lathyrus sativus. NCBI lineage: Eukaryota > Viridiplantae > Streptophyta > Magnoliopsida > Fabales > Fabaceae > Lathyrus > Lathyrus sativus. The sequence goes on along the minus strand of OZ012735.1, from coordinate 331,402,986 downwards.
TTAGGGAGATTTTCCCCGATCCTAGTGCCTGAGTGCCAGTGCTGATAATAAGAAGTCCGAGTCTAGTCATGGAAATAACATCTCATATATATAAAGAAAGCCCATCAAGGCGGTACACAACGTCACTGAGTACAAGCAGAATCAATAGCATGACCTCGACCAACAAGCCTGGTGATGGTCAGCATACAACAATGATCAAAAGGATTACAAATATAGTCAAGCACGGCCACGGGCTCGAAACTCTTCTAACAACCCCTTCGTTTCTGGATGACCAGGCCGAGTGAGTAACCCTTCGACGAGTAACTCCCTCTGCATAATGGTGTACTGAAGACCTTCGACCGAATCTTCCCATGCTCCTTCGCCGAAACAATCTTCTAGCTTCCGCTTCTTGAATTCAAACGTCAGTTTGCGCTCCTTCAGGTTAGCAAGAGCCCGGTTGAGCTGGCCTTCGGTGGCATATCTGCGAGCGGTTTCTTCATCAAATCTCTTCTCACTAGCCTTCACCTGGGCTTTCAGCTTGGAGATCTGTTGCATCAGCTTATCCTCCCGCTCTTTCCTGTTGGCCAGGGAGGCCTTCCAGTGTTGGTTGAACTTGGATATCCTCCGATACGCTTCGTCCAAGTGCTGCTTCTTCGTGGCCAGTACATCGTTGACAACTTTGAAGTCTCGACCCATGCGCTCGCGCTCAGCTATCTGCTTAGTCAAATCTGTCCCCAGCTGGTTCACTAGCTCTGTCTGCCTCTTGAAGGAATGAACGACTTTGCTTCTCTCGCTTCTGAGTTGCGCCAATTCTTTCTCCAATTCTTCATTTTCCTTCTTCAATTTATCTCTCTCAACTAACACCTGATTATGCTGCTGAATAGGCACGGTGGTGGGCTCTTTAATCACTAGAGGGCTTTCTGGCTTGGCGGGAGGAAACAACATCCCTATAGCATCTGCTCTGGCTCTTATCCAAGTCACATACGAAGCGTATGCTTGGCTATCACTTTTCCCCAGCAACGGCTTTCCCCGCTTACAGATACCATTCAAAGTGCGCTGAAGCTTAGATAACACATCCCCCTCTAGATGACCAGTGAGGTACAGAGATTCCTGCACGTCTTCATCCTTCGGCGGAGCTCTCAAAGCGTAGGCAAACTGTCGGACCAGCAAAGACGGATTATAGTTGATACAGCCCTTCCTGCCTATCAAAGGCACATTCGGAAACCCGTTGCAATTGGAGATAATCTCGGTACCTAACCTACCCCTATCAAACCAGTCAATATCCTCCGCTGATAGACTCATCAAACGCTCGGACCACTCAGTTGTGGCTGCAGACGAAGCAAAGGGTCCCCTCTTGGGTAGATGACTATCAAGCCATCTATAAAACAGGGGCACACAGCACGAGACATTCTTGCCCCTTCTGTTCTCGTTTTTGTAGTGGATGGAATGGTAGACATCTCCTATCAAGGTAGGGACTGGATTGCCTGACGCGAAGATGTAGAAGGCGTCGAAGTCCACAAAGTCGGGCATATTGGGGAACAGAATGATGCCATATATGCACAGAGCGAGAATGGCGTTGAACACGACCCAACATCCGTCTTTGGCGCACTACTGAGCTTTTCCCACCAAGAACTGCAAGGAGAAACCGGGAACCTTGTTCCGACTAGACAATACCAACTCGGAGGCATCCAGATGAAGTGACGGAGCTAGACTAGCCAGATTAGGCTCAGCATCCATATGAACAAAGGGCATCTGACTCTTGATGGGCACACCTAACAAATCAACATACTCCTCTAGCGTGGGTGCGAGAACAAAATCCTGGAAAGTAAAGCATCTCAATGGAGGATCGTAGAACTACAGCAGAGCGTGCAACCCATTCAACTCAAACGCAGAAGGTTTACGAACCAAACTGAGCAGTTTGCCGTAAGACTTTCTGAATTCATCTCTCACAGAATCATCTGCTAAAGCTATCAAACCAGTCAGCTGAACAACATCAGGAGCAGGGAGCTTGTAAGCCACGGTCTTCCTTAGAGAACCCATAATAACACAATAGAAGGCAAAAAAACCTGAATCGGGGGAAACGGTACCTGCAACACAGACACACGTTAATGAAATGCAAATGAGTATGCAAAGCAATGTAAAATGCATTCATGCAGCACGAGATCAAGGCAACTGCGCTGTGGAGATTTTGTATCAACAAAACCATAATCCTGCTCTATCCAGAACAACCACTATATCTGATAAGAAGAAAACCCTGGTATCGGACCACAAATCTGCTCTGTCAAGAACACACACATCTGATAATAAGGACCTCTGTCACAAGACCAAAACTCTGCTCTATCAAGAACAACCATCTGATAATAATAAGGACCTCTGATACAGGACCATAAATCTGCTCTGTCAAGAACAAACATCTGATAATAAGGACCTTTGATACATGACCATATATCTGCTCTGTCAAGAACATACATCTGCTGATGAGATCCTCTATCACAGGACCATAAATCTGTTCTGTCAAGAACAATCATATCTGATGATGAGAACCTCTGGTACCAACAAAACTGATTCACTATCAAGAAAACCAGGTGGTTTGAAGGTCAAGGTCTCCTGCAACAAACCCAACCCTGCTCACAGGTATGGACCTAAACTGACACAAGTTCGGCATCCTATGCAGTCATCAGCGTCACAAACATTCAAGAGGGGTGATACGATACCCAGAAGGTGTGGCATCACCAGCTCATGAAGTGACCTCACTCGGCTGAATCCCAAATGATCGGTCCCTAGAGTCGACAATCCTCCAAACCAACAACCCCCTCAACCCAAAGGGTTGAAAAAGAAGTCAACCGGGAGAACCTCGCCTGAGTGTGGATTTCATGAGACACTAGTGCCTGCCAAGCAAGCACGCGCCCACTAATTTCTACAATTAATGCTATGTTCACTCAAGCCTGGGTCTGGCTTCTCACTCATCAGAATGCCCCTCCCTCAACAACACAGATAATCATATCATACTGAAAATAAAGTGCGGGAAATAAAAATGAGATAAATAAACACAACCCAACAAGTAATCATACAAGCGCTACGATTGACTCTCGCAGGGGACGTCGGATCCCCAAACTGACTCGCATTCGGGACGTTGGATCCCAGGAAACTATCAAATCCCCAGCAGAGTCGCCAGCTGTCGCTTCCGCGAAAATAAGGTGCCGGCAAAATAGAAGAGTCGCAACCTTTCGTTATTTATCCCTCAGAGCGGGAAAGGAAACGATCGGAAAAACCTAACGAAAAGGTATAAGACAAGGTCATTGCAACCATTGTCTGGGTTCGGGAGTCGGTTACGCAAGGGGAAGGTATTAGCACCCCTCACGTCCGTCGTACTCGACGGGATCCACGCTTGTTGTGTTTACTGGACGAGTTGGTTTTATCTATCTACATATCAAGGATGGCTTGAAAAGAAAAGAAAATGACTCGGCAAAGCGTCGCGCTTTATGCCTACGTTTTCTCATCAGAGAATGAGAAATCAGAGTCAACATAGTTCGACTAACTACGGGTGATGGGGAAGGTGGCTCGCCAATACATCAGTACTGTGCCTACATACTCTCAACAGGTATGAGAGATCAGAGCTTACGTAGTTCGGGATAATACGGATTACGGGAATTCAGATTCATCTGTTTTATTGAGTAGGGTTAAACATCAGTTCCAGCAGTTAGGGACAAAGCCTGTTTGCGGTGGCGCTGAAGTTTAACGACACTCTTTTCTTCAGAAAAGCTTCCTTTGAATTACGGGCCCACGGGGAAAAAAGGGTTTGAAGTTGGTTTTCTGTCTTTTATGAAAGAACTGTTTTTTATTGATGTTTTCAATTTCAATCGCACTAAAGACTATGACCTGAGAGTGAATGCGTCGCATGTCACCTAAAGGTTGCCATACTAAGCATCCAGACTGTTGAAAAGAAGCTCTCTAACAATCCTTTCTCAGATAGCTTAAGGCTTGTAACGTACGAAAGAAATCATTCACGATTACTATATCTTAAGCTGTTTTGAGATGAGAAGAGAAGGGGCTCAACTAACGGGGAGACTATCAAGTCCTAATGTTGTCATGCCAAGGATTCATCCTATAGTTGAAGTTTGAAACAGGGAATTCCTAGAAGTTATCGTGCATAGGTTTCAACCTAAAGTTCTAATCATCACTTCCTTATCAAAGGAAATGAGAGTCCTAAGGGATCATGTCAATGATAAACAGACACATATAAAGCACCAGCTTAAACAGTAAACAGTAAAATACATGCAATGCAAGTGAGGGAGGAAATGTGTGTGGGGCATCAGCCTCCACAAGCTCATCTCAACCTCAAGCCAGATATGAATAATTGTAATCATACAGAGGAAATAACATGCTATCAAGCAAGATATAATGACTGCAATCATACAGAAGAAGTGAAATAGAATGCCATCCAGCAAATCACAAACCACATAGGCAAGGGAGCTGGGCTCTACCGAATACTCGCAAGCAAAGCCATACAGTAAAAATACAAGCAGAGGGAGCAACTCAACCTCTAGTGCCATCACACTCCTAGCTTACATCAGTCTAGATATGGACTTATTCTAATGCATCAAGCAAATCAAACAAGGCACATCAATACAGAGAAGAAAACAGACAAGAAAGAAAGCAGATCAACTCCACTTTCAATAAAGCCCTCTTCTGACAGCAGTTCAGTCTTTAGACTTCAATCACCCTTCAAGGCTATCATCAACTTGCTTCTCCAAGGTTTTAACCCATCAAACATAAGTATCCACTTATTCTTTCTTCCTCAAGCCTCAGCTTTACAGTAAATTCCACCTTCAGGCTTCACTCCTAACTACAAGTATCAACTTGATTCCTTCAGGCCCTCAATGCATCAATGTAAGTGTCAACTTATCCTTTATTCCTCAAGCCTCAGCTCTTCACTCAATCTTAATTGAATCCTCTTCATAAGTATCAACTTGTTCTTCTTGCTTCAGCTCCCTTTGCTTCACCAGTATCAACTGGGTCCTCTTCATCTATACGCTTCAGCCTCTCAGAGTAATCTTCAATCACATGGAAATGTCAACTTCATCCTTCAATCTTCTCCAAGTAAGGAACTCCATCCTATAATCAAGGGAGAAAGATGCATCTATCAAAAGCAAAGTTTGGATGGTTGGTAGCAGAGTGAAGACCAAAGGTCACCACTGAGCATCCTAACATCAGAGAAAGGAACCCTCAAAGGTTCTACCAATTTGCAAAGAGCCACACATCCTACCAAAGGAGGGATGAGGCCTTTACAAGGGACCTTACATCATAGGGAAGAATGGAATTGATCAACATATTCCATGTTTATGAAGGAAGAGAACTATCTAGAAGCTCTGCCTATAAAACCCTAATCTTAACCTAATCAAAACTACACCACAGGAAGGGAAGATCTTCAAATCCAAGCCTCTTCAAGCAATCAAATGCATCTTCAACTTGTCTTCATCATCACCCAAGAACAAGCAAAGCAAAACCCTAATCTAAGGGAACTAAAGATGTTAATCTAGTTGAGTTAGTGCCTTAGAACCATCTAAAACTAGCACCTAAACTAAAATTAATCAAAAATAGTAAACTATCTTATAAATTTCTACAAAAATTCCTATGGGATCCTACTTCAATTAAGAATGCCTCATACAAAAACCAGGGACTAAATCATCTATTAAGTCCTAAAATTAAGTCCTAAATCCAAAGGTATCAATCATAAACCCTAAAAATGGAGCTTCTAAAGGTTTCAACCTAAACTACCACCTATGTTCATCACAAAAATGTGAGAAAATTCTATGGGGAGCATGCATATCTATGCTAACAACTCACAAAAAATCAAGATCAGAATCATCATCACATGATCACACAAAATTCCACAAAACAAAGTATCAAACATAACCATTTTAATGTCAATTAAAATGTGAAAATTCCCATAAAATCAGAAAATGCATGAAATAAAAATATATTTTATCTAAAAAAACTATATCCTCAGGTGCGGAAACTCGCGCGCGGCCATGCCATCTCCGACGACTTCTCCGTCCAAACCTGCTCAACCCTAACTCACTCTACGCTCCACCATTTCACACGATGTCTTGATGAAAATTGACTAGAATTTCCTCAGGAACTCAATCATGCCATTAGTTTACGCTAAAAACGCAAGATTCGCCAAAACAAGATCTCAACCGAAAATGGAAGGAACCCTAACTTGTCTCTAACTATCAAATTAACCATCCAGAATTCATCTACATGCTAAGGGGAACTTAACCACATGCTTCTAATGGATTAAAAGTGCATAATCAAAGAGATATTTCAAGAAATTAGAACCAACCTTGAAGCTTGGATTGCAGTAGTTATGCGCCTCAATTCTCTTCCAAACTATGCAGAATCCTTCAAGGAGCAATGGTGGACAATTCTTGATGCTCAGTTCTTGCTGCAACCTCTTGATTCTCCAAAACGCATTTCCAATTTTCAAGCTTTTTCTTCACTTCACATCAATGGATTCTCAACAGAATTCTGCTCCAGAACCTTCCAAATTCGTTCTAATTCTTATTTATAGTGTGTTCAGATGGATATCAAGCCCAAACTAGGCCCAATTATGGATTTTGGATATTCACTTTTCCTTCCAAATTTCAACATGGATGTGTGCCTTCAAGCCTTACTCATGCTCTAAACTCAATCCAAACCATTCACTTAATCATTAAGGAGTGTGATGTAATGGTTTCTTCCTTTGGTTTCAACATATGGAATGTATATGATATGTTTCTTAATTGTGAAGTAACCATCCAAATGACCATGCTATGGACCTCAAATCCAAAATGTGGCAATGTCAATCTTTCTAAAACATCAATTCCATTCAAAATGACCACAAATTTGACTTGGAAACATGCTAATCTCATTTATTTTGAATTTTCTCATTTTAATTCATTAAAATGGCTTTCATGTGAAGTTTCTTCAACCAATGCTTGATATAATCCCTATCAATGGACACTTGATGGTTAGACAAGATAAAAACATCATTTTGAACAACTTTCATGTTGAACAAAAATCGATTTGGAGCTTGGAAATAGGAGTTATGGCCTTATGCTTGAAATGACCTATAATCTCCAAATGACCAAAATGCCCTTGACTTGTCAAAGCCATAACTTGAGTTCTACAAATCCTATCAAGGACTTCTAGTACTCTCTAGAAAGCTAAGAGGATAAGGAACAACATTCATGTTGACCAAAAGTTCATAGGAATCATCCTTCTAGGGAAAACGTTTCATGCAAGTTGGATAACTTTCAAGCTCCCAAATTCACATACCTCAGATGACCTGTAACTTGTCAAAGTCATAACATGGGTTCTGCAAATCCTATCAAGGACTTCTAGTACTCAAATTAAATCTAAGATCAAGCTCTACAACATTCATGTTGGGGGCAAGATGAGATGACAATCACATCTTGAGCTAAATTGCCTTGAAGATAGGGGTCAAACTAGGGGATTTTACACTGTCAAGCCTTAGAAACCCTAGCTTGAAACCTCCCAAACTCTTCAATCATGATGAGTTGACCTTGGAATCATCCTTATAACATCTCAATGTATCAATCCATGATCACATGGCCTTTGAATTAGCTCTCAACCTTGTTCAAATCATCAGTTGACCTAGGGTGGACCCAGTCAAACCCTAATTACACCACTCATGGCTGAGTCTTCTTAATCTTGCACAATGACCTGTCTAGGCTCGAAAGTGATCTTCAACACTTCTCATGAGCTCTCTCAAGACCTCAAGTATAACTTCATGGCTTTAGAATCATTTGAGGACTTCCCACAACTCTCAAATTAGGATACCTGCACACTTGGCTTCAATCACTCTCTCTGAGGATCTTTTAACTTCTCTGACACGGATATCAACCCTTGAATACTTGAATGACCTTCTTAGCTAGCTTCATAGTCTTTTATAGATCTTAATTGGTAATCATACCTCTTGATCTCCTGCACACATGTCAATGAAATGCAAATGATAATGCTAATGTGAATGAAATGAAACATAAGTTAGGTAAAGAAGAGTTGGGCAAATTTTGGGGTGCAACAGATTGGATTCTGAGTTTATGAAGATTCCAGTAAAGTGGAATTTTTGTGGTTTCTAAGTATGGATTGGGATTTTGGTTGGGGTTCCAATAGGGATTGGATATTTGGTTTTCTCATATGGTCTTACAAGGCTTCATGCAATGCTATGCTAGGCGAATCATATGCCTGAGCGAATCGACATGACTAATGCATGGTAATGATTAATGCGATAATTTGACAACTCAACTGGTAGATTTGAGGTAGGTCAAGTATAGATGAATCTAGAAAGGTGTCTTGTCTCGATACAAGGTTTATGGTTGAAAGGTTATGGGATGAGATCAGCGTGATTCCCGGACATTCGTTTTGAACTTGAAGGTTGATAGAACTTGCTTAAGTATCTCAGGTGTTATGGGAACAATTCTCTTCTACAGCCAGCCTTGCCCCAGTCTACGGGATCTCTGAAGGAATCTACCTTTAAAGGAGGCCCGAAACATCTATACCATGATGGTTTGAGATAGACTGCCCCTGTGTTCTGAACCTTGGAGAGGTGCTTTAGATTAATCGCCTTCTGGAAAGGATTAACTCCTATGCTCTTGGGGCGACCTGCCCCAGTGTGACTGAATCTTTTTTTCAATGGAGACTTGAAATGATTTTCCACCTGGCTGACTGATCTATCAGAGAGTTGCCCCAGACTAACTGCTCTTTGAAGAGATTTGTCGAATCTCGGCTAGATTTCCCCGGATTAACTAGATCTTAGAGTGGCTTGCCCTTCTGCTCAATGGAGTCTTCAGGCGTTTTGCATCTTAGCTTGATCAATCCTTCCATTCTCTTGATTTCAAGTGCTCTCTTGCAACTAAAACAGATCTTTTTGGAAATGATAATTTTAATGCAATGCATATGACAGTTTTAAAATCCAAGTCTGTTCACTGGAACTATGTTGCAACATATAGTGAATGAATCACTGATCATAATGTCAAATGAATGGTACGCAAATCTTTTTAGGAGTCAATTTTGATGTGATTTTACTGATGTATGCTTTCGAAACAACCCTACTTCAATTAGGTATTTTAAGGTTTATAACATGGCATGGTTCAAGGTTTGAGAAAAAAGGATTTATGGCTCAAATTTTTGTTTTAACCTACCCATTCTCCTTAATGTTCTCCAATCCTATGTTCAGCTAACTTGACACACATCTTGAGTTTGATGGTGTAAGAATAAAAATGACGCTTTAAGATTTTTAAATGTTAGTCACCTTATTTTTTCTTTGGCCATGGATGCCAGTGACCTTTTGATTTTTGACATGAGAGTTACTGAATCTTATTTTGCTTTGAGGATTTGAGGACCTCTTTTGATTTTTTTTCTTTTGATCTCTAACTTTTACATGGGCTGATTTTGTTTTTTCGAGTCCATTGGGATTGCCTTGATTTTGTCTAAGTCGCCTCTTGAGGTGTTTACTTAGAGGGCTTTTTTTTTTTGGAAAGTCTTGTGACTGTCAGGTTATTGGTCATTGAAGAGAATGAAAGGATTGCATAATCAGGTCTTTTTTATTTTATTTTGTCTAAGTCGCCTCTTGAGGTGTTCGACACATTTGCATAATCAGGTCAAACTGAACACTACCCTGCCCCAAGTTAAGCTTAAGGGTTTAGAAATCTAAAGGAAACTCCTATTTCTAGGCTCAAAGTGGTTAACTAGGGACTAAATCCTTATCTCTCCAGTGTTTGGGAGTTTGAAACAATACCTGTACATCATCAACAAGGTATTATTCAAAATCATACAATCATATGTTTTGTGTCTTTCATTTTCATCATCTTCCCTTAGACTTTGCTTAAATAAGTGTTGATAACGATAAAAAAGAGTATGAGTGAACACGAATGGATTTATTCAAAACATTCATATTTATTCCATTAATAAAACCATTTTTAAACAACAAGGTCTCAAAGCAAGTAGCACTTAACAGAAAAAGAAACTACAAAATGCAAAATAAAGACATGAGCCAAAAGATTGCCAGCTTCGGGGAACTAGGCCTTCCTTTCTTGATTTGCTACTAAGCTAGCCATCTTCAAATTTGGTCGTCGAGATCAGTTTGATAATCCTATTCACGTTTATTCTCGATAATTTCCTCCATAACAGGGACTGATGAACCCTTCTGATTGGGTGAAGGATTGTTGATTTGAATGCCTTGAGGCACGAATGAGAACATCTTGGAGTCAAGTGGGGTCTGAATCTTTCTCTTGAGCACCTTGCAGTCTTCAATTGAATGTGCATGTGCCCTAACATGGTAATCACATCGGGCATTGACATCAAAGCCTGTTGGGTATGGAAAAGGCACTAGGTTTAGTTCCTTCGGCATTATCAATCCACCTTTGACCAAATTTGGCAATATCTTACTATACAACATTGATACCGACATGAAATGCTTTTTTTGGCTTTCTTGGTCTTTATCGGGCGTGTTGACGCGGCTGATGCGGAACATGCTGACATCAGTATGACCGTTGATTTTGAGGAAATCCTTGATTCGGAGAAGGATATTGTCCCTGTGGAGAGAATGGTATCTGACATGGAGACCCAAAAGTTTGTTGACTCTAAACAGTTGAGATCCATGAGTATTGAGGATAAGTTATCTAAGATGGAACTTGTGGAGTTCCCTAGAAGGAATTAATTTCCTCCTCTTCTTCTTGGGAATTGACAATTGATTCACTTTCACTAGCTGGGATGTTCAAGGCGTCTTGGATCTTTCCATTCTTAATTCCATTCTCGATGTGTTCTCTAACTAATACCAAGTTAGAGAAGTTTGATGTCCCACTACCAATCATCTTTTCCAGCTATAGGCCTCACAAAGTATCCATGAGAAGGTTAACCAATTCTCTTTCTAGGAGTGGTGGTTGAACGCGAGCAACTACCTCTCTCCATCTATGAGCATATCCTCTGAAGGATTCATTGTCCTCTTGAGATAAGCCTTGCAGCTGCATGCGGCTGGGAGCCATGTCAAGATTGTATTGGTATTGCCTTACAAAGGCGTTGGCTAAGTCTGACCATGATTGGATGTGGCTACTCTCTAGCTGTATGTACCAACTTAATAATGCCCTATTCAGGCTGTTCTAGAAATAATGAATCATAAGTTTTTCATTGTGGACATATGAGGTCATTCTTCTGTAAAACATCACCAAATGTTGTTTCGGGCAGCTATCCCTTTTGTACTTCTCAAACCTTGGTGTTTTGAACTTTGGAGGTATTACAAGGTTAGGTACTAAACACATGTTCAAAGCATTCAGATTAAAAGCATCACGCTCTTCCATGGCTTTAAGCTTATCTTCCAACACACGACATCTTTCCATATTGTCAACAACTCGTGGGTCCTTAGTCTTCATCACAAGAACTACCTCTTGAGAATCTGGCTTAGAGAATGTGAAATTGCGGTATTCCACGACATCAAGAGAAGAGGAATGTCCATTTCGGACAATGGTACGTTCTTATATAACCTAGTCCTCAACAGGGATCCACACAGGATGAGCTTGAGTAACATTGTTCACTTGAGGTGGAATGACATTCCCAGTGACTGAAGTCCTCTAAATATTGTCATCTCTCTTTGCCAAGGCTGTCATAGCTTCCACAAGTTAGTCTAACTGGTCTCTCATATATTCAACACCCGCTCTTGTCACAAACTAGTTTTGCTCTCCCGAGTTCATGATCTTTCCAAAAGTTACTTCAAGTCTAATACGAGATTCGGGAAATCAACTGTGGGTTATGGACAAAGGATGAGTGACCTGTCTTATTTTGGCTGAAGAATGACATGCAAAATGATGCATAGATGCTTATGTTATGCAATGTTATGAATGCAATAGAAATGGGACCGAAGCTTCCACGAATAACTGTTGTACTGATAACGGACATGGTTCAAAAGTTCGCCTCCATAAGGAACACAAGAAAACCGGGTATTATGGAAGTTAAAGTTTCCTGCAAAAAGCCCCATTCCTCTCACATGTGGGTTCTAATATTGGACAAAATTTCCTAGCAGGTCCTCAACTTCTCTAGCTTTCAGATCGAAAAGTAATAATACGTTCACCATTTTTGGTTTGGCATTATTATTCCTCAAGAAAGCCTCCACTGATTTCCAATGAACGGTATTTAGAGTCATAAGTTCTTTATGGGAACATCCTGTCATCTGCATCAGATACACATGACATAATATCTCCCAAGAAAACCTCGTCTGAATGTGGGTCTCATGTCAACTACATGTAACAAGACGCTACGCAAGTTAACATGACTATCCAATCTAATCCTATGTGTATCCTCAAGCCTGAGTAGTGGGCTTATCTCTCAATATCACCCATCCCAATGTACAACAATATCCAAGAACATGAACGACATATATACAATGAATGCAATAAATAAAGCAAATAAAGCATAAATAAACACCCAAAGAAAAGTAAACAAACAAGAGCTAGGATTGACTCGCTTAGGTATTCCCCAGCAGAGTCGCCAGCTGTCGTTATGCAAAAAACAACTGGTGAAGAAACAGAGTCGCCATCAAACTTTATTTATCCCAATGGGGAAAAGAAAATATCAGAAAACCTCAGGAGGGAAAGAACATAGTCATCACAACAAACTTTGGGATTTGGGAGTCTATTACACAAGAGGAAGGTGTTAGCACCCCTTGCGTCTGTTGTACTCAACGGGATCCACTCTTGCTGTTCTAAATCTAAGGGTGTGTATATCTAAAGCTTAATCTTCTAAGGGAATGCGGAAATGAAAAGGGAAAACAAAAGAAAAAGAAACTCGATAGGATCTCGCAATCCTATGCCTACGTATTTCCTCGAGTAATGAGAAAGTCAGAGTCAAGGTAGTTTGGAGGACTACAGGTGAAGAATGGGAAGGTTTCTCGCCAAGGATTAGGTCCCTTGTGCCTACGTATTCTCAAAAGGTATGAGAAATCAGAACGTCTGTAGTTCGGACTACGGTTGGTTAGGCTCGATCGTACTGGGGCGAGAGAAAAGGTTAGGTTAACTGGTCTCGATCGCACGGGGCGAGGGAAAAGGTTAAGTAAGTTGTTAGTGTGCTCGCCAAGGATATGGATTCTTGTGCCTACGATCCTCATTAGGGAATGAGGAATCAGAGCATTCGTAGTTCATGGTACTATAGGAGAAAGAATCTCGATCGCACTGGGGCGAGAGAAAAGGTTTTTATTGGGCGACACTAACATTTACGTTCTAGCAGTTAGGTGTATTGCCGCTCGTTATCTGAAGTCTTACGTGTTACCTGTATCGCGGTAGAATGGAATCATCATGCCTTTTCTAAAAATGGTTTTGAAATGAATCTCGAAGGAAAATGATTTGAATTTGTTGAAGTATTTTTGTTATGGTTTTGAAAAGATTGTGAGATGCGTATTGTACTAAAGTCTATGACATAAGAGCGAATACTTTGCATAAATGATTCGAGATGGCTCGTGCACAAAGCACTCTAGAAGAGGTAAGGAGAAATTCTCGCTCATCATTCCCATGTGCTTAAGGCTCGTGATATACTACATGTCTCATATGTATTATGTGTTTTAGTTTGATTTGAAGAAAATAATCGACATGGATCGAGGTTTTTATTCGCGTGCGATAAATTTGTATTGTTACAAAATTAACATAAAACTATAAAATGTAAAAAAGAATAGATATATACATATATATATATATATATATATATATATATATATATATATATATATATATATATATATATATATATATATATATATATATATATATATATATATATATATATATATATATATATATATATGACTAAAAATTGAAAGAAGTACATAATATATTTAAAAAATCTAAGGATATTATAACTAATAATAGAAAAAATTGTGCATGATAACTAATAGAAAACTATACACAACTATATCATATAAAAAAACATAGATATTTTTAATAATAAAAGGAAGCATGTATTTTGACCAAAAAGAAGCATAGACAAACACATGAGAACTTGAGGTGCAGTAATATATATCGACGCATAATTGCTTTCACTTTGGGCACTATTTATCAGCAACTTAAAGTAAAAGGTAAACATAGTAAACCAAAACGCAGTGACGCCTTCCATTGCTTAAAAATCTCGAACTAATATTTAAAATAAGAGTGAAGCAGTAAACAATCTTCAAGGTAACAAATATCATAAAAATGAATTTCAATTTATCTTTACTAGCCCAACCCAGTATATACAAACTCCACATAATTAATATACACTATAAAAATCCAAACATAAACTCACTGTTATCAGTATACATCGTAATAAGTAAAATCCAAATGCAACATCACTATCCCACCATTTTAGCCAAGCTCGTACCATCAGTATCAATAAAATAATATTCAAGCCAAAAAAATCGAATCGAAATCACACATATAAAACAGAGATTTCAAACCAAATTATTTATCGAGCTCAAACACGAAATCTACAACTGCAGAAACAACAATTAACCAACAATATGTTCAACTTCACAATGCCATAGTTGAAACGGTACACAATCAGATATGCATTCAATAATCGAAGTCAAACAATCTAATGTTTCCAACATCAATCTAGAAAAAATAGCATAGCAAACGTAAACTAAGGATATAATCGAAACAACCCCAATCATAAATTGGTTTAATGAAAGTATTTCTAAAGAGAGTAGTGCATCGGATCTTTGCAAATGATTGTCACATATGCCTAAGTTTAATGTAATTACTTGGAGTGCATACGAAATTTCTAAATATTCATTCTATTCAAAATTAAATGATGATCGTAGCACCATACAAAATAGTAGGGTTATGGTTAAGGCTTAATCCATGTACTTTTATAGATCCAAAGATAACAATCTTGTACTAGCATCTAGGGCGTACTTTGGGTTCATTGAGGTGATTTTGGAAATTGAATATGTTTCTTTTGAAGTGCTTTTATTTAAGTGCAAGTAGATTGAAGTAACAATGATGTAGAAACCAATGAATTAGGATTTACACAGGTTGATATTCGTAAGGAAACTTATAAGAACAAACCTTTCATCATGGCAACCCAAGTAAAACAAGTTTTTTTTATGTAACTGATCCTTCTAACACTATATGGTCAATTGTTCTTTAAGGTAAACTTATTCCCAATAGTATTGATGAAAATCAAGATTTTAACTATGAGACACCTTGTTTAACAACACATGTATGTTAAGTATTTGAAGAAAATGATTCAGATGATGTGCATGCTATTTGTTGTGATCATGAAAAGGGGATATGGAAAAACTAGTAAGTAAATGTTTTATATCCCTTTGAAATTTATAACTAATCATTTTAATCCTTTTTTATTATTGTACTATATATTTAAAGTTGTTGTTGATTGACCTAATTAGTTTCAAATGTTGTTCAAACTATAGGTGCTTAAGGACCAGTGACAAATCCTATAGAACAACCTAGAAAACTTTCCATTTTGGTTATTGCTTTTAATTCACAGTTCTTTGATTTAATTTTGAAAATGGTTACGCAATTGGTTGTGTAATACAGGTTCCAAAAAATATGGTTGTATAATCCTGTAATTAGTTCTAAATATATGGTTCTATATTTAGGAATATGATTCTGTAAGTGGTTTTGTAATACAGGTGAAAACAATAGTACAAAAAACTTATCCCCTCGGTGTTTACATAAAACAGAGGTAATAACATTGAGAAATTACCTTGGCGTTTACATAAAACCGAGGTAATAACGTTGGGCGCACCATCCAGTTCTAAAAATAATAAAAATGTTGATGCTAGGGATCGAACCCACGACCTTTTAATTTCTAACCTCGATTTTAGAATCACCGAGGTGACTAGTGATTGATTTTCATGTTGCCTTTTATTACCTCACATGTGTAGTCGAGGTTAAATGTCTTTAGTGGCCTACACTATATGTGTTATCTATGGTAGTGAAGTATCTACTTCCGGGAATCGACGATTTGATAAACCAGCTGGTAGGAGCTTGTGCGTTTAGCAAAGTTGATTTAAGGCCCGGTTACCATAAGATCCAAGTTAAGGATGAAGATATTCAAAAGAAGGAATTAAGAACTGGATATAGTCATTACAAATATTCAATGATGTATTTCAGAGTGTCGAATGCACCTGGTGTGTTTGTGGAGTATATGAATTTCATTTTCATCCTTATCTTGATCAATTTGTCGTAGTCTTTATTGATGATATTCTGATTTATTCTAAACCAAATGAAGAACATGCAAAGCATTTGAGGATTGTATTATAGGTGTTAAAAGATAATAATCTGTTTTTGAAATTATCAAAGTGTGAGTTCTAGTTGCAAGAGACGAGTTTCCTTGGACATGTTATTTCTAGTAATGGCATTGCAATGGATCCATCCAAAGTAGACGCAGTGCTGAAATGAGAGGCTCCTAAATCGGTTACAGAGATCAGAAGTTTCTTGGGGTTGGCAGGTTATTATCACAATTTTATTGAATGGTTCTCAAATTTATCCCTTCTGAAAGGGTCAGGTCTATGTGTGGGATATTCATTATGAAGAGAGTTTCAGAGAGTTAAATAAAAAGTTGGCTACAATCCTAGTTTTGATTTTGCCATATCCTCATGAGCCATTGTATTATATTATGATGCTTCTAAAATGGGTTTGGTAAGTGTGTTGATGCAAGAAAGTAAAATGGTGGCTTATGCTTCAGGAAAATTGAGGGTACATGAGAGGAACTATCCTAATCATGATATAGAGGTTGCATAAGTGGTATTTATGTTGAAAATTTGGAGGCACTGTCTTTATGGTTTAAGATTTGAAGTGTTTAGCAAACATAAGAGTTTAAAGTATTTGTTTAACCAAAAGGAGTTGAATACGAGGCATAGAAGATGGTTGGAATTTCTGAAGGACTGCGACTTTGGCTTAAATTATCATCCAAGTAAAGCTAATGTTGTGGTTGATGCTTTGAGTCGAAAGTCTCTACATATGTTGGAATTGACGATTATAGAGTTGGATCTTATTGAGCAGTTTAGAAATTTGAGTATGGTTTTTGAATTGGCACCAGGAAGTATGATGTTGGGTATGTTGAAGGTGAATAATGAATTTCGTAATGAAATTAGGGAGAATTAGAAGCTAGATGTGAAGCTAGTAGATTTATTGTCTTCAGTGAACCCAAATGAAGAAAGTGTCTTTAAAGTGGATGATCATTGAGTGCTAAGGTTTCAAGGTAGAGTATATGTGCTTGACAATTCTGAGCTGAAGAGGATGATTTTAGAGGAAAGTTATAGAATCATTCTGAGTAGTCATTCTGGGGCTACTAAAATGTATCAGGACCTTAAGAAAATGTTTTTATGGCCATGAATGAAGCGAGATGTGGCATAGTTTTTGTATGCATGTTTAACTTGCCAAAAGTCAAAGGTAGAGCAGCAGAAACCTTCGGGTTTGATGCAGCCAATGGATATTCCAGAGTGGAAATGGGATAATATTTCGATGGACTTCGTGATTGGATTACCAAATATCCAAGAGGGTTTGATTCGATATGGGTGATTATTGATAGACTGATGAAATCAACCCATTTTAGTATGATTAATATCAGTTTCTAATTACAGAAGCTGGCCAAGATTTATATCAGGGTAATCGTGAAGTTACATGGTGTCCCGTCAAGTATAGTTTCCGATAGAGACCCACATTTTACATTCATATTTTAGGAAAGTTTGCAGGAAGCTTTGGGTAGTAAGTTGAGGTTGAGTTCTACTTATCATTCGTAGACTGATGGCCAGTTAAAAAAAGTATTCAATCATTGAAGGGCTTGTGTACTCAAACAAGGAGGTACTTGGGATAGTCATGTGCCATTGATCAAGTTCACTTATAATAATGGTTTTCGTTCTACCATTGGAATGACGCAATTTGAAGCATTGTCTGGTTGAAGGAGTAGGACACCTCTGTGTTGGTACGAATCTGGTGAGAGTGCTATACTTGAACCAAAAATTATACGGTAGACTACTGAGAAGGTGAAGTTGATCCGAGATAAAATGAAGCATCACAAAGTAGGAAAAAAGCTACCATGATAAAAGGAAGAATGATATGGAATTTAGGGAACGTGATCACGTGTTCCTAATAGTCAGTCATGTGACTGGTGTTAGGCGTGCACTGAAACCAAAGAAGCTTATTCCTAAGTTTATCGGTCTGTATCATATTTCTCAGAGAATTAGGTTCGTGGCTTATAGAGTGGCCTTGTCATCCGTTCTTTTGAATTCACATGACGTGCTCCATGTGTCATAACTTTAAAAGTATATTCCTGATCCATCTCATGTGATTCGGATGGATGATGTGCAAGAGAGGGATAACCATACAGTAGAAGCATTGCCCGTGAGAATTGAGGACCGAGAGTTGAAGAAGCTGAGGGGCGATGAAATTGCTCTAGTGAAAGTTGTTTGGGGAGGAGTTACTGGAGGAAATATGACTTGGGAGATGGAGAGCAAGATGTGAGAAGTACATCCAGAGTTGTTTGTATCAGGTAAATTTTCGAGGACGAAAATATTCTAAGTGGGGCAGAGTTGTAACACCCTATTTGAATTATCTAACTCTATAGAATAATTTAATTGTATTGTATTTATTTTAAATGGTTGATGTAGTAAGGGAGCTTATAATATTAGAATTTTAAGTGAGGGGGTGTGGTTGTAGTTAATGAGAAGTAGAGGATGTTGGACACAATGAGATTAATAATATTACTATTAGATTTAATTAAATTAATTTAGTAGTAATAATAAATAAGTTAATACTTATTTAAAATAAAAATAAAAATATTAAGACAATATTGCTTTTATTATTATTATTTTATTGGATAGTTAGCCTAATGATATGATTTAGAATATATATATATATATATATATATATATATATATATATATATATATATATATATATATATATATATATATATAGAGAGAGAGAGAGAGAGAGAGAGAGAGAGAGAGAGAGAGTATTATTTAATTTTTTAGTTTGATTTAATATTATAGTAATAATAATAATAATAAGATTTAAAAATAAATTAAAAATAAGGGATTTAGTTGATCTACATATAAGAAGGTGAGAAGAGATCAGAGAGTGAGGAACATACGTGAAAGACTTGAAAAATGGAGAGTTAGGGCAAAAGGCAAGGTTAGGAAGAAGAAGAAGATTACCATTGTAGAAGAGCTTGAAGCTTAAAATTCTAGGGTAAGGAGGGGTGGCCTATTCCTATAAGGGTGTCTAATCATGAGAGGGTAGTGATAGAGGTCCTTACCCTCTTAGTTTGGTATTATACCATGCTATAATTGTTGTTGATTTATGACTATGATTGTAAGGAATGAATTTTAATTGTTGTTACTATATCAATTGATATTTCTTGATGATGAATTTTGAATTGTTGCTGAATTTTATGTATGTTTACGTTAAGGGTTTAAGATGATGATTATGATAATGGTAGGGTATGAAATTGTGAATTTATTGATGTGATTATAAAATTTAAGTGGCGATTGATATTGGTATGTTTATGATTGAGTTTAAAATAATGGAATATTTTTGGTGATGATTTTATGGACGTTTTTGGGATTGAAGAAGATGAAAATCATGCCGGAAATTTCTTAAAACCAACAAATTTTTAGTAACGATTTCGTGCACGATTTTGATCATAACGTTCAACTCGTAAATCATTTTAGGATGGGGTTTGAAGGGTTGGGTAGATGAAACAGAGGGCTATAGCTTTGTTTTAGGGTTAAATATTTTTGGTGATTATTTCATAGACGTTTTTAGGGTTGAAGAAGATGAAAATCGTGTTCTAAATTTCAGAAAAATAATAACTTTTTAGTAACGTTTTCATGCACAGTTTTGATCATAACTTTTAACTCGTAAATTATTTTGGGATGGTGTTGTACCCCAAAATTTGACCAACCCTTTTTCTTTATTAGCTTATGTTTCATTGCATTTTAGCATCTTGCATTTGCATAACATTTTTCTTACATGGGATCAAGTGTTTGTTTATATGCCATACAAGAGGAGAGCTTTATTGGTTTCAAGCTCAAGCAAAGGGCATTAGCAGAGGTTGTTGTGTGTGTGTGTTATTATCATGAAGATGTCAGAGCTCCTAGAGAGGAGAGGTGTGCCACAGCTCAATGTCAAAGAACCATCAGAGGGTTGTCATGGGATTCATAAAGACCTATCATTGGTTTAACCATGAGGTAGGATCTTGTTGAGTACCTCATAGGCTATTGTGGAGTGGAAGTGATCACTCAGTTCATCTGCATCATGCCTAGGCAAAAAGGATAAAATTAGGGTTTTACATTAAATCAGGCTAAACTTGTTTCTTGAAGCAAAACTTGTTTCCAGGGTCTTCCATATGTATTAAGGTGTTTGGGGATGGGATATTGATCGTCAATTTTAATCAGAAGAGTTTCAATTGATCAGTCAATTGAAAATCAGAAGATTTAGGGGAAAAGTCAACTGTGCAGTGAAAAAGTCAACTCCTGAGTTTTTTGAGGTCAAAATCATGTTCCTCACGTTAAATGTGGCCAATGGATGTAATTTGATCAAGAAATATCAAGGGGATCATGAAAAATCAAGAAATGTTGAAAGTTGCCATTTTGGGGAAATTAGGGTTTTAGGAACTTTCCATTTATGGAAAGTTTCATGGTTGAAGCAACCATCTTTAAGGCCATTTTTCTTCATGATCAAGGTTTCAAATGGACCTGGGTCGAACATCAAACTTGTTCCTTGTATTTCAAGCTTTCTTTTGAGTACCAATTCATCACCATATGATACTTGGAGCCCAAGTTATGATCATTCAAAGTTGAGGATTTCAATGACTTCAAAATTGTCAAGTTTAGGCTGATTTTTGCACCTCCTTTGCAAGCCAATTCCCATTAAGTTCTTGATGTCAAATGAAACTTTGTCCCAAATGAAAGTTGTAGAGCTTGTTCCAAGCTTTCTAAAAAGTCCTAGAAGTCTTCCATATGATTTTTGAAACTCAAGTTATGAAGGTTCAAAGTTGGAGAAAAATAAGCCAAAATCCATAACTTAGAACTTTTCTAAGTTATCTCTAGGCAGATTTTATGCCATGCTTTTCAACCTCAAATATCATGTCCTTCCAATGATTAAATGGAACTTCCACCAACATGGAAATTGTTCTATTCCATGCACACTTTCATTTGAGCACAAGATCTAAGTCAAATGAGTCTTGTGCACCAAGTTACATTGGCTAAAAGTGGGTGATTTGAACATTTTTGCAAGGCATGGTCTACAAGTCACTTTGGCATGTTTATGCATTTCAATCGTGCAGCCTCTTCACTCCCTATCCCATGCGCAAGAATGTGACTTTGGAGCCCACCAAACATTGCCATATCAAGACCAACACAACCATGTACCTCTTTGCTCCATTTTGAAATTTCTTGCCAAAACAAGGAAGGGACAATTTGCTTTCATGTTGATCCTTGCAGCCATTGAGTAACCTGACACTCTCACAAAACAACCTACAAGATAAGCATGCTCGTGTGAGGCTCCATCTCCCACCATTGATCCAAAAAACATGAAAATGCAAGACCTGATCCATTCAATCTTTACTATGGTAAAACTCCCCAAAACCTCTTTTTCACTTGGTATTTAAGCTAAACAGAAACCCTAGACAACCCTAGCCACCATTTGCATGAAAAATCAGAAGTTGAGTTTTTGGCCACCTCTAAAACTTGCTTCGAATCTCTCAAACCACTAAGCCATTTCACAAGATTCTTTTCACTCTTTAATCACCTCAACCTCTTCTTTCAATTGTTGGCAAAAGAAGAAGCTTTAAGCACATTGCATCTCAGCTCCTCAAAATCACTTGAAGTTGTTGAAGAAGATTCAAGGTTGTTTAAGCACACCATCGTCTTCCTCAAACATCAAGAGTACTTTCTGCATGTGTTGGTGAAGTTTCATAGCATCTTGAAGGTGCAGTGGATCACTCTCCATTAGGTAAGAAACTTTAAACTCACCTCCATTTTCTATGCATATTTGCATCCATTCAAGATGTAGCATTCATGTTTGTGCTTGGTTTATGATGCTCTTGAAGTTAATGCCATGCTTTTGCTTGTTTCTTGTTTGAGTTTCATGTTGAGTTTCCATCTGAACCCGTGACTTTGAGCCACTATTTCTTTGCTTTAAAGTGTTCATTTTGGAATATTGTTGGCATGAGTTTAATCCTTATGTTGAGTAGACCATTTTTGGTCTTTGGATCATGGCATTTGGTTGAGTCATTGAAGAGATATGGTGGCTGGAAGGAACGGGTTCCATTTGAGGGAAACATGATGCATGGCCTGGTTTCATTTTTGTTTCCATGAAGAAGACGATGATATGGCACGTCTAGGACACGCGTCGCTGCTGAGTCATAAATTAAACGGGGCATTTTGCCCTTTGTTTTTTTCTTTTATTTGTTTTGCTGAATCACTTAGTACATGGGACCAACGTTTTATTTTCCACACCCCCAGGTTATGGCCCACGCATTTTTTTTAATAAGGAATCAGTTATGGCACTTTTTTGCTAATACACCTCCCCACTTGCACATTTATTTTTATTTTCTCTTTATTTATCTTGTTTGTTTTTAATAATTTAAAAATACTTTTTTAACTCAGAAAAATCCCAAAAACTATATTATGTTATTTTAATGCCCTATTTAATTTTTCAACATTTTTATTTTAATTTTCATTTTATTTTATTATTTTATTTTGAATTTATAAAATGATGTGCTTTATGGCTTGTACCCTAGTTCATGTTTGCTCATTTGGACCTCAAATAAAACCCCCTATGACCAAAATATTTATCCCACTTAGGTGATGGATTGAAGAAGTTTTGAGGGCTGGTTTGAGTCATTGTTGAGCATTTTTAATTTGAATTTGAGTGGATTTTAGTTGCCTCTCGATTCATGCTCGATAAAGTGGAGCACAACCAATCTTTGATTTGTTTGGTGATGCTTTGAGTGAAATTATATCATGAGGTTTTGGCTTCTATTTTTCACTTGACTTGGGTACCTTGTGAAATTTTCTTGGAATTTATTGAGCCTTTTTACTATTTTTAGTGAATCTTGCAAGTAAAGTCACGTTTTAGGGTTGTTTATGCTTGCTAGTCTTGACCTAATTCTTGGGATATGATCATGAGTGATCCCTTAAGCACTTCTTAAGCCCTGTTAGCTTATGTTGACATGCTTGAAGTGCTGCCTTGCTTATCATGGGTCAATAGCATGTGTAACTTGCATCACAAGTCACTTGTAAATCATGCTTATCCACTTGCTTAAGTGTTGAGATTGTGTCAGGACTTTGTTTCCTTCACTCCATTTGATTGTGATTGTGCTTTGATTCTTGTTTTTTGTTGGAATTTGGATCATTTCCTTTGAGTTTCACTTCTTCCGCATGAGTTTTATAACTTGTTCATGATGGTTTAGTGTCATTTGTGTATACTTTGAACTTGTCATGAACATTGGTGCTTGTTTGCTTACTTTGCTTGCATTGTTTTGTTTGAGTCTTAAGGATGGTGGTTGAGATGTGCTTGTGATGGTGGCTGCCCCATACTTTTTCCTCCCACTATTCTTTATTTGTTGCATCTTTTCTTTGCATCTCATTTGTTTTCATTGCATGTTGACTTGTTCAAGTCAATTTATTTTCTTTCTTACTTCATTTGTGAGTGAATTATTTAGTGTTTACTTGGCCTTGTGCCATGATCCCCCTAGGATTCCTAGTCCCTCCGTTTAGGATGGAAGTAGGAGAGACATTAGATGTTCAATCCTATGCATGATAACATTAGGGTAGTTCTTCCCTTTCATCCCAACTTTAGGAGCATTGTGTATTACAACATTAGGGTCCAGTTTCCCCTCAGTCTGTGTCTTTCTCTTCTCATCTTCTACACACTTCAAAACACTTAATAAAGAATAATTTGTGTTGTATGCTATGAGCCTTAAGTATTTGAGGAATGACGGTTGGGGGGGCTCCTCTCAACTATCTAGAGTGTTTAGCGTATGCCCTTTGGGCGATATGCGACGCATTCGCTCTCAAGTCACAGTCTTTAGTGCAACATGGGTTACAAATCATAACTCAATTGACTTCTTGTCTTAAAAAACACAAAAACAAAAGCATCAAACCTTTTTATCCTTCGAGATTAATGGAAAATCATTTTCATAAAGAGAGTGTTGTTAACTCTTAGTTCTACCACAAACAGGTAACGCCTAAGTCTCCAATAGTCGAGCAACATACACCTAACTGCCAGAACTAAGGTTTAACCCTACTCGGTTTAAAACACTTGAACCAACCAGTGGTCGTGTCATCCCGAACTATGTTTGCTCTGATTTTTCATACCAGATGAGGATACGTAGGCACAAGACGACGATGTCTTGGCGAGATACCTTCCCCCACTTTCACCCGTAGTTTTTTGAACTACGTTGACTCTGACTTTCCCATTTCACGAGGGAATACGTAGGCACAGAGCGGCGATGCTCTATCGAGTCTCTTTTCTTTTCTGTTACCCCCGTGAGCCTGTAGCTTAGATAGTTTTACACCCATAGACTAGACAACAAGTGTGGATCCCGTTGAGTACAACGGACGTGAGGGGTGCTCATACCTTCCCCTTGCGCAACCAACTCTCAAACCCAAGATTTTGTTGCGATGACCTGTCTTTTTTCCTTTTCATAGGTTTTCTCTAATTGTTTCTGTCGCTACTGCGAAAATCGGCGCCGGCTGACAGAAGAGTCGCCACCGTGCGTTATTTATCCCAACGGAGGGAAAGGAAACGCTCGAAGTAAACCTCGCAAAAAACGGGAAAGGTATGGTCGTCGCAACCAAAACCTGGATTCGGGAGTCGGTTACGCAAGGGGAAGGTATTAGCACCCCTCACGTCCGTCGTACTCGACGGGATCCACGCTTGCTTGGTTTGTCTAAAGGATGCAAAAACAATCTATCTACGGCTGCTAAATCTAAACGGAAGGGAATTGACTCGATAGAGCGTCGCACTCTATGCCTACGTATTCTCAAGAGAGAAAGTCAGAGTCAACGTAGTTCGGGACTACAGGGAATTGGCTCGCCAAGACTTCGCGTCTTGTGCCTACGTACTTCCACACAGAATGGAAGATCAGAGCTTTCGTAGTTCAGGCTAACTACGGCTAAGCAGGGTGTTCTCACACAGGAGTGAGATATTAAACTGGTTGCAAAGGTTCGGGAACCTATGGGAACTAAGACTACGGTCTGGTCTCAAAGGCGCTCGGGCAAGAGAAATAGATAACATCAGTCGTCAGCGGGAAAGTCTCGATCGCACAGCAGCGAGAGAACAAAAATTAGTTGTTAGTATGCTCGCTAGGATATCGCATCCTATACCTACATATTCTCGTCTGGTACGAGAAATCAGAGCAGCTGTAGTTCGGCTACTTTCGGGACCACAACTCAAATCTCGTTTTATTAATATTCTGAAAATGATTACAATGATTGAATTCGGGAAATAAACTCCTAGAAAATACTATCCTATCCATCTATAATGAAAAATCAAATGGAAAATAGTCCCCTAACAAGTGGACTTCTAAAACTACCTCTAAAAAGGTAAAATAAACTCCTATGAAGAAAAGTATACTCTAAAAGAAAATAGAAAAATATATACTAATATTTTTATATCGTTTTTCTCTGTTTTTTTCATCTTCATATTTCACTATTTTTTTACATATTCTTTTCACTATTTTTTTTCATGTTCTTTTCTCTTTTTCAATATTCTTTTTTC
Organism: Lathyrus sativus; assembly: GCA_963859935.3. Taxonomy (NCBI): domain Eukaryota; kingdom Viridiplantae; phylum Streptophyta; class Magnoliopsida; order Fabales; family Fabaceae; genus Lathyrus; species Lathyrus sativus. The sequence continues at coordinate 331,377,226 of OZ012735.1, read as the reverse complement.
AAATATATTTTTTTACTATTCCTTTTTTTCAATATTCTTTTCTCATTTCTTTTCATATTTCTTTTTCCAAAATATTTTTCATATTCTTTTTCAATATTCCTTTTTTTCACATATTTTTTTATTCTCATATTTTTATATAAAGTAATAAAAACTATATAAAAGAAAATAGAAAAGAAAATATAAAGGGAGGGGGGTACAGTCTGTTACAGGGGATGCAGTAGTTAGTAAAAAAAACAAAAGAAAGTTGGGCCCAGCCCAACACTTCAGCCAAACAAAAAAAAAGGAAGGGGGTGCAGTAAGTGAAACGGGGGTGTGTGTGGCATGCACGTTGGGCTTTGGGCCCAGACCCAATACGGAGCCCGTTCCTTCTATCCTCAGCCAAAACCCTAATCCCTCAGGCTTCCTCCTTTCACTGTTCACACATCCAAACGGCGCCCTCAATCTTCTCCGAACTCTCTCTCTCACCTTCAATCGCCTTCTGTTTCATCTTCCTCCTCAATGTTCATTGATTCACAAACTCCACCTTCGCAACCAAAAACTCATAACAATTTTACTGAAGTTCTTGATGGAGGATCACAATGAAGACGGGGATACATGTCTCGCTTGCGTCAAATGAAGAATGTAACACAAAACCTGGATATCTGAGTGCATGTTCTTGATTAGCGATGGAGATCTGGAGAAGACTCATACAAACATCGATTGGAATCCATCGACGGAGGTCCTTGCTCAGAAGATTCGTTCTCGAGGATGAACAAAATTGCAATCCGTGGAAGTTTCTGGATATCTTTCGTGAGGCTATGAAGATTTGAACCATTCGAAGATGACGATGATGATCAGAGGAAGTGGATTTCGGGAAGAATCTTGACGATGACGTTGTTAGATGAACCTTGAAGAAATTTTCTAGAGATTTGGAGGTGGTGAACTCACGAAGACGACGATGAAGGTTCTTGATCTGGAGGACTGAGAAGGTTGCGGATGAACGTCGGAGGAGTTTGATGAAGATTCATACGGACTTGATGAGTGCGAAGATCTGTATGAAGATCTTGGTGAAGGTGGATGAACACGGAGGAGGATTGGTTGAGATTCTGAAAAAAAATGAAGGTGTTCTTGATGAGCGATGAAGGCTGATGATAATTTCTGGAAATATTGGTGAAGGATGATGAACGATTTCCTGGGAAATCTAGATCGGAGAAGACGAATGTTCTTGAGGAAATTCTGGAAACGTTGAAGAAACGATGAAGACTATTGATGAAGGTTGATCGGAGAAGAATGATTTCTGGAAAAAATGGTTCCCGATGGTGATTGTTGATGATGATTGGTGGTTTTCTGGGAATTTTAGGGTTTTCCGGTGACTGGTGCGGCGGCCGGAAGAAGTTGGGAGGTTGTTAAGGTTGCCGGAAGAGCTTGGGGGCGGTGGTTGCATGGTCGCCGGCCATGCAACCGGTGAGGGTCAGTGGTAGACGCGTGGCAGCGATAGTGGCAGAGGGAGAAGATGCATGTATGCCACGTGGTGCGGAGAGTAGTAGTGAGAGGGTGAAGTGTCAGATTATGGGAGAAGTGAAAAATGAGGTGGCCCCCCTGGAAGTACACGCGTGGACCATTTATATAGTGACACATGTCACTGCATTGGACTGATAGAATGGGCCTCCAAATACCAATTGGGCCCAACGAAAATGATAAAGGACTGAATAAAATGGCTAATGATAATACCCTAATTAAATCTGAAAAGCCAATTAAATCTAAAACTAATTAACCTCTAAAAAGAAATAATATTCTAAAAACACTAATTAAATCTAAACTATTCTAACCAATTTAAAAATCTAGAAAAATGCATATTAATTTCTATTAAACTTCTAGATTAATATCTAAACAAAACCTATTAAAACCCTATTAATTCTATATTAACACTATTAAAATCTAAAAACTATTATATCCTATAAAAGAAAATCTATTAAATTCTATTGAGATCCTATTAATAAAATCTATAATAAAATCTTATGAAAATCTATAAAATCTATATTAACCCCAATAAAAGAGAAAACCTATTATTGTTCTAAAAGAGATTAAAACTATTAAAATATTAAAAGGATCTATTTAAATTCTAAAAAAATCTATAAAGCCTATTTAAAATCTACAAAAGGCTATTAAATTCTAAAAAAAATAAATAAAGGCAAATAACCAACATAAAAGAGAGCGCGAGACCAGATCGAAGCAAAACAGTAAACCCAGACACCAAGAATCTCAAAATTACTGCGTAAGCCGAAAACACCCAGGAAGCGCGCGACTTCTCAAAATAACCTCCGATTACCCGAACCGGTCTGAGATACCTGAAATGCGACAGCAGGGCTGTAATCCTGATAAAATCACCATGATTGAGGAAATGCAGTATGTAAATGCTAATGCGAAATGCGTCGAAACATCGAGCCAGATATGGGACCCGGTTGGTCAAATTTTAGGGTGCAACAGCTGCCCCTATTCAAGCGGCTTGGACTTGAATGGGTGAAGAGCGCTCAGCCTTCAAACATTCAAAGGTAGATGACGGTTGAATACCAATGAAACCCTAAAATTCGCCAACCGTGAGAATATACTGTAGAACTGCTTGGGGAATAAAATCCAGAAAACCGAGTCCAGTCGTCCCGGCAACAAACTGATCAACCATCTGATAGAGAAACTCTTGATTTTAACGCCCGTTACCTGCGTGATACCACAGATAACAAACCCGAGGGTTGCAACAAAACACCTGATCCTCTCACATCGTCTACTGATAGACAGGAAGAGAAATATACTCACATCGTCTAAGGATAGACGGAAAGACACCCATCCCGAAGGAAAAATTCAATACTCACATCGTCTAAGGATAGACGGAAAGACACCCTTCCCGAAGGAAAAATTCAATACTCACATCGTATAAGGATAGACGGAAAGACACCCTTAATCCCATACTCACATCGTCTAAGGATAGACGGAAAGACACCCATAATCCATACTCACATCGTCTAAGGATAGACGGAAAGACACCCAAAATCCATACTCACATCGTCTAAGGATAGACGGAAAGACACCCAAAATCCAAAGAAAAATTCAATACTCACATCGTCTAAGGATAAACGGAAAGACACCCATCCCGAAGGAAAAATTCAATACTCACATCGTCTAAGGATAGACGGAAAGACACCCAAAATCCATACTCACATCGTCTAAGGGTAGACGGAAAGACACCCAAAATCCATACTCACATCGTCTAAGGGTAGACGGAAAGACACCCAAAATCCATACTCACGTCGTCTAAGGGTAGACGGAAAGACACCCATCCCGAAGGAAAAATTCAACTCAACACCATCCATCAAATTTCAGAATCCTTTCGTCTACGGGAACTGATGGAAAGAACAATATCCTTAAAGGGGCCACATCATCAGTAAGGACCGACGGGAAGAAAACCACCTTCAAAGAGCCATGTCGTCAATAAGAATCGACAATCAGGAAAACCGAACATTCTTCAAAGAGCCTCGACGTCAATAAGGATTGACGGTCAGAAAATCCCTCTTGAAATGTCATCTCATCCAATAAACAGAAAGAAAACCACTATCCGAAAGATCGCTTTGAAACCTCTCAACATATAAAGATAGTCGGAGAAGACCCGCTGGGGAAACACACCACCCATATGATCTGACGATAAGAAACCCGCTGAAAAATCACCTGAAACTTCACATCGTCTACTGATAGACGGAAAGAACACCACTTGCTAGAGAAACCCCATCTTGAAACCCCACTGAAAAAATCACCCAAAACTTCACATCGTCTAATGATAGATGGGAAGAAAGCCATATTCGAACTCAAGACGTCTAATGATAGACGGAGAAAACACCACTTGTTGGAGGAACACATCGTCAATATGAATTGACGGGAAGAAAAGTCTGTCGATACCAGATGACTGATTGATCAAAGCATAACTGTTGTATGATCAGAAATACGAATAAACTGTTGAATTGCCTGAACACTGCTGCTGGATGAATGCCCCTAAACTGATCACAGAGTAATGCCCGTGCCATATGAGGCTGATAGAAAACCATGCTTATGCTTCGTACGCATATGCATATGTTTGAATCTTTCTAGGGCGTAATGCTCCATTTAGGATGGAAATGCTACGCATTTTGAAAATGAAATGCAAGTATGATGCAAATATGATGATATATGCAATATGCTAATGCAGGCTCGGGCTGCTGGAGAAAGTCGGGTACAGAAAACCCCTTCAGCAAAATAAATGCTGAAGACGAAGCCAACCCCGCTGGGGATAAACCGGATATCACAAAATTATTCCAGCAAAATAAATGCTGGAAGAGTGAAATCAACTCCGCTGGGGAATGACATATGTGCCAAGTATGATTGGACTCCCCTGGGGATAGCTTACCCGTGCCAATGAAAATTGGGCTTTTGTTGGGGAAAATAGACGGATTCTTCCTGCGTACTGACGAAGATTGGATTTGGAAACTGATGCGCCAACACGGATGAGCCTCACAGTGATCGCCAACATGGACTTGGGCTTTTAGGCTATCTGTGATGGGTCTGGTACAACTGACGCTGGAAAACATTCTGTCTGAATACACAGTTTTCTGGTTGAAGGGCCAAGGGATAGTAACACGACTTCCCGACATTCGTCTCGCCCTCGAAAATTGGCTGAATCCGCTCGAATAGCTCTGAATAACTCTGATGATACGGAGAAGAACAATCCCTTCGCTTCTGATATGCCCCAGCCTGCGGGATCTCTATGGGGACACTCCTTAAAAAGGAATCTGAAAATCTGTACCCTGATGGTCTGATATGAAATGCCACAGCATTCTGAACTTCGGAGAGATACTTCACATCAAATGCTTCTCGAATAAAGAATAACTTCTGCGCTCTTAAGATGGCCTGCCCCTGACTGCAATGACTTTGCCCCTGATTATCTGATTCAGAGTAGTGCCCCTGACTACGAGATATTTACTGAATCTCAACCTGATTGCCCCCAGGATAACTGACTTCGAAAGGCTTACCTGACTGGGGATCACCGGATGTAGTTTGCCCTGTCTTGCGGAACATTCGGGTGTTCTGCATTCTATCCTGACCATACCTTCCATTGTAGAAAACTTTCCTGCTGTCAAGCGCTTACTCGTAAGTAAAACAAGTTGTTATGCATGAAAGATATACTAATGCAACACATATGACAACTTTGACATCCAATCTGTTCACTGGGAATAGGAAACACAATTTATGGCATATAATGCACAAAACATTTATCAAGAATATCACCATCAGTACCAACATGGTAAGAGGAACCCTTTTAGGAGTCAGTTTCGACGCGACCTTTACCGAAGTATGCCTTCGAAACAAACCTGCTTCAATTAGGACTTTTGAAGGTTATAACGTGGTCAGGTTCACGGTTTTGAAAGAAAGGATAAAGGCTCAAAGTTTATTTTAACCCACCCATTCTCCTTGATGTTCTCCCATCCTACGTTCAGCTAATTCGACCTTAGCGCTCACCTCTCAGGGGCCGAAAGATAGGAGTGATAGTCCGAGAAACTTTGAGTTTTTGGAGTGACAGTTACTCACTTTTCGTCTTTGACACTTAGGGTCACACGACTCGTATTTCATTTGAGGATTTTTTTTTCTTTTTTAATCCTTTTCTTTTTCCTTTTCTCGTTTTCTTATCCCTAACTTTTGCCTGGACCGACTCTTTTTGAGTTTCTTTTGATTTTAAGTCCAGCGGGATACCCTCATTTTTGCCTAAGTCATTTGTTTTGAAGTTTTGACTTAGCAGGCTTTTGATTCTCTTTTTGCTTTCTCTTTTTCCGAACAAGTCGTGTGACACTGGTTGTCTGACTCATTTGGGGATAATGTGACTGTCTCACTCTTGATTTAACCATTGTGGTTTTTTAGGCACGACCTCTAGAGGTGCGATCCTTGAACGGACACTCCTTTTGCAACTTGAACGCTCGGCCAAATTAGCTAACACCTACCCTGCCCCAGGTTAAAGATGGAGGGTTTTTCGTTTTCAGAAAGAACTCCTACTACTAGGCTCAAAGGGGTTGGCAAGGGATTATCTTCCTTATATCACCGGTGTTTAGGGATTTGAAACAATGCCTATACATCATCAGCAGGTTTTATTTCAAAAGCATACAATATCGGAAGTTGCATGTCGTTCATTTTCGTCGTCCTCCTCAGATCCTTCTTAACCAAGCATTGGACATTTGTAAAAACAATTAGTGAACACGAATGGATTTAATCAAAACATGCATATTTATTTCATTATCATCAATTGAATGAAAACAACAAGTTTTACGAACGAGATTGCAATTTAAACAGGAAAGAAACTACAAACGTAAAGAAATGACAAGATAAAACAAAGAAAAAAGCCAGCTTCCGAGAACCGGGCTTTCACATCTGTCCTGCTGCTGACCCAGCCATCTTCACAATCAGTTATTAGAGGCAACTCGATGTTGTCCTGATCTGCTTTCAGCGACCCAACCAAATTATAGAGCCCCTCCTCCTCATTCAGATGATTTTGGGCCCTTCCTGCCCGAAGTTGATAGTTGTACTGTCAAGTAGGTCCTGCACCTTGTGCTTGAAGGCCAGACAATCTTCAATGTTGTGCCCCGGTGCTCCTGAATGGAAATCACAGTGCTCATTGATATCATACCCTGCTGGAGGCGCACCTGTCAGCGGGGCTAACTTCCTCTTCTCGACCAACTGTAATCGTAGCAACGTATGAAGAAGTTCGGCATATGGCATCGGAGGCACATTAAATACCCTCACCGGCCTCTGATTTTGAGATCTTTGCTGATTGGGATGCTGTTGCCTTTGCTGCTGTTGAGGTCGTTGTTGTTGTCGCTGGTACCGGGTTGACTGTCGAACAACATCTGTAGCAAATACAACATTGGTTTCTTGATTTCCACCGTACTGATTAAGGCACTCCATATGCTTAGCCGTTTTCTTTCTCAGATCTGCCCCAGGGATAGGCAACAGTTGTGGGCATGGAGACTCTGACACCATGGAGTCCAGGATACGTTTCTGACCTACTGCAACTTTAGAAACATCCATCATCTTAGCAGCAGCTGGGATAGGACCAATACGTACAGCTACACCGCTTGGCGTGAATTCAATATCATTTGAGTCAATCAGGTCTTGAACATTGTGCTTAAAAGCAAGACAACTCTCGATGTCGTGTCCGAGTGCCCCAGAATGAAATTCACATTGCCTACTGGTATCGTACCCATAAGGCGGTATCGTTCCCTTGGGCGGTTCCATTGTTCTTTTTTCAACCATTTTAAACCTCAATAAAGTCTGAAAGAGCTCAGCATACGTTGAAGGTGGCGCCTCAAATACCCTTGTTGGCCTCCCCTCCTGAATCCTTCGTTGTGCCGGACGTATCCTTTGTTGTTGTTGCTGATGTCTGTCAACACGTTCGTTAAGCTCAGGTTCCCCAGGCACGAGCTCATTCACTGCGGCTTCAAATGGCTGATAATCCTCTTTCCTAAGCACATTCTTGACTACTTCCATGATCAAGCTCATTTGGGTCTTCAGCTGACTATTTTCCTCTTTGAGGATCTTCTGCTCCAGACGCATCTCTTGCATGTCTCTCATCATCTTCCCCAGCTGGCTTCGGACTTCAATCAATTCAACCTGATTCTGTTCCATATCTCTGAAGGAACTCCTGCAACAAACTGGACGACGAGGAAATAAGACCCACGGTTCTGATGTACCTGTTAAACGATAATGCAATGCAGAAAGCAAACACATATTCATGACAAGACAAAGAGAAACTCAAGCTATAAGCACCCAGACGAACACCTCCCACACATGTACAACCAACAAAAGCAGCACGTAAGCACGAATGAGTACGAATACAATGACCCCAACCAACAATCCTGGTGATGGTCAGCAACAATAATGCACAAAAGCTAAACGGGTTAGGCAGAGAAAACAGATGCGACACCCGGCACAGAAACCTCTAGAAACTTCTCCCATATTCAACTGAACTCTCCGTTTGACAATCTTCAGAACACACACTTCCCGTGGAGTCTTCCATGACATTAACTGACAAACCCATACAACTGGATGACGGAGAATCGTTAATTTGAACAAAACCCTGGGGCGCGATGAAAATCCGGTTAGAGTCTAACAGATCTTGAACCTGGCTTCTAAGCACCTTACAATCATTTGTTGAATGTCCCTGTGCCCCAACATGGTACTCACAGTGGGCGCTGGCATCAAAACCTGGAGGATATGGTGGAATCGTTGGATTAGTCTCTTTCGGCACTATCAATCCACTTCTGACCAGATCTGGCAACAACTGACTATACGACACCGGTAGCTGAGTAAACTGCCTTTCAGGTTTCCTTGGTCTTCGTTGGGCGTGCTGACGCGATCGACGACAGGATGACCGTTGACTTGGAGCGTCTGAAAACCGATCCTGAGATGCTAGAGATTCTGAGACAACGTTATTTCCTTCTTCCCACTCTTCTTGAGAACTGACTACTGACTCATTCTTATCAACTGGGATATAAGGAGCATCTCGAAGCTTTCCACTCTTGAGTCCTCTCTCAACAAGCTCCCCCATTCTCCTCAGGCCCACAAAGCTTGTACAACCGAACAATTTGTCATAATAATGGCCTTTCAGAGTACCCAAGAAGAGGTCAACCATTTCTCTTTCCTGAAGCGGTGGTTGAACACTAGCAGCCAATTCTTTCCATCTTTGCACATACCCTCTGAATGATTCATTCTTCGCCCGAGATAATTCTTGCAGATGTACGAGACTAGGAGCCATATCCAGGTTGTAATCGTATTGCTTCATGAAGGCATTGGCTAAATTTGACCATGATTTGATGCTATCACTTTTCAACTGCATATACCAATCCAAAGATGCTCCAACCAAACTATCTTGGAAACAGTGAATCATGAGCTTGTCATTGGTGACATGCGAAGTCATTCTTCTGCAGAACATAACCAAATGTACCTTCGGACAACTATCCCCTTTGTACTTCTCAAAATTAGGCGTCTTGAACTTCGGAGGCAACACAAGGCCTGACACTAAACACATGCTCGCAGCATTCAGATCAAAAGCATTCTTATTCATCAAGGCATCAATCTGATCTTCCAACAGCTGAAGTCTTCTCGTATACTCAACAGTCCTTGGGTTCTGAACATTAACTTGTGGAACAACTCTTGGAGGTGGAACAATCCATGGAGAAGGAACAATCCTCAGAGAACCTGGTGAAGAGAAAGTGAAACTGTGATATTCTGTGCCATGGAGAGAAAGTATACCTCTGGTAGGGGTTTGCACAGGCTGAGCTACATTGTTCCCCGGAGTTCTCTGGATGTTAGCTTCTTCTCTATTCATAGCTGTTATGGTTTCCATGAGCTGACTCAGCTGATTCTTCAATAATTCAAACTCCGGGTACTCACCTTCAGGAAACAAAGGCTGAATCAGAACTCTGGCTAACTGGAGAAATGCTATGCAATATGATGCAAAGATGCTTATGCAAATGCAATGCAATGCAGCAAACACGGGATCACAGCCCCCACAACACACTCTGAATATTGCTGCACAGCTGACGGAGTACGTTCTCTCTAAAAGCGAACGCCAAGATAGCGGGTAGGCTGGAAGTCAAGTTTCTCGCAAAAAACCCCCACTCACGGGTATGGACCTAAGGTACGGCATCCTATGCGGTCATCAGCGTCACAGACTTTCATAAGCGACGATACGATTCCCAAAAGGAGTGGCACCATCATCTCATGAAGAGGCCTCACTTAGCTGACTTCCAATTGATCGGTCCCCAGAGTCGACAATCCTCACGTCTGGACTCCTCTCAGATCCTCAGGATCGGAAAGAAGCACCTCGGAGAGAACCTCGTCTGAGCGTGAATTTCATGGGAACTCCTGTCTGCTCAACAAACAGGTTCATCCACTAATCTCCACAACTACGTCTAAATGCATACTCAAGCAGCCCAGGTCCGGCTATCACTCAAAGTATCACCCTCCCCAGTACAACAGCAACAGATAATAGCAATACAGAAATAAACACCCAAAAAAGACAAGCAAACAAACGCTAGGATTGACTCTCTTAGGGGACGTTGGATCCCACATGCATGGGGAACTATCGCGGTCCCCAGCAGAGTCGCCAGTTGTCGCTACTACGAAAATCGGCGCCGACTGACAGAAGAGTCGCCACCGTGCGTTATTTATCCCAACGGAGGGAAAGGAAACGCTCGAAGTAAACCTCGCAAAAAATGGGAAAGGTATGGTCGTCGCAACCAAAACCTGGATTCGGGAGTCGGTTACGCAAGGGGAAGGTATTAGCACCCCTCACGTCCGTCGTACTCGACGGGATCCACGCTTGCTTGGTTTGTCTAAAGTATGCAAAAACAATCTATCTACGGCTGCTAAATCTAAACGGAAGGGAATTGACTCGATAGAGCGTCGCACTCTATGCCTACGTATTCTCAAGAGAGAAAGTCAGAGTCAACGTAGTTCGGGACTACAGGGAATTGGCTCGCCAAGACTTCGCGTCTTGTGCCTACGTACTTCCACACAGCATGGAAGATCAGAGCTTTCGTAGTTCAGGCTAACTACGGCTAAGCAGGGTGTTCTCACACAGGAGTGAGATATTAAACTGGTTGCAAAGGTTCGGGAACCTATGGGAACTAAGACTACGGTCTGGTCTCAAAGGCGCTCGGGCAAGAGAAAGGGATAACATCAGTCGTCAGCGGGAAAGTCTCGATCGCACAGCAGCGAGAGAACAAAAATTAGTTGTTAGTGTGCTCGCTAGGATATTGCATCCTATGCCTACATATTCTCGTCTGGTACGAGAAATCAGAGTAGCTGTAGTTCGGCTACTTTCGGGACCACAACTCAAATCTCGTTTTATTAATATTCTGAAAATGATTACAATGATTGAATTCGGGAAATAAACTCCTAGAAAATACTATCCTATCCATCTATAATGAAAAATCAAATGGAAAATAGTCCCCTAACAAGTGGACTTCTAAAACTACCTCTAAAAAGGTAAAATAAACTCCTATGAAGAAAAGTATACTCTAAAAGAAAATAGAAAAATCTATACTAATATTTTTATATCGTTTTCCTCTGTTTTTTCCATCTTCATATTTCACTATTTTTTTACATATTCTTTTCACTATTTTTTTTCATGTTCTTTTCTCTTTTTCAATATTCTTTTTTCAAATATATTTTTTTACTATTCCTTCTTTTCAATATTCTTTTCTCATTTCTTTTCATATTTCTTTTTCCAAAATATTTTTCATATTCTTTTTCAATATTCCTTTTTTTCACATATTTTTTAATTCTCATATTTCTATATAAAGCAACAAAAACTATATAAAAGAAAATAGAAAAGAAAATATAAAGGGAGGGGGTACAGTCTGTTACAGGGGATGCAGTAGTTAGTAAAAAAAACAAAAGAAAGTTGGGCCCAGCCCAACACTTCAGCCAAAAAAAAAAGGGAAGGGGGTGCAGTAAGTGAAACGGGTGTGTGTGTGGCATGCACGTTGGGCTTTGGGCCCAGACCCAATACGGAGCCCGTTCCTTCTATCCTCAGCCAAAACCCTAATCCCTCAGGCTTCCTCCTTTCACTGTTCACACATCCAAACGGCGCCCTCAATCTTCTCCGAACTCTCTCTCACCTTCAATCGCCTTCTGTTTCATCTTCCTCCTCAATGTTCATTGATTCACAAACTCCACCTTCGCAACCAAAAACTCATAACAATTTTACTGAAGTTCTTGATGGAGGATCACAATGAAGACGGAGATACATGTCTCGCTTGCGTCAAATGAAGAATGTAACACAAAACCTGGATATTTGAGTGCATGTTCTTGATTAGCGATGGAGATCTGGAAAAGACTCATACAAACATCGATTGGAATCCATCGACGGAGGTCCTTGCTCAGAAGATTCGTTCTCGAGGATGAACAAAATTGCAATTCGTGGAAGTTTCTGGATATCTTTCGTGAGGCTATGAAGATTTGAACCATTCGAAGATGACGATGATGATCAGAGGAAGTGGATTTCGGGAAGAATCTTGACGATGACGTTGTTAGATGAACCTTGAAGAAATTTTCTAGAGATTTGGAGGTGGTGAACTCACGAAGACGACGATGAAGGTTCTTGATCTGGAGGACAGAGAAGGTTGCGGATGAACGTCAGAGGAGTTTGATGAAGATTCATACGGACTTGATGAGTGCGAAGATCTGTATGAAGATCTTGGTGAAGGTGGATGAACACGGAGGAGGATTGGTTGAGATTCTGAAAAAAATGAAGGTGTTCTTGATGAGCGATGAAGGCTGATGATAATTTCTGGAAATATTGGTGAAGGATGATGAACGATTTCCTGGGAAATCTAGATCGGAGAAGACGAATGTTCTTGAGGAAATTCTGGAAACGTTGAAGAAACGATGAAGACTGTTGATGAAGGTTGATCGGAGAAGAATGATTTCTGGAAAAAATGGTTCCCGATGGTGATTGTTGATGATGATTGGTGGTTTTCTGGGAATTTTAGGGTTTTCCGGTGACTGGTGCGGCGGCCGGAAGAAGTTGGGAGGTTGTTAGGGTTGCCGGAAGAGCTTGGGGGCGGTGGTTGCATGGCCGCCGGCCATGCAACCGGTGAGGGTCAGTGGTAGACGCGTGGCAGCGATAGTGGCAGAGGGAGAAGATGCATGTATGCCACGTGGTGCGGAGAGTAGTAGTGGGAGGGTGAAGTGTCAGATTATGGGAGAAGTGAAAAATGAGGTGGCCCCCCTGGAAGTACACGCGTGGACCATTTATATAGTGACACATGTCACTGCATTGGACTGATATAATGGGCCTCCAAATAACAATTGGGCCCAACAAAAATGATAAAGGACTGAATAAAATGGCTAATGATAATACCCTAATTAAATCTAAAAAGCCAATTAAATCTAAAACTAATTAACCTCTAAAAAGAAATAATATTCTAAAAACACTAATTAAATCTAAACTATTCTAACCAATTTAAAAATCTAGAAAAATGCATATTAATTTCTATTAAACTTCTAGATTAATATCTAAACAAAACCTATTAAAACCCTATTAATTCTATATTAACACTATTAAAATCTAAAAACTATTATATCCTATAAAAGAAAATCTATTAAATTCTATTGAGATCCTATTAATAAAATCTATAATAAAATCTTATGAAAATCTATAAAATCTATATTAACCCCAATAAAAGAGAAAACCTATTATTGTTCTAAAAGAGATTAAAACTATTAAAATATTAAAAGGATCTATTTAAATTCTAAAAAAATCTATAAAGCCTATTTAAAATCTACAAAAGGCTATTAAATTCTAAAAAAAAACAAATAAAGGCAAATAACCAACATAAAAGAGAGCGCGAGACCAGATCGAAGCAAAACAGTAAACCCGGACACCAAGAATCTCAAAATTACTGCGTAAGCCGAAAACACCCAGGAAGCGCGCGACTTCTCAAAATAACATCCGATTACCCGAACCGGTCTGAGATACCTGAAATGCGACAGCAGGGCTGTAATCCTGATAAAATCACCATGATTGAGGAAATGCAGTATGTAAATGCTAACGCGAAATGCGTCGAAACATCGAGCAAGATACGGGACCCGGTTGGTCAAATTTTAGGGTGAAACAGCTGCCCCTATTCAAGCGGCTTGGACCTGAATGGGTGAAGAGCGCTCAGCCTTCAAACATTCAAAGGTAGATGACGGTTGAATACCAATGAAACCCTGAAATTCGCCAACCGTGAGAATATACTGTAGAACTGCTTGGGGAATAAAATCCAGAAAACCGAGTCCAGTCGTCCCGGCAACAAACTGATCAACCATCTGATAGAGAAACTCTTGATTTTAACGCTCGTTACCCGCGTGATACCACAGATAACAAACCCGAGGGTTGCAACAAAACACCTGATCCTATCACATCGTCTACTGATAGACAGGAAGAGAAATATACTCACATCGTCTAAGGATAGACGGAAAGATACCCATCCCGAAGGAAAAATTCAATACTCACATCGTCTAAGGATAGACGGAAAGACACCCTTCCCGAAGGAAAAATTCAATACTCACATCATCTAAGGATAGACGGAAAGACACCCTTAATCCCATACTCACATCGTCTAAGGATAGATGGAAAGACACCCATAATCCATACTCACATCGTCTAAGGATAGACGGAAAGACACCCAAAATCCATACTCACATCGTCTAAGGATAGACGGAAAGACACCCAAAATCTAAAGAAAAATTCAATACTCACATCGTCTAAGGATAAACGGAAAGACACCCATCCCGAAGGAAAAATTCAATACTCACATCGTCTAAGGATAGACGGAAAGACACCCAAAATCCATACTCACATCGTCTAAGGGTAGACGGAAAGACACCCAAAATCCATACTCACATCGTCTAAGGGTAGACGGAAAGACACCCAAAATCCATACTCACGTCGTCTAAGGGTAGACGGAAAGACACCCATCCCGAAGGAAAAATTCAACTCAACACCATCCATCAAATTTCAGAATCCTTTCGTCTACGGGAACTGATGGAAAGAACAATATCCTTAAAGGGGCCACATCATCAGTAAGGACCGACGGGAAGAAAACCACCTTCAAAGAGCCATGTCGTCAATAAGAATCGACAATCAGGAAAACCGAACATTCTTCAAAGAGCCTCGACGTCAATAAGGATTGACGGTCAGAAATTCCCTCTTGAAATGTCATCTCATCCAATAAACAGAAAGAAAACCACTATCCGAAAGATCGCTTTGAAACCTCTTAACATCTAAAGATAGCCGGAGAAGACCCGCTGGGGAACACACCACCCATATGATCTGACGATAAGAAACCCGCTGAAAAATCACCTGAAACTTCACATCGTCTACTAATAGACGGAAAGAACACCACTTGCTAGAGAAACCCCATCTTGAAACCCCACTGAAAAAATCACCTGAAACTTCACATCGTCTAATGATAGACGGGAAGAAAGCCATATTCGAACTCAAGACGTCTAATGATAGACAGAGAAAACACCACTTGTTGGAGGAACACATCGTCAATATGTATTGACGGGAAGAAAAGTCTGTCGATACCAGATGAATGATTGATCAAAGCATAACTGTTGTATGATCTGAAATACGAATAAACTGCTGAATTGCCTGAACACTGCTGCTGGATGAATGCCCCTGAACTGATCACAGAGTAATGCCCGTGCCATATGAGGCTGATAGAAAACCTGGCTTATGCTTCGTACGCATATGCATATGTTTGAATCTTTCTAGGGCGTAATGCTCCATTTAGGATGGAAATGCTACGCATTTTGAAAATGAAATGCAAGTATGATGCAAATATGATGATATATGCATTAGAGCGGAAAGTTGTGATGGACCTGTATGGCAGCATGCACTAGTCCTCACGAAATTCGCGTTCAGACGAGGTTTTCTTTGAAGACGTCTCATCCTGCTGGTCAGGACAGGGATGTTGGATTTGAAAGTTGTCGACTCTGGAGACCGTTCATTTGGGAGTCAGTCAAGTGAGGCCTCTTCATGAGACAATGATGCTAAACCAGAAATGGTGAACGTATCATCATTTCCTGAAAGTCTGTGACGCTGACGACCGCATAGGATGCCAGACCTTATTGGAGATAAGTTCATACCTGTGAGTGAGAGGGTTCTGCAGGAAACCTTGACCTTCATCCTACCCATTTGTCTTATCAGAATGAACAGTTATAGTGGGATCCTTGTACTAGTATGGTATTCTCGCCAAAGCGAAGCGCTGGTTCATCTCCGTCAACAGCACAACAACTTGATCCTCTGTTGCATTTGCATACTCATTTGCATTTTCTTACATTAACATGTATCTGTGTTTCAGGTGTATACTTTCTCGTTGATTCTAGTCACCCTCAATCCACTGCTGACATGGAAGTTTGTCTGAAGAAAATGGTTGTGTACAAGTTCCTGGCTCCAGAAATAGGACCCCTGCTTAAGTTAATCTCCATGGCTGATCATAGTGTAATGGGAGACTTCTGAGCTATGTCTGCAAAGCTTCAGTGTTTGAAGTAGAGGGTCTTCATACTTTGCTTCAATTCTATGATCCTCAACTGAGATGCTTCACCTTCCCTGGGTATATGTTGATGCCTACCTTGGAAGAATTTTCCATGCTGCTAGGAGTCCCAGTCCTGGAACAAATGCCCTTCTACCATTCTGAAGCAGAGCCTGACTTGACGAAACTAGCAAACTCTCTTCATTTGGAAGCCTCTGAGTTGGAGGGAAAGATGATTTAGAGGAATGGAACTCCTGGTTTCCCTTTGCCTTTCTTGGTGAATAGAGCTCAACACTTTGTGAAAGAAGGATGTTGGACTGTTTTCAATGCCATTTTAGCTATTTGTATCTATGGCATAATGTTGTTCCCGAACATTCCAGATTTTGTTGACTTGGACGCTTTCCACATCTTCGTCTCCAAGAACCCTGTACCAACTCTCCTAGGAGATGTGTATCATTCGGTTCACTATAAGAATGAGAACAGGAGAGGGAAGAGTGTTCTTTATTGTGTGCCTCTCTTATACAGATGGTTTGTTTTGCACCTACCTAAGTCAGGTCCTTTTGTTGACATCTCTGGCACTGTTGATTGGTCAAAAAGATTGATGGGTTTAACTTTTGAGAACATTGTGTGGTTTGATATAGATCTCTTGGGTGTGGAGTTTATTTATAGTTGTGGTAATTTCCCCAACGTTCCCTTTATTGGGAGGAAAGGAGGCATTAATTACAACCCTCCTCTTGCCATCAGACAATTTGGTTATGCACAGAGAGAACCACCAAGGGTGGAAGAAGTGCAGGAATCTCTGTACTTCACCAGTTTGATTGACGATGAAACTTTAATCAGATTTGAAAGGGCCTGGGGTAAGATCCACCGCAGAGGGAAATCGTTGTTAGGAAAGATCAATTGTAGAGCATATGAACCTTACATGGAATAAATTCAGGAGAGAGTCGACAGACTATTGCTACCCTTCCCAATAAGAGAACCTTTGTATCCTTCAATAGTTACAGAACCTACGGCAGTTGATGTGCAGAAATACAATCAACTATGGGCCAAAAGGAAGAACTGCATAGGGCTAACGAAGAGTTGGGGAAGGAAATCATCCAACTTAGAAGCGAGAAAAGTGAAGCCATCTTCTTATCTAAAAAACAGACAGAGTTAGTAAACAAGATGGGTAAGGAATTGAAAAAGGAGATTAGCGCTCGAGAACGAGTGGGTAAAGATTTGAAGAGCGTCAGTGATGTCCTTAAAGGAAAGAAGAAGGAGCTAGAGAAAGCCCATTTAGAGATATCCAAGTTCAACACCCAGTGAAACGCTATATTAACTAACAATAAAAAGGGAAGATAAACTTCGTCAACAGGTTGATAGCTTGAGAGCTCAGCTTCGAGTCAGAATTGCAAAGGCTCCGGGTGAATACATACACCTACTAGAAAGTGACTGCAAACTCCATGAAGCTCTTGCAACGTTGGAGGAATACAAGCTGAGAATAGACTTGAAGAAACCAAGGCTTGAAGATGCTTTTAGGGAGGATGCTTGGGAGGACTATGTTCAGGGTCTGCAAACCACCATCAAGAAGAGGGACTTGCTCATTCAGGGATTGATTGACAGGCCCGATCATCCAGACACGAAGGAGTTGTTAGAGAAGTTCCAGACTCGATGCTATACTTGACGCACCTTCTCTTTTGTTTGTTGTTATTTGTATTCCGACCATCACCAGGGTTGTTGGATGAGGTTGTGATGACTTTATTGTATTTCTTTGGTAATGTATGGTGATACTCTATGGCTCATTTTATCTAAGAGAAGATTCTCTGGCTATATTTGTGGTTTTTCATTCTCCTACCATGTTTGTGGAACTAGAATCATGGGGAGAAATTTCCCTGAAATACATTTGCATGTCTGCATTTTGCATCATTCTTCATTTGCATTGCAGGTGTCCTGTTTCTGTTAACCTTACCTCTTCATGTGGATTTCTCCACTAGTTTGTTTCAGGATTGAAGGCCATCTAATTCATTGTTATTCTACACGAGGAAACCAACAAAGAGTTATGGATCAAGTTCAGCTCGAGCTTCAGGAATTTCGTGATAGGATGGCACAGTTCATGGAAATGATGCAGGGGGTCGCCAACGGCCAAGAACAGTTAAGGACGCTGGTCCAGCCTCTGGTATCAAGGGTTGATGGAAATGGGACTCTTTATGGAGGGCCTACTGCTGTGCCTCTAGTTGACAACAGTACGCCACAAGCAGATGTTGTCCTAACAGTAGTTATCCCTCCAAGAGGAAGAAACCAAGCTGGAATTGCTATCCCAGGTTCAATGGGCATTGTGCAGGGTAATAATGGTCCCCAGTGGGAACACGACGAGCAAGATGATGTCTTCTCCATGGGAGACCTTGGGGCAGGATTGCAAACTGATGCAGATAGAAGGTTCAAGGCAATAGAAGAAAAAATGTGGAGCCTTGAAAACCAGAATGTTATGGGTCTTGACATGTCGAATCTAGGATTGATTCCGGGACTAAGGGTCCCCCCCGAAGTTTAAAGTTCCTGATTTCAACAAATATAAGGGGACGACATGTCCAAGGGTGCATCTTCGCTCTTATTATAGGAAAATGTCATCATATTCCAATGATGAGAAGTTACTTATGCATTTTTTCCAAGATAGTCTGTCAGGGCCGTCCCTAGAGTGCTATATGGGCTTAGAGCCAATAAATATCAGGAGTTGGAGGGATTTAGAAGAGGTTTTTGTTAAGCACTACCAGTACAATAGTGACTTGGCACCGAACCGAGTGTAGTTACAAAATTTATCTCAAAGGAGTAACGAATGCTTTAAGGAGTACGCCCAGAGATGGCATGAACTTGCCGTTAGAGTTCAACCTCCCATGTTGGAGAGAGAACTGGTTGACTTGTTTGTGGCTATGTTGCCCGAAATTTACTACGAGAAACTGGTAGGAAACATGTCTGGAAGTTTCTCGGATTTGATCATTATCGGCAAAAGGGTCGAAAATGGGATTAAGATGGGGAAGATACAAGCAGGGGAAGGGACCTCATCTGGAGGTGGAAGAAAGAACTTTGATACCAAGAAAAGGGAGAACGAGACAAATGCAGTGTCCAGTTTTAAGAATCGGAATAGAAATCAGAATCAGCATCAACAACAACCATACTATCAACAACCACCACAAGTGGCTAGCATTGCCATCCCGACAGTGCAGCCTCAGTAATAGCAACCACGTCAGCAAAAACAACAACAACAACAACAGCAGTAACAGAACTACCCGCCAAGGCAGTTTCAGGATCGTAGAAGGATGGTGAACAGGCACTTTGATGCACCACTGATGCCTCACACACAGTTACTACAACATTTGATGTAGCTGCAGTTGGTCCAAAAAAGGACACTAACACCGTTAACAGGCCCACCACCACCAGGATATGATGCTAATGCTCGGCGTGACTTCCACTCTGGCGCTCCTGGCAGTCACATCGACAATTGCAAAGCCTTCAAGCATAAGGTACAAGACTTTATCGACAACAAGGCTATCAACTTTACTCATGATGTGCCCAATGTTGTCCAGAATCCCATGCCAAATCATGGAGGGGCTGGTGTGAATGCTATTGTCAGTGAAGAAGGCTTGAAATTGGTGTCTAGTGTGGAGGATCTAAAAACTCCGTTAAGCTTTATGAAGAGTAATTTGTTGGAAGGTGGAGTGTTCCCTGGTTGTGGGAAAGATTGTGAAGACTGTGTAGCTTGTCCTGAAGGATGTTTAAGTCTGAAGAACCATGTGCAACGTATGATGGATGACGGTATATTGCAATTTGATAGGATCTAGGAGAAGGATGACGAAAAGATGATCAGTGAAGAGAAGAATGAGGTGGCCACCATATCCATCCCTTACAAGACGATTACTATTTCTGCGCCTCCAACGCGGCCTACTATCATATTTACGAAGGCGGGACCTATACCCTATGAGAGCTCCAAGGCGATCCCTTGGAACTATGGGGCCGAGGTTTATTGCAACGGGCAGAAGTAGGAACTGAAAGGTTCGCCTTTGGACTCAGTTGACATTCTGGTAGGAGCTGGTGGGATGACCCAAAGTGGGAGAGTATTTTCACCTCCCAAAGTAAATGCTGAAAGGCCCGATAAAGGTAAAGGGAAGGCGATAGCTGAAGAGAGTTCTCAGGCTCGTGAGAAGGAAACAATGCTGAAGGATGCAGAGGAACTTAAGCGCTTGATAAGGAATAGTGACTACAAGATCATAGATCACTTACAGCAAACGCCTTCAAAGATCTCTATCTTGTCACTGTTGTTATGTTCCAAAGCTCATAGAAATGCTTTGCTCAGGATTTTGGATAATGCTTACGTACCGCAAGAAATCTTCGTGAATCAACTTGAGGGAGTAGTGGCACACGTTAATGCTGGTAACAGGCTAGGGTTCACCAATTTTGATTTGACACCAAAGGGACGAAATCATAATTCAGTGCTGCACATATCCATCGAATGTAGAAGGGTTGTGTTGTCTCACGTGCTGGTAGATATTGGGTCGTCACTAAATGTGCTACCCAAGAAAGCTCTGATGAAGTTGGACACACAGGGAATAATTTGCACCTCGAGTGATTTGGTCGTGCGTGCTTTTGATGGGACAAGATGGTCCGTATTTGGAGAATTGACTTTGATGTTGTGTTTTACATCATGGATATTCATCCAGCATATAGTTGTCTATTGGGCCGACCTTGGATACATTTGGCAGGAGCTGTGACCTCAACCTTGCACCAAAAATTGAAGTATATGGTGGATGGTAATATTGTGACTATTTGCGGAGAGGAGGATATCATGGTGAGCCATCTGTCTTCATTTAAATACGTAGAGGTCGACGACGAAATTCATGAAACGTTATGTCAAGCCTTTGAGACCGTTCAGATCAAGGAGAAGGCGCCAGCTGAGGTCAAAGCGCCAGAGGTTGCCATGTCATCATTCAAGGAAGCACAAGCCATAGTGAAGTCCGGATCAACGTAAGGGTGGGGGAAAGTTGTAAGCGTCCCTAACAAACAAGACAAGTTCGGACTGGGATACAGCCCATTTGCATCTTCTTCAAAGGGCACTCCGCGTTACAAGGGGCCAGTTCAATTCACAAGCGGTGGGGTGATATTTGAGCAAATTAATGTCGTGTCTGACGAGGAAGGAGACAGTGACTGCCACATGGATGCCTAGATCCAGCCGTGCATTCCTGGCCAGGGATTAAAGAATAGGACCATGGAAGAAGTTATCTCAGTAACTTACAAAGAGTAATTGCTTTGTTTTGATTAATGTATTGCCCTATGCTCTGCCGGAGCATAGTGGTCTTTATTTGTAGGGCCATATCTGTTATGTGTGTGAACAATATTTTTATCATCAATCAAAAAGACGTCTTTTCATTTAAAATTTGTGATCCTTGTTTTTCTTATTTTTATTTCTAACAATGAAATGGCAATGTGGTTTGTGTTTGTTTGTTTGTATATCATTTAAGCATAAAATCATCATCATTGCAAGTTTCACATTTCAGATACCACCGACTCAGACTCGTCTATGACTCAGTGTGACTTTGGCAATCCGATCTTTCAAGCAGAAGAAGAGATCGAAGAAGACGAAGACCTGCCCGAAGAACTTGCAAGATTGTTAAGACAAGAGGAGAAGGTCATCCTGCCTCATCAGGAGGAAGTTGAAATCGTCAACCTGGGAATAGAGGAAACTAAGAAAGAAGTCAGAATAGGGGTTGCACTGCAAAGTGATGTCAAGCAAAGATTGGTTGAATTACTTCGAGAGCATAAGGATGTCTTTGCTTGGTCATACGAAGATATTCCTGAACCCGAGACAGATATTATGGTTCGTCGCCTGCCTCTTCGAGAAGAGTGTCCTCCTATCAAGCAAAAATTGTGAAGAACCAGGCCCGATATGGCAGTGAAGATCAAGGAAGAAGTCCCTAAGCAATTGGACGCTGGATTTCTTGATGTAACCAACTACCCTCCGTGGGTCGCTAACATCGTGCTCGTGCCTAAGAAAGATGGAAAAGTCAGGATGTGTGTTGACTATAGAGACCTGAATAGAGCGAGCCCAAAGGATGATTTCCCGCTCCCCCATATTGACGTGCTTGTTGATAACACCGCACAATACTTAGTTTTTTCCTTCATGGACGGTTTCTCCGGATATAATCAGATTAAGATGGCACCGGAGGATATGGAGAAAATAATGTTTATCACATCGTGGGGGACGTTCTGTTATAAGGTGATGCCTTTTGGGTTGAAGAACGCATGGGAAACTTAACAACAAGCAATGGTGACTCTCTTTCACGACAAGATTCATCATGAGATTGAGGTTTATGTCGATGATATGATTGCGAAGTGTAACACCCATTTTAATTATCTAGATTTATGTGTTATTTTATTTTTTCGGCGTGTTTTGTGGGGGTGTTTGAGTGCGATCGTGTGTAGCTCTCAAGTTGGAGATTGATTGATGATCTTGGACATTAATATTAATAATATAATTATTGTTGATAATAATATAAAAGTAATGATAATAATATTATTATTAGTAATATTATTGTTATTATTATTATTATTATTAATAAAATTGGGATAAGAAAATAGGAATAAGAGGAATTGGGATTAAGGGGCTGTTTGGGGGAATTTGGAAATAGAAAGGAAGAACACGTTGGGAGAAGAAGGAAAAACAAGAACACGATCGGAGAAGAGGAAAAATTGGAAGGAAGAAGAACTCGGTCGATTGGAGAAAGAGGAAGCTAAGATTCATCATTGGAGCAAGAGTTTCATCAGCTGTTCGAGCTATCGAGGTAAGGGGGGAGAGTCGGGTCGAATTCGGTAGTTTCATGAATTCTAGGTAGAATGGGATTTCCCTAACCCCATAAGTTCTGATGATTATGTTTGATTATGTTGTTGAATTTATGATTTGTGGTAGCATGATGAGCTGGTTGCATGTGATGTAGAGTGATTGTTTGGTGATTTGGGGATTTCAGGTAATTGCTATGTTTATGCCGAAATTGATTTAATTGAGTAGAACTAGTTGTATCGGGTAAAATCATGAATAGATTTTTGTAGCTGAGCCGTATAATATTGGTCTGATATTGTGAGAGCTGGTTTGCGCGTAATCGGTTGAGTTCGGAGAGTTTTGCCGACTCTGAGCAGTGGGGTTTTTGGGAAATCGCAGACATTCACCAGCACTTTTGCTAGGCGAACGAATAGCGAACATTCACTGATATTTCGCTAGGCAAATTGGGAAGCGAGTGCTCCCATGTAGCCACTATCTGCCTTTGCTAGGGAGTTCGCGGGGAGAACGAGTAGCAAGTCTTCGCTGATGCTTCGCTAGGCGAGTGAGCCAGCAAGCATGACAGTAGTTTGTGTTTCTGGTGCTGTTCTATTCTGTTTTCTAGTGTTGTTGGGCCCTTGTTGGTCGTGATCGAATATGAGAATGATGTTGATCTGTGGATGGTGTATGTATGGGGTTGGAATATGATTTCCTTGATTATTCGTGTAATTATAATATTTGCATTGAGGTGTATCATGTATGTATGATCTATGAATGTGGTGATGTGTGAGATATACATATGATGAAATGATAAAATGTGATCAGGAGGATCGTGTGCACCAGGTGTGTTGTGTTTGCTGTGTGCATTGGTGTCTTGCATAGCATAGTGGTAAGGATAGATCATTGCTCGGATGGAGTGTATGTAATCTATCCTAAGTTTAATTGTTTGTGCTCAGGAGGAGCGTGGTAGGGATAGATCATTGCTCGGATGGAACGTATGTGATCTATCCTGGGTTTGGTTGATGAACCATTGAGTCGGTACCGCATATCATGGTGTTGTGTTGCATATTTTTGCATTGTTATGTGTGTTGTGTTAGTGGGGGACAGTAGGTCCGGGTTGATGCATGTGAAATGATATTTGTATGATTTACTGCCTTTTATTCATGTATATTATTACCGTTATATTTTGATCGTGATTTCTCACCCCTTGCTGTTGTTGTGGTCTGTACTTCTTCGGAAGTACAGATAATCCAGGTGCGTAGGTAGCTTGGATTGTGGCGAGTCGAGTCGTAGGGATGCTCTGATACGTAACACGGGGCTTTGGGGAGTTATTTGTTTTCGGCTGATTATGTGTGCCCCTGTGGCGTATCATGTTTTGTTGAATCTTTTTGGTGAATATGTCTTGTGTATTTTGGGCAGTTGGTCGCGTACGATGTACATGATGTTTATATATATATATATATATATATATATATATATATATATATATATATATATATATATATATATATATATATATATATATATATATATATATATATATATATATATATATATATATATATATATATATATATATATATATATATATATATATATATATATATATATATATATATATATATATATATATATATATATATATATATATATATATATATATATATATATATATATATATATATATATGATGACATTTCCGTTGTATATTTTGAAAAGCATCTAATGAGTGGCATGTTGAGTTTCTTCTTGACATCCCATTGTGTTTTGTGGTGACTCTGATAATTGTTTATTTTAAATTGCTTTTTTTTTTATTTTGGGGAATGGGGTGTTACAAGTTGGTAATAGAGCAGGTCGGTCGGTCCGGCCAGTGTAGTAGTTGAGTTTGTCTGTAGGATAGAGTTTGTTTTTCTATTAACCTGGCGTTGTTGTTTTTGAGGAGTATGACGGGGAGGAATGATGTTGCATTGGCTGCAGCTATGCAAGCGATGGCGCAGGTGGTTGCTAATCAGAACCAAGCTACGGGTGTGCAATTCAGAGATTTGGCACAGTTTCAGAGTAACAAGCCGCCGACATTTCAAGGAGGGATCTTGGATCCGGAAGCTGCACAGAAGTGGATAAAGGCGATTGAGAAGATTTTCAGGACGATGGGATGCAGCGTTGAGCAGAAGGTGAGGTTCGGTACTCACATGTTAGAGGGTGAAGCTGAAGCTTAGTGGGACAACAGTCGCCAGAGGTTGGAGATTGCAGGAACTCTAATTACTTGGGATGGGGTCCGAGCTGGTTTTCTGGAGAAGTATTTTCCAGAGGATATCAGAAGCGCTAAAGAGATAGAGTTTTTGGAACTGAAGCAGGGAAATCTGACGGTGGCTGAGTATGCCGCTAAGTTTGAAGAGTTGGTGCAGTATTGTCCTCACTACAATACTGACGGAGCGATAACCTCCAAATGTTTGAAGTTTGAAAATGGGCTGCGTCCTGAACTTAAGATGGGAGTCACTTGTCAGAAGATCAGGGATTATCCTGAGCTGATAAGCAGAAGATGGATTTATGACGATGATAACTGGGCCAGGATTGCGCATTACAAGGCTGCAAATGATCGTAAGGGTAAACAGAGGTTTGGTGGTACTCCTTACAGTGTCCCTACTGATAAGGGGAAGTTTAAGACTGCTGTTGATAAGAAACCCAGAGAAGGGAGGGCGTTAGCTGGTGGGAAGTGTTTCCGGTGCGGTGGCGCGGGTCATCGTTCCATTGATTGTTCTCAAGAAGTGAAGAAGTGTTTCAAGTGTGGTAAGCTAGGCCATTTGATGGCTGATTGTCGAGTCGCTATGCCTACCTGTTACAACTGTGGTGAGAAGGACCGCATCAGTACGCATTGCGAGAAGCCGAAGCCGTGTCAGGTGTCTCAGACCGGTGGTAAAGTGTTTGCGGTAGTGGGAACTCAAGCTGCTAGTGAGGATCATTCTATCCAAGGTACTTGTTTCATCAATAATGTTCCTTTGTCTGCTATGATTGATACGGGTGTGACCCACTCGTTCATCTCTGTTGATTGTGTGAAGAGGTTAGGTTTGGTGCCAACTACTCTTGAGCGGCGAATGACTATTGAGACTCCCTCTATTGGTTCAGTGACTACTTCTTTGGTGTGTTTGAAGTGTCCACTGACTATCTTTGGTAGAGATTTTGGGGTGGATCTGATTTGCTTGCCGCTTGGTAAGTTGGATGTTATTCTGGGTATGAACTGGTTGGAGTTCAACCGAGTCTACATCGATTATTTTCAGAAGGTGTTGTTGTTTCTTACTCCAGAAGAAGAAGCTTTGGCAGATTCCTTGTCTAGTAAGTAATTGAGGAATTTGTTGGAAGATGAGGCTAAAATGTTTGCGGTATTTGCATCATTAGCTGTTGACGGAAAATTGTCATTGGAAGAGTTGGCGGTGGTGAATGAATTTCCTGAAGTGTTCCCTGATGATATTACAGAGTTACCTCCGAAGAGAGAATTTGAGTTTAGCATTAATCTTGTACCTGGTACGAGGCATATATCTACGGCGCCGTACTGGATGTCGGCAGTGGAATTGGTTGAATTGAAGTCTCAGATTGGGGAGCTCCAGTGTTGTTGGTGAAGAAGAAGGATGGTAGTATGTGTCTGTGCATCGATTACCATCAGTTGAATAAAGTAACCATCAAGAACAAGTATCCTCTTCCAAGGATTGATGATTTGATGGATCAGTTGGTGGGAGCTCGTGTGTTCAGTAAGATTGATTTGAGGTCGGGTTACTATTAGATCCGAGTAAAAGAAGGTGATATTCAGAAGACGATGTTTAGAACTCGATATGGACATTACGAGTATGCGGTGATGCCCTTTGGAGTGTCTAATGCACCGAGGGTGTTCATGGAGTATGTGAACCGGATCTTCCATTCTTACTTGGATCAGTTTATTGTTGTGTTCATTGATGATATCCTGATTTACTCTAAGTCCGAGGAAGAGCTGAATATGAGGCAGAGAAGATGGTTAGAATTCTTGAAGGATTATGATTTTAGCCTAAGTTATCATCCAAGAAAGGCTACTGTTGTAGCGGATGCTTTGAGCAGAAAAGAGATCCATATGTCGGCTATGATGGTGAAAGAGATGGAGCTTATTGAGCAGTTCAGAGATTTGAGCATAGTTTGTGAGACTTCGGCAGATTGCGTGATGTTGGGCAAGTTGCAAGTGAACAACGATTTCTTGGATATGATTAGAGAGGTTCAAAGGCTAGATGTGAAGCTAGTGGATTTGATGTCTGGAGTGGGAAGTGACTCCGATAGTGATTTCAAGTTGGATAGTGCTGGTGTGTTGAGGTTCCGAGGCAGGATTTGTGTGCCGGATAATGATGATCTGAAGAAGTCAATTTTGAGAGAAGGACATCGTAGTAGTCTGAGTATTCATCCGGGAGATACTAAGATGTACCACGATTTAAGGAAGATATTTTGGTGGTCAGGTATGAAAAGGGATATAGCTCAGTTTGTTTACGCCTGTTTGACGTGGCAGAAGTCGAAGGTGGAGCATCAGAGGCCCTCTAGATTTATGCAACCGTTAGAGATTCCGGTTTGGAAGTGGGATTGCATTACTATGGATTTTGTTACAGGATTGCCAAACACGGCGAGAGGATTTGATGCCATTTGGGTAATTGTGGACCGGCTTACAAAATCTTCACATTTTGTACCGATTAGTATCAGTTTTCCGTTGGAGAAGCTGGCAGAGATTTATGTTCGAGTGATTGTGAAGCTGCATGGTGTGTCGTCGAGTATTATGTCGGATAGAGATCCGAGGTTTACTTCAGAGTTTTGGAAGAGTTTGCAGGAAGCTTTGGGTACTAAGTTGAAGTTGAGTTCAGCTTATCATCCACAGACTGATGGTCAGTCAGGGAGGACTATTCAGACTCTGGAGGATTTGTTACGGGCTTGTGTGTTGGAAAAAGATGGTGCGTGGGATACTCATTTGCCATTGATTGAGTTCACGTACAACAACAGTTACCATTCCAGTATCGGGATGGCAGTGTTTGAGGCTTTTTATGGTAGAAGGTGTAGAACTCCTCTGTGTTGGTATGAGACAGGTGAGAATGTTGTGTTGGGACCAGAGATTGTGCAGCAGACTATTGAGACCGTTCAGATGATTCGTGAGAAGATGAAAGCATCTCAAGATAGGCAGAAGAGTTATCATGATAACTGGAGGAAAGAGTTGGAATTCAGTGAAGGTGATCACGTGTTCCTGAGAGTTAACCCAGTAACTGGTGTAGGTCGTGCGTTGAAGTCCAAGAAGCTGGATCCGAAGTTTATTGGGCCGTATCAGATTTTGCAGAGAGTGGGTGTTGTGGCTTATAGGGTGGCGTTGCCGCCTGAGCTTTCTAATTTGCATGACGTGTTTCATGTGTCGCAACTTCGGAAGTATGTCGCAGATCTATCTCATGTGATTCAGAGAGATGAAGTGCAAGCCCGGGAGAATCTCACTATTGAGACGATGCCGTTGAGGATCGAAGATCACAAGATGAAGCGACTGAGAGGGAAAGAGATACCCTTGGCAAAAGTGGCTTGGGGAGGTGCTGCAGGAGGCAGTGTGACCTGGGAGTTGGAAAGCAGGATGCGGGATGCGTATCCAGAATTGTTTCCATCGGGTATTTTCGAGGACGAAAATAATTAAAGTGGGGGAGAGTTGTAACGCCCATTTTAATTATCTAGTTTTCTGTGTTATTTTATTTTTTCGGCGTGTTTTGTGGGGGTGTTTGAGTGCGATCATGTGTAGCTCTTAAGTTGGAGATTGATTGATGATCTTGGACATTAATATTAATAATATAATTATTGTTGATAATAATACAAAAGTAATGATAATAATATTATTATTAGTAATATTATTGTTATTATTATTATTATTAATATTATTATTAATAAAATTGGGATAAGAAAATAGGAATAAGAGGAGTTGGGATTAAGGGGTTGTTTGGGGGAATTTGGAAATAGAAAGGAAGAACACGTTGGGAGAAGAAGGAAAAACAAGAACACGATCGGAGAAGAGGAAAAATTGGAAGGAAGAAGAACTCGGTCGATTGGAGCAAGAGGAAGCTAGGAGTCATCATTGGAGCAAGAGTTTCATCAACTGTTCGAGCTATCGAGGTAAAGGGGAGAATCGGGTCGAATTTGGTAGTTGCATGAATTCTAGGTAGAAGGGGATTTCCCTAACCCCATAGGTTCTGATGATTGTGTTTGATTATGTTGTTGAATTTCAGATTTATGGTAGCATGATGAGCTGGTTGCATGTGATGTAGAGTGATTGTTTGGTGATTTGGGGATTTCAGGTAATTGCTATGTTTATGCCGAAATTGATTTAATTGAGTAGAACTAAAGTTGTATCGGGTAAAATCATGAATAGATTTTTGTAGCTGAGCCGTATAATATTGGTTTGATATTGTGAGAGCTGGTTTGCGCGTAATCGGTTGAGTTCGGAGAGTTTTGCCGACTCTGAGCAGTGGGGTTTTTGGAAATCTCAGACATTCGCCAGCACTTTCGCTATGCGAACGAATAGCGAACATTCGCTGATGTTTCGCTAGGTGAACTGGGTAGGGAGTGCTCCCATGTAGCCATTGTCTACCTTCACTAGGGATTTTGCGGGGAGAATGAGTAGCAAGTCTTCGCTGATGCTTCGCTAGGAGAGTGAGCCAGCGAGCATGATAGTAGTTTGTGTTTCTGGTGCTGTTATGTTCTGTTTTCTAGTGTTGTTGGGCCCTTGTTGGTCGTGATCGAATATGAGAATGATGTTGATCTGTGGAGGGTGTATGTATGGGGTTGGAATATGATTTCCTTAATTATTCGTGTAAATATAATATTTGCATTGAGGTGTATCATGTATGTATGATGTATGAATGTGGTGATGTGTGAGATATACATATGATGAAATGATAAAATGTGATCAGGAGGATCGTGTGCACCGGGTGTGCTGTGTTTGTTGTGTGCATTGGTGTCTTTCATAACATAGTAGTATGGATAGATCATTGCTCGAATGGAGTGTATGTGATCTATCCTGAGTTTGATTGTTTGGGCTCAGGAAGAGCGTGGTAGGGATAGATCATTGCTCGGATGGAGTGTATGTGATCTATCCTGAGTTTCATTGTTTTTGCTCAAGAGGAGCATGGTAGGGATAGATCATTGCTCGGATGGAGCGTATGTGATCTATCCTGAGTTTGGTTGACGAACCTTTGAGTCGGTACCGCATATCATGGTGTTGTGTTGCATATTTTTGCATTGTTATGTGTGTTGTGTTATTGGGGGACAGTAGGTCCGGGTTGATTCATGTGAAATGATATTTGTATTATTTACTGCCTTTTATTCATGTATATTATTACCATTATATTTTGATCGTGATTTCTCACCCCTTGCTGTTGTTGTAGTCTGTACTTCTTCGGAAGTAGAGATAATCCAGGTGCGTAGCTAGCTTAGATTATGGTGAGTCGAGTCGTAGGTGTTGCACTCCAAATTTTGACCCCTTAGATCCTCATCATCATTTTAGGATCATATTCATTTGATTAACTAACCTTGACCCATTTCAAGTTTATCTTTGTCAAGATGCAGATGAATCAGGGTTCCGTACCGTCGAAATCGAGGCTTCGATGGTTTGATCAATCAATGTTTTAGATTGATTCAACTTCAAATAGGATCAAGGATACTACATTGGGTCAAGTATGAATTGAATTTGAGGTGGTCACCCAGGAATTGAGAACAGTGCAGTTCAAGATACCCGATTAGGGTTTTCGATTAGGAAAAGTCAACTATAGTTTGACTTTTAATTTAAAAAGTGTTTCAATGGTGGCATCATGGTCCATTAAGTTCCTATGGCTTAGTAAAGTCTATCCAAAGAGTTTCAAGTCCTCAGAATACCCGGAGCTCCAACAACCGACTCGGTAGTCACCGATTGATCGTACGGTTGACCGAAAAGTCAACTCTTCAACAATGAGGAATTTGACTTCAAGATGTGAATCATAAATGTTCCTTATTTCATATTACACCTTCCCATAAAATTTCATGACCATTGGATCAAGGGTTAGGAAGTAATCGCAAAAGTCGGGAATTAGGGTTTTGAAAAGGGCAAGACCATAACTCCTCAACCACACATCCAAATGAAATGGTTCAAAGCTCATTGGAAATATCTTGACAAGTCCTACAAAAGCCTCAAAGTGGTCCATGATCAAAAAATGCATAGATTTGGAGTTATGATAAAATTCATTTTACGAAGGGAAATAACTTAGAAAATTTCTAAGTTATTTAGTCTTTTAAGTGAATTTTTTCAGCAACTTGGAAGGGTTTTTCAACCTAGTTCCATCTAGAATTTGGAAATCTCAAAAACATGAAAGTTATAGAGCTACTTAAGGGCTTTCTAAATTGTGGTAGAACTCCTCAATAGCATGTGTGAGCAGAAAGTTATGGACCATGAAAGTTAGGGCTGCCACACTTGAAACCACTATGTCAAAATTTCTCAAAATTCAGATTTCCACAACTTGAGCTATCCTTGACCCTTGGATCATGATTCAATCTGATAATTAGGGGTGGGGATGAGTGAAAATGCAGAAAAATGAGAGATGTGAAGAGAGAGGCAAGTTGCAAGCAACTTGTAATAAAATAATCAAATGTATAAGAGGAAAGAGAAACTTTTCCTCCAAGAACTGTTGCAGCTGCAAGACTCATCACTTTAAGCCCTATGCAGTCACTTCATGCATCATTCCACTTGATTTTCTGACCTTCCTTGAGCCATGGAACTGATATGTAGAGATCTTGGCAAGATTCATTTCAAAACTTCACAATCTCCCTCCAAAAGTGGCAAAATCCAAATCTGCCCTCACCCTTGCTTTCACTATAAATAGAGGCACTCTCTATGTTTTTAGACACACCAGAGCACTCTTAAAAATCAATAGAAACAACAGCTCTCAACTCTCCACCATTTCCTCAAAAACTTCATTTCTCCAATTTTCAAGTTTTTCACCCAAAATTGTCTTGAGCAAAACTCTGCTCATACTCAGTTCCACCCAAAACCATTTACACAATCCATAAACATTGTGTAGAAGGTTTCCTTACACTCAAACCACCCAAAAACATCATTTTCCTAAAAGTCAACCTTCACACCTTAGTATGTTGACTTTCATGCACTTTGGAAGCCAAATATTTGCTTGAGGCATTTTCCACCATTCCAACACTCCCAACACCTCATATATATCATACCTCAACTGTCCAAACTCTCAAAAACCAGTTGGGAAGTTCACAACTCTAACTATCTTGAAAGATAGTTTGTTGCTTCAAGAGGAAGAAAGCTCTAAATCCTTGCTAAGGAAGAAGGTCTCTGGGTTTCTTAGCTTTTTAGCTTGCTCAAGATTTGTATACAAGAGGTATGTAATGTTCAAATCTCTTTATTGTTCATACATTGTCATGTTTTACCATTTTGAGATGCTTGTTGTGAAATATAGTCTTTGCTGTCCCGTAAGGGTTCTTTGTCAAGAACTTAGGTTTTGTGGTCATGATACTTGCTTTTGTTAAAGTATTTCATTTATGAATGATATGTTGATGATGTGTTACCAATATTTCACTTTGATATTGTGTATAACTTGTTTTTGAAGATTTTGTCTACATGGTAGTTTTAGGGATCCAAACTTGAAATGTTAGTATGCTTGCCCTAAGATTTGTCAATCTTAATTTGTTGATGATATTTGGATAACTTGTAAGTTGGTTCATGAGATCCCCCTGCCCTAGATTATGTTTGAATCTAGTTTGGTTCTTGTTTTCACACTTATGTTATTTTGTGTCATTTTGCTTTATCATTACCATGAGTTTGGTGTTAAGAGGCTTGTGCTTGCCATGTTGTGTTTTAAGTGTTCTAAACTATTGATTTGTGGTTATATGATCTGGTTTGTCTAGTTGAGTTTGTTAAAATGATGAGAAACATGATATTTGTTCATTGAGGCTTGTATGAGATTTCATGTGTTTTGCCGTCAAAAATATTTGAACTAGCACACCAGTTTTCATTTTTGTGCAGCCTGGGTGATTTTTAAGTTGTGAAAACATTATCTAACTCGTTTTGAGGTTGCATGTGGTATGTGTGTGTCCAAACTGCTCTTGCTTTCCCAAAAACAACTTGTCACTTCCAACTTCATTTTCAAAACCTTATGATACTACCAATATACCATTTTCTGTTCCAACTGATTTTTGCTTTATCCATGTGTATAGAATCAATGCTCTACATATTTGAAACTTGTATGTGGTGCCAAATCATCCCAACTGCCATGAACTTGTTTGCTTCCTGACTAAGTTGTTGTTTTGTATTTCATGAGTTTCAAATGCCATATTCTGTTTGGTGATGATTTGATCTATTTCTTGAGCAAAATCTCACCTATTAGCATATTTATGGTATGTGTATGACATTTGTCTCATCATAAATCTCATTGCTTGCCAAAATGCCCTGCTGTACCAAATTCTGTTTCAAAACAGCTTTTTCATAGCAATTAGCATGTCACATCTCATTTCTGTTTGCATATGCCTAAACATTAAGTTGAAACTCATCCATTCTCATGACTTTGATGTATGTATACTGTTTGTTTGATCTATGTCCACTTGTTTTCTCTTTTCACTTTCACATTGCATTTTCAAAGCCAAAATTATGCCATGACCATACCAGATTTTGTTCCAAATGTTCAATGCTTGTTTTCTAAGTTGAAACTCCTTCCTTTTTATATTTATGATTTGTATGTGCTATGTTTGTCAACATGAGACCACCTATTTTCTACTTGACCAGTTTGTTCCACACTGCTGCCAAAACTGTCTTGTAACCACAGCTGCACACACTTCCTTGTTTTCTGTTTGAATTGTTTTAGTTTATTCCATGAAGCATTAGACCTCTAAATAGTGTTTAAGATTTGTGTGTGTATGAATCAAACAACTTTGTGTATACTTTGCTTTTCTGTCATGACAGCCTGCTACCATGTATGATACAATTGCCACTTGATAGCCATTTTCTTGTTATGTGCATTTCATGATCAACTTGAAGTATAGACTCATTCATAATCATATTTGAGACTTGTGTGTGGTATCTTTTTGACCTCAATTGTTCCAATCAAGTTTTGGTTTCAATTATGCAGTTTTATGTGTGTTTGGGGCAGCTGATATGTGATTTTCAACTTTGTTGAGTTTGAGGCTAATTTTGAAGTGTAGACACACTTTATATGATGTTTTGGGGATGTATGCAAGGTCTGCTCAATCTAATTGTGCCTGTTTCTTGACTTGGCTTCCAAACTTGCATTTTTTTCAAACTTCTCTTGGCATAGCATGACAGTTGGGTGTTGTGATTGATTTTAGCATATTATTTGTTGCTATTTTGTTTCTCATTGCATTCTAAATGTTTTGGTTGAGATGCCTTAAGTTTTCTTGTTCTGTTTTAATTCAAATGAAAGTTCCATCCATGCCTTGCTGTTGTGTTAAATTCTGGACAGCAGCAATATCATGCCTATCATTACAATTTGATGTGCCCTTCTTTAATTCATCACTGTTTTGATTGGTATCATTGCTTAAACTCATTCATAATCATGATTGCATCTTGTTCACATCTGCCATTACTCCTAATTGCATCAAGTTGCATCTCAAAATGCCAATGTGTTGTCTTGACAGTTTGCTTCATTTTCATGTTATCATTTGCAATTCATGTGCCACTTTCCATTCTATTAGTTTATGCTTGATCCCTAAATGTACAATACCTCTGTTATGATATGTGTGACTTGTGTGCAATGCCTTTTTGATATGTATGAGCTCAGAACTGATGTGGTTTTTCAAATTGTAACTCATTTGATCAATATGCGTATTCAATCGTGTTTCTTGTTAGAAGCATTATTTCAAAATTTTGTGGATACCATCATGATCCTTGTTAAAAAACAATCAGTTTAGGCTTAAATTTTGTTAAAATTAGAGCTGTTTTGATCAAGTTTAATTGCTTCACGTTTTGGTTTGGTTGGCTTGTTTTCTTTTGCCCAGAAATCCACCATGAGTAGTGTTATCTATTTATGGGGGTGGCTAAATACATGGATGTATAGCCACCCCAGTGGTAAGCAACTTGCGCACCTTTGTACCTTTCACTTGCCAGTCCTGAGTTCGATCCTTGGTGATCAACTCTTTTGGCATTTTATTTTTAATTTGTCATTTGATTTATTTTCTTCTCTCTTTCCATCCCTTACCATGTGCGTGTTTAGTGGCTTGTTGGTTTTTGTGTTGTGTTTGTAAACACAAGGGCGTGGGCTCAACCCCTCCCCATGCCATTTCTTATTTTATTTGCTTGTTTATTTGTTTTATTTTCATAAATCATTTGAAACTACAAAAATTCATAACTTATTCATTGTTTATCATTTTTAACCCGTTCTTTTTGCAACTTGCTCATGGTGATGTCTAGTTTCATTTAATGAATTAAAATCTCATAATTGTTTGTATTTACAATGCCTTTTGGCATGCTTGTTTGTAGATTCGTTCTTAGGTCGTTACCTTACGTTTCGATTAAATTTCCTTTATACCAGGTTTGGCTTATCTTGTGAGATTTATTGATATTGGATTTCTTTATGTTTGTTAACATGCTGAGATTTCATTTCTTGTTGATACCATGAATTGTTGTTCTCTTCTTAAAGTCTTGAAATTACCTGTTGCGATATTCCTTGCATATTTGATTGTCATCAATGCCTAAATGTTGTTACATTTGATACATTTTATAACATGATTATCTTAAAGTTGTGACTTACTTGCATGATTATTGTTTCCATCTTTGTTAAGATATTTGATTCTTGGTTGAAACCATTTGTATCGATGCTTCCTTGCTTATTGTAATATGCATGCTTGCTTGGTTGTAACCATATTCCTTATTCTTCTTGCTTAATTGCTTATTGCTTTGTTAAGTATTTCTTCCCCAAGTGATGGAACTTTTTAGTTCTCATCCAAGTTGCCTCCTCTATCTCCTTCCAAAGGAAAAGTCTCTCCATTGACCCTTGTGTCATGGATAGCTCATTACCCGCTCCCTTGAGTTTGTGAAGTCATATTGAACCTTAGTATAAGCCTTAGACTTTTCCTTAAGTCTAAAAAACCTACCTTTACTAGGAGTGTTTCTTCAACTAGAACCCTAGGATAGAGTTTGTAAACTCTATGTAAGAATCATAGTAATGATTTCTTACTCCCCTCTTGAGTGTTATAACATAGATCTAGAGAGTTTTGTCAAACTCTATACAAGCATTGTTATGTTTGTTCCCCCCTGAACCTTGATCATAATCAAGTGTTCTTCAACCCTAGTGAGGTGAACTACGATTGCTCTGATTCTATCCTAGTTAGGATACGTAGGCAGAGGACGCGATGTCTTTGCGAGCAAACCTAGAAATTATCTTTAGGTCTTTACCTACACCCTTTACCCAATCCCAAACCTTAGCAAACATTTACCAATTTAGCATGTAATTAAACAAAAGGTTCCTGTAGAGTACTACAGATGTTTAGGATGTGAAATACCTACCCTATGCATAACCAACCTCCGATTCTCGAATCTCTTAGCGTTGTTGTTAGATCGCGCAAAAGGTTCTTTCTTTCTTTAGACCTTTCCTTTGGATAAATTAAAGTTCGGTTGTGAATTTAAGAATTAAAGATTCAAGTTAATCAATAGCTTGGTATCACGATTCTCACCGCAATAGAAATGGCGACTTCACTGGGGAAGTAATACTTAAACTTGAGGGTTTAGCCTATTTTGTTTAATTGCATGCTATATTTGTAAATATTTGCTTAACATGTATATTTGTCAATATATTTGTTTGTTTGTTGGGTATTGGGTGCTTTGAGTGGTGAGACGGTCCTATACCCGGACTCGAGTGCACTTATGATAGGATGGTGGTATATTCAATAAGGCTTATAGGGAGTTGATTCCCGACCAAGCTAACTTGAGAAACCACCGCTCAGTGTAGGCCCTCTTGAAAGTTTAGTATTATTGATCGAGTATTCGTGAAAATAATGCTACTCTCAACGAAGGAGCCCATGACATTGTGGACTTTTAGAATACATTCTACCCCATTTTGGCCTTATTAGGACGTAGTGCGATGGCTATAAGGAAATATTTTTGAAATAGTTGATACGCGATACTACACTTAGACGAGATTCTCTTGAGAATATTATCGATTACCAAGTGATTTGGGAAGTTGATAATATCCGAAAGATGGGTTGATGACTCTGGGAACTCTGTAGAACCCGTTTGGCAGGTACAAATCAATCCATAGTGCAAATCCTTGGGGATGGGTAGACCTTGGATCCACGCTCGCCCTTTAAACCTAGGCTTGTGTGGTGTGCATATGTGTGATCTTTGCATTTGCCTGTGTTTGTGCATTTTGCATTCATAACATCATATCATCATATGGTTTCATGGAACTCATACTTTTTTGTTTGTAAACATCAGAGGTCGTTATGAACAGTGAAAGAAAGAAAACTTTGAAGTACACTTACAAGGGTTTTAACCTAGATGACTTGAGAAGGTTGAGCACCTTGGTGACAGATCCAGAGGGATTTCAAAGCAGGTATGGGAAGCTGTTGTTACTATTGAAGACAAAGATGGATAGTGGACTCCTTTCTACTCTTCTCCAGTTTTATGATCCGCTCTACCATTGTTTCACATTTCCTGATTATCAGCTAGTGCCCACACTAGAGGAATACTCTCATCTGATTGGATTGCCCATTCTTGAAGATTCTCCTTTTCCGATCACGGAGAAGGACCCTAAAGAACAAGATATTGCCAAGGCTACAAGTTTAGGATTGGTTGATATTAAAAAGAACCTGATTACGAAAGGAGGAGTATTTGGGTTAAAAGCAGAGTTCTTAGTCGAGAAAGCTCAGTATTATGCGGATCATTTAAGCATGGATGCATTCGAGGCTATCCTTGCCTTGCTCATCTATGGCATCTTTTTGTTCCCTAGCTTCGAGAATTTTGTGGACCTCAATGCCATTAAAATTTTCTTGAAGAAGAATCTTGTGCCTACCTTGCTAGCAGATGCATACCATTCTGTTCATCTGAGGAATTTTCACAATGGAGGGATGATTACTTGTTGTGCTCCTTTGTTATACAAATGGTTCACTTACACTTGCCCAAAGCTAACGCTTTTTGGGATCCGAAGAAAGGATGGTGGTCACAGAAGATCATGGCTCTTACCCACTCCGATATTGATTGGTATAGTCGTGACTATGATGGGATAATGATCATTGACAATTGTGGGGATTTCGGTAATGTACCTCTTCTCAGTGCTAATGGAAGAATCAGTTACAATCCAGTCCTCGCCCGCCGACAATTGGGATACCCTCTGAAAGACAAGCCCAATGGTGTTTAGGTGGAAAACATCTTCTTCAAAGAAGAAAAGGACAATCAAGAGTTAAAAGAAAAGATTCTAGAAGCTTGGAAGCATCTGCAAAAGAAAGGGAAAAAGGATATTGGAAGACTCAATTGTTCCTCTTTGGAACCTTACCTCCAATGGGTTCGAAAGAGAGCCATCGCACTAAGGATGCCTTATCCTAAGCAAGAGCTTATGGATTTGAAGGAAAAAACGCCCCTTAGTCTTCATGTCTGAAGAAGAAAAGTTGAAAATCGCTTTAGTCAAAGCACAACAAACCGAAGAAGCTTGGAATCACAAGTATCAAGTAGTCGTCGAAGAGAATCCAGAGCTCCAGAAACAGCTCCAGTTGAAAGACGAAGAAGTACTCTCTTGTAAGAAGAGGAAAGCACAAGAAGAACCTTCTAATCCTCAGTCTACTCCGTGGAAGTTAATTGTGGACAAGCTCATTCTTGAGAAGGCTCAGATGGAAAAAGAAATCGAGAAGCTCAACATAAGACTACTAGGGGAACCTTCTTAGGATACATTTATCTGTTGTTTATGTTTAAAACTCTTGTAAGAGGAAACAATATTTTGTAATCCCATTTTGTTGATCAATGAAATGGCGATTTTTGATGTTCATAAATGTCTGAGTTCCATGACACCATTTGCATTTGCATTTGCATTTTTTCTAACCATTCAAGGAAATTCAAACTTTTCTTTTAGAGACAACAACATGGTGAGAAGAGGTTGGGCCGTCTTAGGATGTTGGCAAGACTTATCAGAAATCCCGCCACCTTCATTGCCAAATATGGAGATCTCCTACCACTGATAAGTGCTCAAGTCAACGAGCCCATGCTGCAGGCTCTGGTCGAGTTCTATTCTCCAACCTACCACTGCTTCGTCTTTCCAGACTTTCAGCTACTCCCAACCATAGAGGAGTACACTGACTATTTGAAGATTCTATGGACTTTCACACTTCCAAATGGAAAACCAAAGAGAAGGGATTTGGCCAAAGCCCTACATCTCAAGCAAGAGGATTTACCACCAATGAGAGCAAAAGGAGGATGGTACGGAATGGAAGCAGAACCGCTAATGGAGATGGCCGAATATCATTATGAAAATAGAAATCTGGGCATCTTTGAAGCAATTTTGGCATTTCTAATATATGGGCTGTATCTCTTCCTAAGCCGTTTATGACTTCATCAGTGATGAGGCAATCCGTCTCTTCATCATCAAAAATACGGTAAACGAGATACTGGCGGATACCTATGTGGTCATCCACCGCTTCATCTTATACGATCTCGGCCAATTTTCATGCTGCCTCGCACTGCTTGACAGGTGGTTTACCTCTCATCTGCCCAGGACTCACATCCTTTGGAGGCTTCCCAGCAAAAGCGCATGGATTTCTAAGCTCATCACTCTCTGGCACTATGACATCACATGGTATGACATCAGCCTTGGTAATCTAGTCATGATTCCCAGTTATGGAGAGTTCCCCAATGTTCCTCTCATTGGAACGAAGGGGGTTATCACCTACAATCCTGTTCTTGCCCAGCGTCAGTATGGGTATCCAACCGGGCCGGAGCCCGAACTGGAACTGCTGAGACCTTGCTTCTGCGAAGCTGGTCGCAACCCTGAACTGGAAGCCCGTGCTCAATACACTCAGAGAGATCCTCACCTTTTGGGTGTAACTCCAATGGAGAACATAAGTTGTTTAACTATCAGAGGATACTTGCTTTGGTCGAAAGAAATAGCTTTGACCATGTTCTATACCCATGATTATGAGATAACTATGGAACCAAAGGTCCCCACGACTAGGGAAGAACTAAAATATGCTTTGATCAAAGCGCAACGAGAGAATGAAGACCTGTGGGAAATCATCCGCCAGGACCAAGCTCATGTTGAAGACCAAGAAGGAGAAGGATCATCTTGTTAGAATGATCATTGTTTCACCATTTCCTGCTTTCCCTAAAAGGATTATAATCCTATGTTGCATTTACTTTCACTTCTTGTAAGAAAGGTCTTGCTTTTTAGCAAGAGCCATCTATTGTAATAGACTTCAAATTATCAATGAAAAAAGCTTCTTAAGCATGTCGTTACATGTTGTTCCAACTTTTTTGTTTGTAAACAAAAATTTGCTTTTCCTTGAATGGTTTGTGCATTTTCAATTACATTTGCATTCGCATCTCTTTCTGCATTGGTCTTGCATCCGAGTTTCGCGGCTCATCCTTTGTTCTTGTTCAAAGAGAGAAGAGAGAAGGAGTCACACTGAATACTCACAAATACAACACTCGATCCAGAGCTCAGAAGAAGATGGCTGACAATGAACAGAGGTTCGACCAAATGGACAACGACATTGAAGGAATTAAGGGTGACGTTAGCCAGATTATGGAAGTTCTCAATATAATCAAGGAAAAGATAGACACACAGTCTACGGTAATCTTCGAAGTCGCCACGACAACGACCAACGTCACAGTAGCTCTGGTTACCACTGCAGAATTTCCCTATGGCATGTCTCAGGATTTCGTGCCGCCATTCAGCAATATACAGTCTTCAAATCTTAATCCACTGTTTGATTCAACAATCAGGAATCCCATTTTCACTCAGGCGGGTGGGCCAACTACAGTGCGACCTGTCTTCAACAATCAACAACCGGTCTTTGACATACCTGACGGTTTTGAAGCCGAGGATGAGAAGCACGAAAAATTGAGGGTAGAGATGGACATTATGGCTAAAAGAATGAGAGCCATCGAAGGAAGCAATGTTTTTGGGTCTGACGCCAAAGACCTGTGTCTGGTGTCCGGTTTGGTATTTCCCCAAAAATTCAAGATGCCAGTGTTTGACAAATATTAGGGGACTACTTGTCCCAAGGTACACCTGATCATGTACTGCAGGCGGATGGCTCCGCATATTGAAAACGACAAACTATTGGTGCACTATTTTCAGGACAGTCTTAAAGGAGCATCAGCTAAGTGGTATCTCAGCCTGGATCAAGCTAAGATCCATGGTTTCCAAGATCTTTCAGATGCCTTCATTCAACAATATTAATACAACATGAACTTGGCTCCCGACCGCCGTCAGCTTCTCAGCATGACACAAAAGAGCACTGAAACCTTCAAGGAATACGCGCAAAGATGCGTGGGACCGCTGCTCAAGTGGAGCCACCCCTTACTGAAAAGGAATTGGCAGACTGGTTCGTAGATACTGTCAGACCAGAATTCTATGAGCGACTAATCAGCAGTGTCACGACCAACTTCTCTGATATCGTGGTAGTGGGGGTCAAGGTTGAAGCCGGTTTAAAAAGTGGGAAAGTGGCTACCCCAAATACTAACTCAAGCGCCAGTGCAGCAAAAAAGTCGGTCAGCAGTTTTCACAAAAAGAAAGAGGGGGATGTAAGTGCGGTAACGTATGGAAAGAAGGCGCAAAGTTCAAGGAACCATCACCAGCAATACCATCCACCATCATATATAGCAGCTGTGACTCCAGTTTTTCAACAGCCATCATAGCAGGGTCCTCAGCATGGGGCATCCAGCAACAACAACAATATCATTCTCGCAATCAGCCACAATATCATTCTAACAATCAACAACAATGTCATCAGCCGCAGGTTCAGCAACCTCAAAACAGGGCTCCAAGGGTGAATTATCAGGCGAATCGACCAAAAATACAGCCTATTCCGATGAGCTACACTGATCTATTCCCCATGTTGATAGAAAGAGGTTTGGTCAAGACAAGGAAATTGGGTGCTCCACCTAATCCACTTCCATTCTACTACAACGCTAATGCTCGCTGTCTATTTCATGAGAATGCTCCGGGCCATGATCTTGAAGGTTGCTTCGCACTTCAGCACCTCGTCCGTGAATTAATTGAAAAAATAATTCTGTCCTTTGAAGACAATCACCCGAACGTAAAGAATAACCCTCTGCCAAATCATGGTGGAGTAAATTCTATTACTGAAGAAGGGGAAGGATCTGAAGATAAGACAGTTACTACTATTGATGAGATCAAGGTACCATTGGCGGACCTACACAAACGTCTTGCTCAGGCATGGGCACTTAAGACATCTCATGAAGACCGCGAACAATGCATGCTGAACCCAGAAGGTTGTGACATTGTGAAAAAGTACATTCGAGCAATGATCGAACAAGGGATGATAGAGATTGCTCGCACGAAGAAAGGGGAAGATGTGGCAGTCATTGAACCCGTGTTTAACATGCCTGAAGAGCCCAACAAAAGAGTTGTGTTCAGAAATA
The DNA here is from genome assembly GCA_963859935.3 of Lathyrus sativus. Taxonomy (NCBI): domain Eukaryota; kingdom Viridiplantae; phylum Streptophyta; class Magnoliopsida; order Fabales; family Fabaceae; genus Lathyrus; species Lathyrus sativus. The sequence goes on along the minus strand of OZ012735.1, from coordinate 331,334,754 downwards.
ATAACAACAACAACTACTACAAAAATGTCCGGCCGGTATTCCGCGATGAAGCACTCCCGAAATTTGGAAGAGGACAAGCCAGATTTGAACCAAGGGGAGGATCCAAACCTCACCCAAGGGCTGTAACACCAAAGCAGGACCATTCATGGTGCGAGGGAATTTTCAAAGAAAAGAAGCCAGCAAATGTAGCTAACATTGCCGGTGGGAGCAAGATGACCCGGAGTGGTCGCATTTACCAACTGCTGACATACAATGTGGCTCCTCCGCCAACAATTCCTGTTCCAAAAGCTGTTGTTCCTCCAAAATCCATTCCAGAGGCAGTTGTTACTAAAGAGCCTTTGGTCAAAGGAAAAGAAAGCCTAAAAAATGATGAAGAAGAGTTCCTAAGAATCATCAGAAGAAGCGACTACCGGGTGGTGGACCAACTGAATCAGACACCATCTAAGATCTCGGTCATGGCATTACTTTTAAGCTCTCTGGCGCATCTCCAAGCTTTGCTCAAAATCTTAACACAATCCCATGTTACCAAAGATATTACAGTGGGGTAATTCGACTCCATTGTAGCAAACATCACGGCCTGCAGCACGCTAAGTTTTGATGACAATGATCTGACAACTGAGAAACGCAAGCACAATCGTGCTCTGCATGTGTCGATCAAATGCGAAGAAGATACATTGTCCAGAGTTCTTGTTGACACAGGATCAGCGCTCAATGTAATGCCGAAAAGGACACTAGCCAAGCTGGCTTACCAAGGTGCTCACATGAGGCCAACATCTCTCATAGTGAAGGCATTTGATGGGTCTAGAAGAGCTGTGATAAGGGAGGTTGATCTTCCCATCATGATTGGACCGCAAATCTTTGAAGTCACCTTTCAGGTGATGGATATCAATCCGGTCTACAATTGTTTACTAGGAAGACCATGGATTCACGCAGCTGGTGTTGTTACTTCTACTCTCCATCAGAAGATGAAGTTTGTTGTGGATGACCAGTTGGTCATTGTTCATGGAGAAGAGGATTTAATGGTGAGCAACTTATCCTCATTTCGGTACATCGAGGCTGACGAAGATTCCCTTGAGACAGCTTTTCAAGCACTAGAAATAGCCCACGCTGTTCTAGTCAATGAATTTGACATAACTCGCGGTCCATCCTTCACCCTTGTTCAGAGTATCAAGGCGGCGCTAAAAGCTGGAGTCCCGTTGGGATGGGGGGAGATCATTGAAGTCAACGCTCAGGCCAAGAACGATCGACAAGGGTTGGGTTACAAACCAACTCTAGAAGGCAAGCCGGAGGAAAGCACGATGAAGAAGAAGTCTTTGAAAGAAATATTTACCAGTGGCGGAATACAAATCAACGCCATCATTGCTGAGGATGAGGATTGCAATCTAGATCATCTGATAACTCGGGGAGGAGCAGCTTTGCACAACTGGGAGGTTGTGGAAATTCCTGTCTTTTTACCTTTAGAAATACCTCCATCCACCACAGAATCCTATGATACTTCGGTTCCTTCTACTAGTGGTTCATCTGTCTTTCAAGCTGAAGAAGAGAATGATGAAGAATTAGAACTCCCAGAAGAGTTGAAGAGAATGACTGAGTACGAAGACGTTTATCTCCAGCCATACAAAGAGCAGACTGAGGTCGTCAACTTGGGATCAAAAGAAGAAAAAAGAGAAGTCAAGATTGGGGCATCTTTGGGGCCAGAGATCAAAAGCGGGTTGATAGCACTCCTCCGAGATTATGTCGACATATTTGCTTGGTCTTATCAAGACATGCCAGGGTTGGATACTAACATTGTTATGCACAAGCTCCCCCTGAAGCCAGAGTGTCCTCCGGTCAATCAAAAACTTCGCAGATCAAGACCAGATATGGCTCTTAAAATCCGAGACAGAGTCAAGAAACAAATTGATGCAGGCTTTTTAGTAGTATCTAATACCCAGAATGGGTGGCCAACATCGTACCAGTACCAAAGAAGGATGGAAAGGTAAGAATGTGCGTCGATTACAGGGATTTAAACAAAGCAAGTCCGAAGGACGATTTCCCTCTACCACATATTGACACTTTGGTGGATAATACAGCCAGCTTCGCAGTATTCTCATTCATGGACGGATTTTCTGGTTATAATCAGATAAAAATGGATCCAACTGACATGGAGAAGACAACCTTCATCACACCCTGGGGCACCTATTGTTATAAGGTCATGCCTTTCGGTTTGAAGAATGCAGGGGCAACGTATTAGAGAGCCATGGTCACACTCTTCCACGATATGATGCACAAAGAAATTGAAGTATATGTGGATGACATGATCGCAAAGTCTCAAAGCGAAGAAGACCACTTGGATCATCTGTTGAAACTGTTTGAGAGGCTCCAAAAGTACCAACTAAGGTTAAATCCAGCAAAATGCACCTTCGGAGTTTGCTCAGGCAAGTTACTTGGTTTCATCATTAGTCAACGAGGAATTGAAGTAGACCCCGACAAAGTTAAAGCAATCCAAGAGATGCCTGCTCCTAAAACAGAGAAACAAGTCAGAGGCTTCCTCGGACGTTTGAATTACATCTCCAGATTCATCTCCAATCTAACTCCTACTTGCACGTCGATCTTCAAGTTGTTACGAAAAGATCAGACAGTGGTATGGAATGAAAACTGCCAGGCCACATTTGAGAAAATCAAGCAGTATTTATAAGAACCTCCAGTATTAATTCCTCTTGTACCTGGAAGACCTTTGTTCATGTATATGACAGTACTAGAAGATTCAATGGGCTGTGTCTTGGGTCAGACTGATGAGTCAGGAAAGAAGAAACACACAATCTACTATCTGAGCAAGAAGTTCACCGATTGCGAGAGTCGTTACTCTCCCCTAGAGAAAGCCTGTTGTGCCTTAGCCTGGGCCGCCAAGCGTCTGAGACAATACATGATCTGCCATACCACAATGTTGATTTCTAAGATGGACCCCATCAAGTACATCTTTGAAAAGCCAGCTCAAACCGGAAGATTGGCCAGATGGCATATGCTCTTATCAGAGTACGATATTCAGTATGTTGCTCAAAAGTCTATCAAAGGAAGTGTCTTGTCAGAACACCTTGCAGAGCACCCCATGGAGGATTATCAACCACTCAAGTTCGATTTTCCTGATGAAGACGTAATGTATATTCAACGTACAAAACCAGAGCCTGGTCCAGAAGAAGGTCCCGAGCCTGGATCCCGCTGGGAAATGATGTTCGATGGAGCGTCAAACAAGAATGGACATGGTGTTGGAGCTGTTTTGAAAAATCCTACCGGAGGGTATACTGCCGTCACAGCCCGACTTTGTTTCTCGTGTACGAACAACATAGCCGAGTATGAAGCCTGCATCTTAGGGTTGGAATCTGCTATCGATCTTCGCATCAAAATCTTAGAAGTGATCGGTGATTCTGCTTTGGTAATCTACCAGCCTAAAGGAGAATGCGAAAGCAGGGATGAAAAATTGGTCCCCTACAAAACTCATATCTTGGAGATGGCTGAATATTTTGATGAAATTACCTTCAAGCATGTACCGAGAGCGGAAAATCACATTGCTGATGCGTTGGCCATGATGGCATCAATGTGGAAGGTCCAGTTCATCAACGAGGCGCCTCTGATTCGCATTGAAAGAAGGACAGTACCTGCATATGTTATGACAATAGATGAGGAAACTGATGAGAAGCCGTGGTTCCACGATATCAAAAATTTTCTTCAAAATCAAGAGTATCCAGCTGACGCATCCAGAATTGACAAAAGAGCCATACGAAGATTATCGGCTAAATTCTTCATCAGCAATGGTACCTTGTACAAAAGAAACCACGACATGGTTTTACTCCGATGTGTCGATGAAAAAGAGGCGAATCTCATAATGACTGAAGTACACGAGGGAACATTCGGCACCCATGCCAACGGTCACGCTATGGCTAAGAAAATCTTAACGGCAGGCTACTTTTGGTTAACTCTGGAGACGGAATGTATACTCTTTGCTCGAAAGTGTCATAAATGTCAAGTCTATGCTGACAAAGTGCATGTCCCCCCACATCCTCTCAATGTGATGACGTCACCATGGTGTTTTGCAATGTGGGGCATAGTTATAATTGGGGCAATAGAGCCAAAAGCTTCCAACGGCCATCGTTTCATCCTTGTTGCAATTGATTACTTTACCAAATGGTTGGAAGCAACATCGTATGCGAACGTGACAAAACAAGTGGTTGCTCGCTTCATCAAAAAGGAAATCATCTATCGATACGGTATTCCTAACCAAATCATTACTCACAATAGGTCAAATCTAAACAACAAGACGATGAAAGAAGTCTGTGACGATTTCAAGATCAAACATCACAATTCGTCTCCTTACAGACCCAAAATGAATGGCGCAGTTGAAGCTGCAAACAAAAATATCAAGAAGATAGTACAGAAGATGGTCATAACCTACAAGGATTGGTACGAGATGTTACCATTTGCTTTTCATGGAAACCGAACATTTGTGTGGACTTCAACAAGGGCAACTCCCTTTTCCTTAGTATATGGGATGGACGTTGTGCTTCCCATAGAAGTCAAAATACCTTCTCTTAAGATCTTGACGGAAGCCGAGCTTGGGGAAGACGAATGGATAAAAGAAAGGTTCGACTCATTGAACCTCATTGATGAGAAAAGAATGACGGCCATGTGTCATAGTCAAATCTATCAACAAAGAATGATAAGAGCGTTCAACAAGAAGGTTCGTCCCAAAGAGTATAGGGAAGGAGAGCTTGTGCTTAGAAAAATCCTACCAACTCAAAAGGATATGCGCGGCAAGTGGATGCCCAACTACGATGGCCCCTTCATTGTAAAAAATGTCTTATCCGGAGGGTCTCTAATTCTTGAGACCATGGATGGCGAACAACTCAAGTATCCCATCTGTTGCACCCCAAAATTTGACCAACCGGGTCTCGTATCTGGCTCGATGTTTCGACGCATAACCGCATTCGCATCTGCATATCGCATACAGTGCATTTTTCATCTGTTTTGATTTTATCGGGATCACAGCTCTCGTCTCGTGTTTTAGGTGTCTTTTATCAGTTTGGATAGATAGGATCGTATTTTTGGGATATTTCGGTGCCCGTTTATTTTTACCGGCTATTTTGGTGCGCTCTCGCGGTGTTATGTGTCGTTCGGTGCTTATTTTGTTCCTCTGGGAATTATCGTGATTTTTCTGGATTTTATTGGCTATTTTTAGGGTTTAAATAGATTTTTAATCATTTTAGGATAATATAGAATTTTATAGAATATTAATAGATTTTTCTAGAATATTAATTGAGTTTTTGAATATATTTTTAGATATAGAATATTAATAGGTTTCAATATTTTTTAGTTTTTAGAATTTTAATGGAATAAATAAATAGCGTTTTCTCTTTTTTTAGAGTATATAGAATTAAATCATTTTTAAGCACTTAATAGAGTTTAATCATTTTTTAATAGAATATAGAACTTCTTTTAAATAAGATTTGTAGTATAATATAGATTTTCCTTTTACTAAATAAATCAATAGTTTAGTTAATATGGAATATAGATTTTTCATTTTTAATAAATAAATAGATTTTTCTTTAGTAGATATTATAGAATTAATAGAGTTTTTCTCTTTTTTAGATTTAATTGATTTTTAGATTAATTAGGTCTTAGTTAATTAGGATTAATCACTTTAGTTTTAATCATTTAGTTTAACCATTTTTGTGTTATGCAGTTTTTTGGTTTTTCATTTCTATTTTCGTTTGGGCCTCATTTTCAAGGCATCCAAAGCCCAAGTTCGCAGTCCAAAGTCCATCAAAGTCCAGAAATGTCCAGCAATGTCCAGAGTCTTCTAGAAATTTCCAGAAAAATCTCACAGTATAAATCATCCGCGGCCACGTGTAAGCCAAGGGGGGACCCCACGTTACGCCTCATCACCACGCCACCTCACACTCTCAGAGTTCTTCTCTCTGCCACGCGTGGGACACGCGTCCGGCATGCATGCACTTCCCCTACTATCCCTGGCCACGCGTACGCACCACAGTCCTCACCGTCTTTCTCCCCGGCCGGCATGCATGGCCGGCGGCCACCGTGCATCCCACCGGGAACCCAAAAATCCCAGAATCTGATCAACATTCATCTTCTCCACCTCTTCCGATCAACCTCACCAATGATATTTCCCAGATCCCGATCAACCTTTATCCTACCTCCGATCAACCTTCCTCATACTAACGTTTTCCAGAAAATTCGTTACCACCTTCATCTTCCATCATCAATCAATTCCAGAAATACGATGGATCTCCAACACCTTCATCCTCCAAACTCCAGAAACGTCATCCTCAACAAGAACAAATCTCCAGATTCAACCTCATCAGTTCTTCAAAAACATCCAGGAACAATCATCTCCGATCGATCTACCACAATCATCATTCCCCGAAACTACCACTGAACTGTCAATCTTCTTCGTTCAACAATTCACGAACAAACTTCAGCGAACAATTTCCAAGATCTTCAAGCAGATTTCCCCAGGATATTCATCGATCCCTTTGATGTTAGCCTTCATGTAGCCAGATTCGCCACCTTCATGTTCATCGCTATCTCCAGAAAACTCCAGAAACCGCGTAAAACCTTCAAGTGGATCTCCTTAATATTCATATGTTGGTCTTCACCGGCGAGCCTTCGACCAAATCATTCAGAAGGTTTGCGAGAATTTGTTAGTTTTGGTGTTCATGTTGTTTTAGTGGTGGTGAAATATGTTGTTCGAGTTCGAGAGGAAGAACGAAGATTGAAACAGAGAAGAAGGTAAGAGTGATCAGAGAGATGAGTCAAAGATGGAAGACGGCGGCGCCGTTAGGGTTTGCAAAAGGGAAAGGATGAACAGTGTTTTGGGGAAGGAGTTGATGTTAGGGTTTTTGCTGAATCATGTGAAGAGAAGCGAGGCTGGGAGTTGGATGGGCCTCAGGCCCAACGAGTTGCTGGGTACAATCACACCACGTTTTTTGGCATCCTTCCCCCCCCCCCCCTCCGTGTGGTCTATGGGACAAATTAAAAAACTCCCAGCCCAATGAAGTTTCTGGCATACACCTCCCGTTTCAACATCTCACCCCCTCCCAATTGTTTTTTTCTGAGTTCCCTATTGGGCCGGGCCCAGTCCCAATGTTTTTTTTTACTAGCTTGTATAACCCCTTTGTAAACATACCCCCTCCCCTTATTTTTCTTTTCTTTTATATTTTGCATATATTGTTTCATATGAAAAAAAAAAATAGAAAAACATATTGAAAAAAAAAGAAAGAAGAGGGAAAAGAATATAGAAAAATAGTGAAAAAATATATATGGAAAGAATGTGGAAAATATGGAGAAAAATATTTGAAAAAAATATTGAAAAAAGAAAAATAGAGAAAAGTATGAAAAATATATTGAAAAAAAAGAAAGAGAAAAATATATTGAAAAAGGAGAGAAAATATTGTGAAAAAATACATGGAAAAATAGTGAGGAAAATATGGAAAATATTTTGAAAGAAAAAAGGAGAAAATGATTGGAAAAGAATAAAAAAATATTAGTATAGACTTAATATTTTTTAGAGTGCATTTTCTTTTAGGATATATTTCCATAGAGTTTATTTTACATCTTTTTAGAGACATCCTTAGAAGTCCACTTGTTAGGGGACTTTTTCATTTGATTTTTTTTTCCAGGATAGGATAGGATAGTGTTTCCTAGGAGATGTATTTTCAGTATTCAATCGTTGTAATCATTTTTCAGAATGTCGATAAAACGAGATTTGAGTTGTGGTCCCGATAGTAGCCGAACTACAGCTGCTCTGATTTCTCGTACCAGACGAGAATATGTAGGCATAGGATGCGATATCCTAGCGAGCACACCAACAACTGACTTTCTGTTCTCTCGCTGCTGTGCGATCGAGACTTTCCCGCTGACGACTGATATTACCCTTTTTCTCTCTTGCTCGAGGGCATTTGAGACCAAGCCGTAGTTTTGCCCATAGGTTCCCGACCTTTGAAACCAGTTTGATTTTCTCACTGCTGTGTGAGAATACCCCTGTTTAGTCGTAGTCAGCCTGAACTACGTAAAGCTCTGATCTTCCATGCAGTGTGGAAGTACGTAGGCACAAGACGCGAGGTCTTGGCGAGCCAATTTTCCCTGTAGTCCCGAACTACGTTGACTCTGACTTTCTCTCTTGAGAATACGTAGGCATAGAGTGCGACGCTCTATCGAGTCAATTCCCTTTTGTTTAGATTTAGCAGCCATAGATAGATTGTTTTGCATCCTTTAGACAACCCAAGCAAGCGTGGATCCCGTCGAGTACGACGGACGTGAGGGGTGCTAATACCTTCCCCTTGCGTAACCGACTCCCGAACCCAGGTTTTGGTTGCGATGACCATACCTTTCCCCGTTTTTGCGAGGTTTACTTCGAGCGTTTCCTTTCCCTCCGTTGGGATAAATAACGCACGGTGGCGACTCTTCTGTCAGCCGGCGCCGATTTTCACAGTAGCGACACCATCAACTCGGATGCAGTGAGAAAATACTATGCCTAAAAGCAGAAAACCTAGAAAGGGAATTCCAGTGCTTTAGCAAGACAGAAGTCCAAGAATTAAAAGCTGGCGAACGCCGGGGCAAAGTCTTGTGGAAGGTGTTAGAAGAAAGATCAACGTCTGTCATTCTCGTCAGAAGCAACGAAGCAAGTGAACTGACAGTTAAAAGGACCAGATTATTATGGGATTCTGTAACCTTTTTTGTTTGCCATTTTTTCAAATGTATAAGTTCCCGAGGCTTTGCCCTTTGTAAAGTTCTTTTCTATCAATGAGATCAGATTTTGGCCAATCATTGTTATGATCTTCTGTTTTTGTTATGCAATTTCACTTATTTATTAATAAAGATTTCTCGAAAGCAGAGTGTTTTGAAAAACTTAAATTTCGTTTTAAAAAGAAAAAACACAATTTGACAAAATGATTGAAGAACTCTAGAGGTAATCTGATAACACTACGCAGTTCTCAAAGTTGTAAAAGTTTGCTGTCACCCTTGACCAAACTGGGTGCGTCCGACAGCAATTCCGACTCTTAAGCCGAGACTTCTCCTCTACAGGATTACGAAGATTCTATCTAGAAAGATTGTTATCTACGCCAAAAGAAAGTGTCGCCTGACTTGAAGCAATTGGGACTCAGCGTGACGAGTTCTCTCTATGTTTTCCTTGTTTTGCTTTCCTTTGTTCCTGCGGGTCAGTCTGCGTTTTACATACAACATCATACCAGCATGCGCATTTGTTTGCATTTGGTTTTGGTCTTTGTTTGTACGGATGTTGCCTTTGAGATCCTTTGGCTGTTACCTTTATCTTTGATCTGTTGCTGCAATTTCACTTCGAAGTTGACATCCTGGGATTACTATCTTCTCTGGGAAGCTGGTGGTGACTAGCAGTATCCGATTTACACAAATGGGCGGTTGTTACCAATATTCATCTTTGATTTGATCGTCACCAATAATCTTTGAAAGACTAGTAGTCACTAGCATTTGTTCAGAACCAATTATGTTCGGTGTCTGGATTTGGTCGTCACCAACAATTTTCCAAACCTGGTTGTCACTGATCCTGTTATAAAGCCAACCAATCATTATTGGAGTCCGTTTGATTCGATTTTTACCAATCTTTGCTAAAATCTAGTGATCACTAGTATTTGCCTCTTAAAACCAATGGTCATTGGTACTTGAGTTGGTTGTTACCAAAATTCCCTAAAAGTCCAATAATTATTGGCATCGCCTGGAACCAATTGTTATTGGTACCTTTTGATTTGGTTATTACCGATCTTTCTGAGTCTAGTAGTTACTAGTATCGCCTCCAAATCCAATGGTTATTGGTACCTTTTGATTCGGTTATTACCAATCTTCTTGAATCTAGTGGTTATTAGTATTACCTTCAGATCCAATTGTTATTGGTACCTCTTGATTCGGTTATTACCAACCTTTCTAAGTCTAGTGGTCACTAGCATCGTTTGGAAAGTCTAGTGTTTACTAGCATTTTCCTGAGCCAGTTGTTATTGGTATGCCTGATTTGGTCATCACCAGTTGGCCTAATCCAATAGTTATTGGCCTAATCCAATAGTTATTGGCATCGCTTAAATCAGATTGTTATAATCACTTTGGTCTGGTCGTTACCAAACTCTTTGAAAATCCAATAGTCATTGGTCTCCTTGGATTCGGTCGTTACCAATTTCTCCATTTAAATATAGTGGTTACTAGCATTGTCCAAAGCCAATTGTTATTGGTATATCCCGATTTGGTCATCACCAGTCCCCTCTGAGTCCAGTAGTTACTGGAATTGCTTGAAAACTAATCATTATTAGTCGGTTGTTACCAATTTCGCCAGCCGAAGTCCTGTTGTTTTATCAATATTGTTTGGAATTCCCAATTGTAATTGACTTTGATTTGGTCGTCACCATATCCCCAGGAAGTCTAGTGGTGTTTAGCACTTTTTGGGAACCGAACTTTGATTTGGTCGTCACCATCCTCCCCAGTAAGTCTACGAGAACTAGTGGGTACTAGCCTCCCTGGCACGTCCGGTCTTGTTTCTAACCTTTTCCTGAAGATCCTGTTTGAACTCTTCGTTATAGGAAATTTCTCATCTGGTTATCCCCAGTGAGGTTCGTGTCTCCGTTCTGTCTTTTTCCCCGGTGAAGTTGTACTTCCCTAGTGGATTTGTCCCCAGCAAAGTCCTCCTCAGTGGGTTCTTTCCCCAGTGTGGTTTGCGCTTCTTTTCTTTCGTTTCCCCAGTGAAGAATTGCCTTCTTCCCTGGTGAGCTCCCTCATCTGGTTATCCCTAGCGAGGTTTGTGTCTTCTTTCCCCAGCGAAGATGTGTCTTCCCTGTTGGAATTTGTGTCCCCTGTGTGAAAGATCTCCTTGAACAGTATCTTTAGTCATGTTTGAACTATCTTGTTTACTTTGCTTGGAATCTTTCCCCAGTGTGTTGGGTCCCTCGTGAGTGGTTACTCGTTGTATTGCCGTTCTTTTATCTTTGCTCGCGCGTCTGCATTTGTCTTTCATTCAAGCATCATTTAGATTCATGGCATATTTGCATTCGTCCTTTTGCATCGGATCTAAGGGACAAAATTTTTGGTTTGCTATATTTAAATACCTTTCACTACGATTCTATGAGGATTGTCATCTCTCATTGCCATCTAGTAAAGATATTTAAATAGGGGCATATGTTGCACCCCCAATTTTGACCCCTTAGATCGTCATCATCATTGTAGGATCATATTCATTTGATTAACTAACCTTAACCCATTTCAAGTTTATCTTTGTCAAGATGCAGATGAATCAGGGTTTCGTACCGTCGAAATCGAGGCTTCGATGGTTTGATAAATCAATGTTTTGGATTGATTCAACTTCAAACAAGATCAAGGATACTACATTGGGTCAAGTATGAATTCAATTTGAGGTGGTCACCCAGGAATTGAGAACAGTGCAGTTCAAGATACCCGATTAGGGTTTTCGATCAGGAAAAGTCAATTGTAGTTTGACTTTTGATTTAAAAAGTGTTTCAATGGTGGTATCATGGTCCATTAAGTTCCTATGGCTTAGTAAAGTCTATCCAAAGAGTTTCAAGTCCTCAGAATACCCGGAGCTCCAACAACCGACTCGGTAGTCACCGATTGATCGTACGGTTGACCGAAAAGTCAAATCTTCAACAATGAGGAATTTGACTTCAATATGTGAATCATAAATGTTAATTATGTCATATTAAACCTTCCCATAAAATTTCATGACCATTGGATCAAGGGTTAGGAAGTAATTGCAAAAGTCGGGAATTAGGGTTTTGAAAAGGGCAAGACCATAACTCCTCAACCACACATCTAAGTGAAGTGGTTCAAAGCTCATTAGAAAGATCTTGACAAGTCCTACAAAAGCCTCAAAGTGGTCCATGATAAAAAATACATAGATTTGGAGTTATGATAAAATTCATTTTAAGAAGGGAAATAACACATAAAATTTCTAAGTTATTTAGCCTTTTAAGTGATTTTTTCAGCAACTTGGAAGGGTTTTTCAACCTAGTTCCATCTAGAATTTGGAAATCTCAAAAACATGAAAGTTATAGAGCTACTTAAGGTATTTCTAAATTGTGGTAGAACTCCTCAATAGCATGTGTGAGCAGAAAGTTATGGACCATGAAAGTTAGGGCTACCACACTTGAAACCACTATGTCAAAATTTCTCAAAATTCAGATTTCCACAACTTGAGCTATCCTTGACCCTTGGATCATGATTCAATCTGATAATTAGGGGAGTGGATGAGTCAAAATGCAGAAAAATGAGAGATGTGAAGAGAGAGGCAAGTTGCAAGCAACTTGTAATAAAATAATCAAATGTGTAAGAGGAAAGAGAAACTTTTCCTCCAAGAACTGTTGCAGCTGCAAGACTCATCACTCTAAGCCCTATTCAGTCACTTAATGCATCATTCCACTTGATTTTCTGACCTTCCTTGAGCCATGGAACTGATATGTAGAGATCTTGGCAAGATTCATTTCAAAACTTCACAATCTCCCTCCAAAAGTGGCAAAATCCAAATATGCCCTCACCCTTGATTTCACTATAAATAGAGGCACTCTCTATGATGTTAGACACACAAGATCACTCTTAAAAATCAAGAGAAACAACAGCTCTCAACTCTCCACCATTTCCTCAAGAACTTCATTTCTCCAATTTTCAAGTTTTTCACCAAAAACTGTCTTGAGCAAAACTCTGCTCAAACTCAGTTCCACCACTTCCAAGCCACTCAAAACCATTTACACAATCCATAAACATTGTGTAGAAGGTGTCCATACACTCAAACCACC